>CAMXCT020001598.1:53188-66218 GCA_947184155.2 Cladocopium goreaui | reverse complement strand
ACCTACAGGACCCACCCAACCCCCACATCCACAGGGGGGAGGGGGGAACCATGACCATGGGGGGGAGGGGGGGTCCCCGAACCTGGAACATATATATATATATATTATAGTTGTAATTATATATAATATATACGTATATATATATATATATTTATATATTATTATTTTACATATATATGTATATAATATATTGTTTAATTATATATATATACACATATACACCCTATTACAATGGCACTTCAGATAGATGCTGACCGTGGCATGGACCCTGCCAGGAGACAGGGCTCAGGGGCCGAGACAGGGCACTGAATCCGTTTTATCCCCATGGCCACTTTTTTGGAACCCCCCAGAAACCATGCTTTAGTAGAGTTTTGCCATAAGTTATTAAGTTATTGTATTGTGAAAGTTGTGGTAATGGTGACATGAATCACATGAAGATGATCTGAAGATGTTACTGGTTGATTACTTGTTTGATTTCGTATAAATGATGACATGAAGATGATATGTATTTTCTAATTATCATGTTCATTTCATCAATATCATCGCCTTTTTTTTCGTTATAGTCCGTTGTCATGTTCATCGTGGCTTTTTCGAAATCATTTATTACTATAGTGGTTAGTGGTTACCCGATTCGCTATAGCTATGAATATCATACATGGGGCGCCCTAGTTTGCTAAGTTGGTTTATCATAAAGTCCAATAACTAGGGTTTATGGAGAATATAACTATAGTTATGAATACCATAAACCATAGTGAACTTGGATATTCATAACTATAGTTATATATAATGGAGTGTTATTCACTATAATAGTTGGATATAATATCATAAACCATATATAAACCATTATAAATAACCATAATGGAGTGTTCACCAACTTAGCCATTCCGAAGACTCGCCTTAGCAAGGTCGAGGTAGTGGATGGATACTTGGCGAGAGCCGTCGGGATTGAGTGCAGCAGTCGAGCAGTGGGAGGGGTACCCCGATTGGTGTTTAATGGTTTAATGGTGATTGAGTGGTGTTGAAATGGTGATTGAGTGGTGTTGAATGGTGATTGAGTGGTGTTGAATGGTGATTGAGTGGTGTTGAAATGGTGATTGAGTGGTGTTGAGTGGTGATTGAGTGGTGTTGAAATGGTGATTGAGTGGTGTTGAAATGGTGATTTAGTGGTGTTGAAATGGTGATTTAGTGGTGTTGAATGGTGATTTAGTGGTCTTGAATGGTGATTTAGTGGTGTTGAAATAGTGACTTAGTGGTTTTGAAATTGTGATTTAGTTGTGTTGAATGGTGATTTAGTATATTTAGTGGTGTTGCATTGAATGGTGATTTAGTGGTGTTGAAATGGTGATTTCGGTGTGTTGAATTTTGTTTTAGTGGTGTTGAAATGGTGATTGAGTGGTGATGAATGGTGATTGAGTGCTGTTGAAATGGTGACTTAGTGTTGCTGAATGGTGATTTAGTGGTGTTGAAATGGTGATTGAGTGGTGTTGATTGAAATGGAGATTGAGTGGTGTTGAATGGTGATTGAGTGGTGTTGAAATGGTGATTTAGTGGTCTTGAATGGTGGCTCAATAGAATTTAAGGGGATCAAATGTTTCAAACCCTGTCGGTTGATTTTTTTTAGGGATTATATAAATATACTGTCCAATATATTAGGGTTGATTATAATCCATGAGCTGGGAATTTCTATTAACAATGTTTTTTTTAAAGGGACAGAGGACATGTAAAAACACTGGCCGAGGCAAGGTGAAGCACTATGATGTTTGGGACGCCCAGGGGATTCTGACGAAGCAGGGTGACACTCTTTAAATGGACCATGAACCAACTAGTAGTACTAGTCCAATAGCTATGTGAATTTGGAAAAATGATGAAAATTGCCTATGTCTATATGATTTATTTTGTCGCTGATTTCGAATTCGAGAGTTCCTATGAAAATGTCGACATTTCGCAACCCCCAAAAATAATGAAACGTGTTTCCAGGATGGTTTAGATGCTATTTTCATATATATATTTTCTGTTAATTTCCGGGTTTACCACTTTTCTATTTTTTTTGAATTGCAAACAAACCGAGCAAATCTTCGAATTTCGCACCAGAACATGTTCTTCCCTTGACTGATTGTGTTATCACTGTTTGGGTCGTTGTTTTTCCGCCGTTTTTTTCCAGGGCGATTTCCGTTTCTACATGGACAGCAACGCCGACGTTCGTCGCAAGGTTGAAGAGTTCCTCGGATTCGGAGAAGGATTGAATGGTAAGTGGATGGTATCGAACTTTATTATATTCGTGTATTTATATATATATATACATACATATATACATACATGATGTATGTAGAATATGTATATGTATATATATAAATATGTACAATATTCTACATATATATATAAGCAATATGTGGGGTTTAATTAATTATATACATATCATTGTTGGCCATTTTGGTGGTTTAATATTGGTATCTAGCTGTGGAGGAGTTTTGTTGTTCGTTTAATGCTAGTTGTGGTGCACTAGGACGGTAAATCAGTTGCTATCCAGTTAATTTACTCCGGGCTCGAAGGGTAGAACCAATCAAATCTTCTTTTTAATATATCCATATATATATATATATTCAGCACTGAACTATGGTACGCCGTCTTGAAAATGAGGCACTACACTGGTATCGACGGCCTCATTGAGTCGGTCCCTGCATCCCTGGAAGAACGACGCAAGAAGGAGACAGGGCACCGCGTCACCGCGCTGCGTGGTTTCTTTCATGGGTCAAGTGAGCTAGATTTAAAATCTACGGACATAATGGAATAGCTAGAGATATTTCATGGCAAAAAAAAGGATATACAACCAATCAGAATATGATTTTGGGTCAGTGTTCACAAGCCGGTTGATGATTCGTTCGGGGCTTGTTTTCTGACCAAAAAAAAGTGGGGGTTATCACAATCCATTGGGGAATTCACGATCAAGCAACCAGAATAAAGGTATGACACCAGTTTTTGAACACTGCTCATTAAGCTATGGAAATGTGATGAAATGTGGGTTTTCACCAGATTTATGTCGTCAAGAAATTCTGCATGAAATTGGGAAAAAGGAGCATGGACATGTACAAAAAAACATGGGTTTAACCTGCAAAACATGGTTTTCCAACTCTTAACCCCAAAAAATGTTATGTCACAAGAAACATATATCATATATTGGCAATATTGGGTATTTCAACAACAAATCATGTTTTTGTGGGGAGAAAATGTCGCAACGCAAAAATCATGTGGGTTCAGACCAAAGCCATTTATGGTTGTTTTTGTCCAAGGTACAGGTATGGGAGCAAACTGGAAGGCGCCCCAATCACAAGAAACACAGTGTAACGTGGGTAAAACAATAATAGTTACCATCCCCAGTCATCACCATAAATAGATCAAAAATGGTGGTATGTGACTACCATTCCCAGGAAAATGGGTGGTAAACATGGCATTGTTTTGCCCACATTAGGTCCATTGGTACCAACCTTTTTTCGCTGCAAAGGAGCGCAAGGGCCTGAGAAAACACCGACGAGCGCGAGTTGTCGAGGCGTACGGAAAACGTAGGGTGAACGATGTTGGTGAACGCAGGTCAATCATGGGTCATTTTGTAACGTTTGGTTGCTAAATTTGAATCAGTTTGTGCGAAAATGGTGTATACACATCAACTTCTCAATCATTTTATACCCCGCACTTCTCAATCATCGTTTTCCGATATTTTCCTTGTTCATTGCGAGCCGATTTATACCCCAATTTTAGACAGCAAGGACGCTGATCCTGATGGTTGTTTGGCCAAAAAAATGGAGCCAGGAAGATTTGATGCCCCACAAAAGCAGCCCCAAAATAGACAAGTTGGAAACCTAGGAATTCTAGGGTCCTGTAAATGTCATCGTTTTGCCATGCACCAAGCTGCATGGCATGAGGTGTGCTCTTCAGACCGGGCAATGGAATTTCACCATGTTCAAATGATTTATCTGTAAAACATGATGGCCTATTATTGCCACAAAAGTGTTTCTTTTGGGGGGTGGGGTGTAAGGATTTTAAGGCCCAAGACATGCGGACAAAATCACCTTCTGTGTTGCTATGTGGTATGAGTCGCCAAATCCCTGGTATCACAGAATTGGGTGGGAAAATTGAAACCGGAACCCCCTTTTTTTTGGATGGTCAAAAACATGGTTTCCGGTTAAGATGTTCCCTTGAACCAATCCATTATGGTACATTGCCTAGTACATTCAATGGCGTTTCCATTGTTTTTCATGGTTTTCTATATGTTTGCTTTGCCAGTCGCTCATGCTTTACTGGTGAGCGGTGAGCGATCATTGATGGCACCCAAGAAGGATGATCCATCCTACTTGGAGGCCAAAAGCCTGCACACCTGTAATCACATATATAATATAATATATATATATATATACGACATGTATGTGTAGATATATACACTTGCATGTATGTATGCATATATATATATATATGCGTGTTGCGTGAATATTGCAAATATACATATACACTGTAAGTGAGGTTTATGCTGATGAATGCCTTTATGTAAATGGCTCAGCTAGCCATAGCCATAGCTACCCTCTTCCGAGGCTTCAAAAACCCCGCACGACAGGAGCGACAGCAAGTTCTGAACAGCAGCTTCCTTTCAAGCCGTGAATGGCGACGATGAGCACACACTGTGATCCACCCACTTTGATTAACAAAAACTGGTGGAGGTGAAAACGACAACAGCAACTAAAACTGCTGGGGGCCTTCGACCAACCTGGAGCCCCAACAAGAAAAAGGGAATAACTGTACTCTTCAGTACCATGAGTGAAACAACCGTGATGATGGCTATTTCTGCCTGGGATTCTGACCATAAGAAATGATGATTGCCTGGTGAATTAAGCGACACAATGAGAATTTGGTCGTCCAATTTGGTTAGCGTAGATGTGTTTTTGTTTGCCATTATGTGGTTACCCTCCGGTAAACTAACAGTTTGCTATTGAAAATGGCGCATTTCTACTTGATTTACCCATTAGAAATAGTGATTTTCCAGTTCGTTATGTAAACGTTTACCAGAGGGTAATTAGTATCGGATCCATGTTTGCGATAAGCTGAGAGCTTTCAGATTTCACGGCATAGACACTGCAAAACTCATAGATTTGAATCCTATAGGTCTGGGGTTAAACGCTGACCGGGAATAGAGGCAATTTTCTCAATTCTTCACAACCATCGAGTATGAGTAAATGATGGTAAATGATGTTGAAAGGTCCCAATCTGAGCCACTTATTCCCAAGAAAATTCGCCCACGTTTGCGACCCGCGTGATTGTTTCTACAGCTGTGGCAATGTGGCAATATCAATGGGGCTCTATACCCCGAGGTATATAAAAGGGATTTAGAATGTAAGTTGACGTCCATCGATGTTTCCACAATTACGCTTCAAATAGGATGTTGGATGAGTATCTCCAAAACCAAATCTCTTGACCACATGGTGGTTCACTTGTGGACGTTTCAAGTGACATCGGGCGGGCAGCGCAGCACATCACAGACGGCCGTGGGAAGAACATCGAAGTTTGTGATGGCGATCCTTTGCCCCAATCCGAATTCCATTTTTTTGAGTATGGATATATGTATACAGTATACACCAATACTATACAAACACACATATATATATATATATTCATTACGTAAAATAGTGTGTATATGTATACATATATATATATGTATTACCTAAAACATATGTGTATATATATATGATGTAGATGATACATACATAATATATATATAGAGAGAGAGAGATATGACGTAGATATGCATGGAATCCATAAGAGCAGACCCAGAGTTGGCCAAAAGGTGGGCTGTTCTTTGGCAGATGACCATAGAAAGCCCATAGAAATGTTGAGTGATGCACAAAACCACCAAGAATCAGAAGATTTTAAGTACTCTAACCGCCTTAAGATATATATATATATTATAAGCACCTCTTTCATAGATGTTGATTGTTAAGTGAATATGTTGCCAGCGCTGCAGATTCGTGAGCTAAAATTGCTGGAATGGATATGAAGTTTGGCGCTTGGCTCCAACTTAGCAGAATGATAGCCACAAGGGGCAGCATCGGTCACGCCTCTTTGTCTCCCAATTTTACATCCCTTTTCACCTGGGATGTTAGGAGCAACACTGATTGATGGTAAGATGATTCATACATTTTGATATTCAATTTCTTTGTATAATTTGAAATTGCCCACCACTGATATTGGATGTACCTGCTTGGATTCTGGCAGGGTTACTACGTACTTTCTGAGCGTCATGTAACTTCTTGTTCATAGTGTTGAAAACCAACAAGAAATGATTTAAGACTGTTATGTTGTATTCAAGGTTTTTGTGGATCCAGATACCCTGAATAGAATATTTAGATATATTCAGCTACGTTCATGTCTTGTGATGTCCCTCTACATTCGCAGCAGATTTCGATCGCACGGCCGGATTTGTTGATCCCCCCACAATTTTCGCTGGTCCAGATAAAGCTCAGGCTGCGAAGTCTATGGCTCCATAAATGTGAGGTTTGAAACCAACCGGAACAGGGATATTGTTGAGATGTATATATACACATATAGTTACACCTGTATTATATATATATACATACATACGGGTATGTTTGACCATTTGAGAGATTTTAATGGGGAGTAGCCCATGAGTAGCCCATGATTTCTTATCATGTTTTCTGACCCATTTTTTGGCTTGGTGGTCTTGATGACGGAGACAGCCACCAGTGGTGGTTGGTTACCAGCTGATTACCCTCTGGTAATTTGTTACATAGCTATGGAAAATTGCCCATAGAAATAGTTGATTTACCGAACTTAAAGATGGTGATTTTCCAGTTCGCAAACTGTTAGTTTACCAGAGGGTACCAATGGTAACTATTGTTGGTAAATACCAATATTACCAATATTAATATGGTTTGTTACCAATACTCGACTTTGTTTTGTTGTGAAAGTTTGTGGACTCCATTTCATCCCATCCCCCTGATTTTTCCAGTGTCAAGTTCTTGGTGTCTTTTGTTTGAACATAGGGTAGTTATCCTAAAATTCCGTACTTCAAAAATCATTTCGATATTAAAATTGCCATGAGTTGGATGGTTGTTTGGTGATGTTCAGGTGTTTTTCTTCAGTGATGGTTTCATGTCCATAAATCCATGGTTCAATCATCATGGTTTCAACCAGTGAAGCATGTTTTTTTGTGTTACTTGGATCATCCGGATGATCGAGGTCAACCGTGCATGGGTAGTTCAGTACTTTAATCTGTTTAAACAGAACAGGAATATCTACTAACCAGCTAGCATTTGTTTGCAGGGTATCTAAGATTGGCCATGGGATGTGCATCCCATTTGCGAATTGTTAATAATTAGCACACCGTGACTCATTCAATCTCGGTTTGGCATACATAGTGTATACCCCAGTTGTGTATGTATATGTGTATGTGTATATATATACACATATCGGGCCAAATTGTAGTGACCTCACTGTGACCTCACTAGAATCATGGTTAGCGATTAGCAAGGGGAATCATACCCAGATGGCCTTAATTCAGGTTAGTGTAATATTATAGTTTACCCAGACATATTATATATATATAATTAGAACATATCTAATGTATTTAATATTATATATATAGTAACATTTATCTAGACATATTATATCTAATTTACCTAGATACGCGGGTTCTAAGCCACTTCCGAAGTGGGATGCTCGTCCTTTATCTGGACCCAACCATTTTCTTCCGCTGGCTGAATCAGCAAGCGTGCCGGACGCGGTGATGTCTGGTGTGACTTGTAGACATCTGGAAGAAACAGTTCCTGGATGGGTTTGTCATGACTAATAAATGGATAATTGAATATACTTGATGATTATTTATGACAAGTTTTGAATAATTCATGAGAATTGATGAGGAATTATAGATAGTTTTGTTAGACTTGTTGTGCTTTGGATAATACGGTCTATGACATAATGGTGAATCCGTCCCATATAAAATTCCCTTCCTGGTCCCAAAATGAAGAAATCAAAAAAACATGGTTTTCAAGGCTTTTTTTTTAGTATATACTAATGTGCCTTTTTAAAAGGGGAGCTCATGCCAGGACACTTGCCCAAAGCTACTTCGAAATCGACGCCCATGGTAGGGGTTTGTTACTGGCATCACAAACAGCGTGTCTGGGCGGGTGTAGTTGCAGGAAGCTCGAAAGGGTTCCCTGCGCGCACAGAGGGCGGAGTCACTCTGGGGCCCTCCGGACAAAGAATTTGAGGCTGACGGAAGCAGTGGAACTGGTAAGACATTGATGTGGATTCGATCGTCCTGCCAAATGGCTACATGGTGGGTGACAATGATGTGCAGAATTTCCCTTGCCCTTGCCACAGATTTGGGGCATAAGCATAAATAATCATAAATATATGTACATATCACAAAAAAACGCAATTATATTATAATATAATATAATATAATATATACATGTTTGGCCACATATGTTGTAGTTTTAAAAAGAATCATTTTTTTTAGCACCAGTGCATTTGAGATGTTGTTGAGGCTTACGGTTTAGAACAAATAAATAAAAAATGTGATATGTATAAACCAACTGTTTTGGCAGGAGGTCCAACATCAAACACATGCTGTGAAAACCTTATGTTTCATGAACCATTCATGGGCTATTCACCGGTATTCAGCCCATGGGATATCGCCCAACGTTACTCTTCTTTTAAGATATCTCTCACGGGATGATGATCTGATGCTTGTTTCATCTTTTTTCCAAGTCCCCAAGTCCCCAGGTCACTCTGCCGAAAGACGTCTCAAAGAGACAAAGGTCTAACGCCAAAGGATTTTCCAGCTCTCACCCAGATCGCAAGGTCAAAATGCTGCGTTCGAGCCGTTTTTGGACTCGAGACTTGTTGCCGATTTTGAGAAGTGTTCTGTAGATGTGCTCGAGAAAAGATATCAAACATACAACACAATACAACACGCACACACATAATTCTTTGCCATGGTTTACATGTATACTTTCAAAATATGTACATTATGTTGTATAATTATATATAGATGTGTCAACTTGTCAACACTGCATGAATGCTGTTCAGGAGAGATCAAAAAATATATGCCGATGTTATGATATGCCCCATCTGTAGCACTCCAACAATCCACAACCAAGAGTACTGCATCGATGCGCATCTGGTTTCCAGCAAGGACTTGAACGGTGCCAAGAACAAAGGAAGTTCCAACGATTTTCTTGGTACGAACGGTTTCGGGTATGCGAGAAATTCCATAGATGTTCATGGATGTTCATAGATCTTTTGATCTTGCGTGCTGCCAATTGACTGATAGATGCTGTTTTAGGGTGATTTTTAACGGATCAAAACGTCAAAACCATCAACTGATCGCTGTAGCTGATTTTGTGCGATGATCACCAGTTGTGAGTGGGTAGCTCATATTGACTGGCCCCCATTTTGACATTGCAGGTGTCTTTTTGTTTGCCTAGTATTTCCCACTTTCCAATCAGGGCTGCACTTGCACTACAATGAAAGTCCAAGGCTGCCAACGAATGGAACAGAACATGGTGGCTCAAGACATGACTTGGAAAAAGGGTGGCGGTTGAAATTTTGGTATGAAAATGGGCATGAACATGGTATGTTTATCCAGGTTGGCATGAAGTATCCTATGAAGCGGCATGAGAATGAAATGATGTTCGCAAAACCTGGTGTACAAATGGATGTTCATCCCCCAAAAAAGGACAATTACAGCTGCTGACCCATCCCCGTGGTTCATTGGCATTTGAGAATATTCAAGTGTCATATTAATATTAACCATATATTAACCATATATTAGCCATACATTAACCATATATTAACCATATATTAATAGTATATTAACCAACCAGTTGTTGATCTCCAGCAAAGATCGTAACTGATGAATGCCACCAGTTCACCCCTTCACCAAACGATTTTTTTCCTACACATCCCAAAGGGGCAAAAAAAAGCTTGATATTTGAAAACTTATGAGAAGAATGTCAAATATGAAGATTTGACAAAGATGTGACAAGAAAGAAGATACCTTTGAGATCTCTTATTAAAAGATAACTGGTTGGTGGTTTCAAACATTATTTTTTGTTCATTTCATATATGGGATGTCATCCTTCCCATTGAGTCATTGACGAACTCATACTTTTCAAGGTGGTTATTGCACCACCAAGCAGATATATAGATAACCATCATTAACCATATAATAACCAGTAATATAAACCATATATAAACAGTATATTACCAACCAATGGTAGGTTAGTCAACCACCAACCAGAATATCTAAAAATTCACCTAAACCCCAACTTTTGCAGATACGAGTCCAGTCCAGGGTCTCTATGCCAGCAACGGGACCCGCGGGACCCCGCCATGGCGTCTGAAACACGGGAACGACTTACCTTGGAGGACGAATGAGTTCAGCTGAGGCTGTGCTATGAACGCTATGAACGTATCAGGGGAATGAATGTCATGTCATAAATCATGTCATTTTATATATATATATATATCATATAATGCCAAGTCAGGATTAATAACCCCCCCCCAGAAGGTCGGAACTCTACCTTGTAGGTCATTTTCTTAAACACCCCTTAATAAGAAGCAACTCTGAACCATAAAACTTTGGATATGGCTTACGTCAATTAGATCTTAATTAGATCTTAATAGAATTCCATTGGATTTGTTAAAATCTCATGGATCAGAAAGGTGGTTGATTAATCAGGAGTAAACCCTGGTTATTATTAATGGGGGACATGGGCTCATGGGGGGTACCCTTTGGGAGCTATCCAAACTTATGATTTATAAAGATTTTAATTAAAAATCGATCATTTGGGGAATAGTTGGTTTTTGAAATTTTCAATGATCAACTTAAACCTTAAGCATAACAATGATGATAAAAAAAATGTAAAAAATAAATGGAAATAAATAGAATTGGAAATAAAAATTGTTGGATAAAAAATGGATTTCAGCACTGAAGGTTTTTTAATCGGGGGTGTTTATTAATACTGGGGGACCACCTGTTTTTTAATTGCATTTTTTTGGGGGAGGAGGAGGTTGATTAATAACGGGCTGTTGATTAATCCTGACTTGACATTACTATATATATATATTATACTATATACTATAAACTATATATTATATGTTATATATTATATATTAAATATTATTGTATATTATATATTATATATTAAATATGTTATTTTTGATATATTATATATTAATTATTTTATATTATATATTATATATTAAATATTTTATATTATATTATATATATTAAATAGTTTATTTTATATTTTTTATATATTATTAATATTGTTAATTATATATTATATATTGTATATTAATTATTATTTATTTTATATTATATATTATATTTTATATATTAAATATTTTATATTATATTTTATATATTATATATTAAATATCTTATATTTTTTGTATATATTTTATATCTATATATGTTATATTATATAGTTTTAATCTTGTAAATTATCTATTATATTTTATATATTATATATTTTATTATTATATTTTTTTAAATTACCTTTTTTATATTATATATTAAATATATTTTATTATTTGTTTATTATATATATATATATTATTTTTTTTTTATTTATTATATATATTATATATTATATATTTTTAATCTTGTATATTTTCTAATATGTTTTATATATTATATATTATTTATTATATATTTTCTCTTATCTATTATCTATTATATATATTTTATTTTATATATATTTTATGTTATATATTATTTATATTATATTTTTATTTAAATTATATATATTATATTTATTATATATTTGTAATTTTAGTTATATTAGTTTTATCATATATTATTTATTTTATTAATTACTTTTTTATTATATAGTATTAATCTTGTAAATACCTTATTATATATTGTATGTATATATATATATATATTATATTATATATATGATTTATATTTTATATAATAAATCTATTATATATAATATTATATATATATTATATTATATTTCTTTATTTTATATTATATATATTATATATATTGTATATTATATATTTTATATTGTATATATATATATATATACATATGTATGCATATATCAATTATGTAGATGTACAAGGTGGTGTCACTATGTTTAGCTCAGTTGGTTTATAACTAATCGAAATAAGTACGTAGGTTTCTGGTATGCATATACATATATATATATTGGGGGCACAACATTGTATTGATATGTATATGTATATAATATGTAAAATATGTATAGAGAGACGGTAAACTCGGAGATGCAGCTCAAGAAACGAAGGCATACACACAGTTCGCGTCGTCGCTGTTGCAATGAATCCCAGTACTGCGTTTATGTCAACTGGCAAATTGAAGATTTGGCTTATTATCGGTGTCATATCCCATTTGCGTGATTCGCGTTTATTTGTTCATGCATGTCAAATAGTGTTCCATGCGCTCCCAGTCAATTTTGCCATAGACAGATATGGAACACCCACCATTAAAGTAGATCATGCTACGCGGGGAAACCATTGCTTTCCATATCTACAGCTTAGCAAACATTAGCAGAGGGGACAAGTATCCAGCAACTATCCAATTATATTCCCAGTATATTCCATTTTTCACCATTAAGTTCGTAAATCCACCATTGTGCTTCCACCACCAAGATTTCTGGCGGTTAAAACACAATTTCTGATGGTTGAACATGTGTTTACTTGCTATCACCCAAAAAATCACTGGTTTGGTTGAGTCGGGAACATTGCGGGAAATCATGCTCATCAAATGTTCATCCATTTTCCATCACATATCAGGGTGTTTTCCATATTTTTTCCCTGAAACCAACCCCAGTTGAAACCAATATTTCATCAATACATATATATATATTTTTTTTTTCCATTCCTGTAATAATTGGTTACTCGAAACCAACCCCGGTCGAAAAAGGTGAGACGGGTTCGAGTGAAGTTTTCTCCAGGACTTTGATTCCAAGGAGGTGGACGGACCTCGACC
>CAMXCT020001598.1:3247-53088 GCA_947184155.2 Cladocopium goreaui | reverse complement strand
CATCTACATATACATATACATATAGACATGGACATACACATATACATATACATATACATCTACATATACATATACATATAGACATGGACATACACATATACATATACATTTAGAAATACATATATATATATATTATATTTATATATATATGTAAATATCTGGTTGGTGGTTTGGAACATGTTTTATTTGTCCATATATTGGGAATGATAATCCCAACTGACTAATATTGTTCAGAGGGGTTGAAAGCAAGTAATTTTATATTAATAGAGATTGTTTTTATTCACCAGCAAACAAAACAATGCAAGTGTCCAAGATTGGCGATGATCTGGGGAGAACGGTTTATTCCAGCCACTCACATTAACAACCTACAACATGATGCCCCCCTACCAAGTGGTTCTTTTTAACCCCAATTAAGAGGGTGTGAATCAGTGTGATATGTATATATATAGAGACTTTGACAAACCCAACATTGAGCCTGAACTAAACTACCCTCCTGTAATTCAACAGTTCGCCATGGGATAGATGGCCCCAATCGAAATAGATCGTTTACCGTTTTTCATAGCATGTGATATTCCATGGCGAACTGTTAAATAGCCAGATGAAAACTAAACCAGCGCCTTTTAAATCCACAGATTGTTTGGTTCACCAGAAATCTCTCGGTGATTTCATCGCATTTTCTGCAGCCGGGCACGTGCCGTGCTCGTCCGTTGGTCGGTAGTTCAGGCTATCGAAGAGCAGCGTGCCCTTCGAGAAGTTGGATCAGCATTTGCGCGGGAGCACGGTTTTTTTTTGAAAAGAGTCCAAGAGATTCTTTGGAGTTCTGCATTTCTTGATATATAATGTGGATATAATAATAATAATAAGAATAATGATAATAATAAATATATATATATTAATATGATATAATATTAATAATTACAAATATCATATAATTAGTGGGAATTTTGTTGTTTCCAAAAGCGGTGCCTACAAGATGGTTTGGGCGGCTAAAACACTGCGATGGTGTCAGTTTGCACCTTCACCGAGACCGACTATATTGTTGTTTCATGTTGTCTACCCAGATTGCAGATAAACTTGCATATCTACGGTATATGTTCTTTGCAAATACAGTTTTTGTGTTTTATTATTATATATGTAGATACAACTATCTACATGCATATCCACAACTATCTACATGCATATCCAAAACGGATGTGTGCATATAAATACATTTATGTGTATATATATATATATAATCACACTAAGTCATTGTATCTATATATTATATATATATATATACAATCTGTTTTGGTCACACATATCGCCATGTTTCATCTGCAATCTGTATCTCTCCCGCGCTGCGCTGAGGGCCTCTTTGAGTATGAGCTGCGTGGAACTCAGCTCAGATGGTCCATTAATTCAGGTCAAGCTGTAGTCGGGTAGTGAAAAATCCTGAAGACCCTCCGGTAAACCATGGGAAAACAATGGGAAAACCATGGGAAAATGGTGATTTATGGTAAATCACCATTTTCAATGGGTAAATCCGCTATTTCTATGGCCATTTTCAATAGCTATGTTAAATTACCAGAATTGAATATAGCCATTTAGTTCGTTGATTTAGCCATTAATAGCATGGTGGATCTTTCCAGTTCGTTGTGTAAAAGTTTAGCAGAGGGTAGGTTGGATTGCGATTTCATGTCTACAGGTACCAGCTAACAGTTTAATTTGTTGCAGGGTATCTAAGATTGGCAATGTGTACTGAGTTATAATTTACCTATAAAAAGCATATTGAAACATGTTGATTTCCATAGCTAGGATGGCAAATTAGGATAGATGTTAGTAACGGTTTTTTTACTGTTAGTTTGATGTTTAATTGTTTGCATTTTTTTTAAAACTGTTCGATATTTTTGGGGCTACCGGCTACTGCAAAGATTGCTTTCCACTGATCCACTAAGTCCAGAAACCACGTTTTTCCCGGAAATGGGATGAATGGCTCGATTGCTCGATCAGGCCGCTCATTCATTGGGGTTGAAACACGTTCTGGTCTATGAGGGACGGTTTCCCATTGTCATCCTTCGCATGATTTTATCGGTTTGTTAAAGGGTACCCGTAAATGTCCATCCCTAGTATAGAAACGCAAAACCACACGCATCACCAGATTTGAACTAGATGGGTGGTACAGTACCAACTATCCTCCATTCAAGGTATTTTTGGCCGTTGGTAATACGGCATTGCATTGCAAGAAATGACAAGAATGCGTTTCCCGTGCCATGTCCATTCAAGGGGCAATTTTCATGAATTTTCCAGAGATCCGATGCTCTGATTGATGGTTCCAATTTCCAAGCATAATCTCACCATGGTAGTGGCCTTAAAATACAGGATATAAGGAGATGTTTGTTGTTTCCCAGGATATATAATGAAGGGTTACCCTCTGGCCCTCTGGTAAACTAACATAATTATGGAAAATCAATGAAAATCATCATTTGTCATGGGAAAATCCACTATAAATGATCATTTTCAATAGCAAACTGTTTGTTTACCAGAGGGTATCCTGTGAGTTTGAATTTCCACATGCGTTTTTTCGGGGCCCTGAAACGGCCCTGACGATGCCCAATGAGGTCAGCTCCTGTGTCAAGATACATCCGAGTCCATTGAATTGGCGAGTACACAGCTGGCCCGCAAGCCTGGGCAGCCTGCTTGGAAGAGTGGCAACTTGGGAAGTTGCGGAGCTAGAAATGGAGATGTTTTTTTTTTTTAATATTGTTATATATATAATATATATATAGTTATTTATTTAAAGGGTTTTAATTATCTCAGATCAAGATGGGTTTATGATGCATGGGAATTGTTTCTTATTGTGTCTGATTTTTGAAATATTTGGAATTCGCAACTTCCCCAGCTTAGGTAGATGTAGGTCGCGGTTTGTCCAACAATAATGGGAAAACAACATAGCTGCACAACTACCTCCACGACCCCTGTTTAAAAACGGATTTGTATTTTGGATCATGTTGGTATTCCCTGGGTTACTGACATCATTCCTACATAACAAATTGATGGGCGAATGGTTGGAAGTGATTTTGAGTCTTCCAATTATCTTCTCTTCCCAAATCCTATATTCCATATTTTTCCCAGGGTACAAGTCAATAATCGCAATTCACCCACACTCCAATTGGAACGTTTGATCAATGGCCGAATTCTACAAAATCTACAAATGCCTGTGATCCAATTGAATTGACCTACTCTTTTGCAGCATCACCCGAGTCACTGATACTTCACCCACCATACTTTACGGCAGTTTGAAAACCTTCCTAGAAATGATCTTTGATCTATATCTGGTTATTTAGAGTAGCACACTGGAAAATCACCATTTTAGAGTTCGGCAAATCATCATTGTTATTCATTTTTATCATCTCTATATATATATATCAGTATTATAAAGGGTAATTGTCCGTTATTTTTCATCTATTCCAGGCTTTTTCTTGGAACCGCGACTGAAGACATTCGCAACTGCCAGAGGGTCCAAACATCTTCTCCAAGGTGTCTCAGTTGACATCTGCCGGGCAAAACATGGAACGCATGCGGCAGGAGGTGCGTCATAGCTATGGAATGCTATGGAAGACCATGAAAAGCTGGGTAGATTATTCATGGGTACCCTCTGGTAAACTAACATAGCTATTGAAAATGGCCATTTATAGTGGATTTTCCCATTAAAAATTGTGATTTTCCATAGCTATGTTAAATTACCAGAGGGTAATGTTCCATGGCTACATTTATTGCCAGAGTGCTGTCCGAGAATTCGTCTGTACCAGACTCGCTGGGTACCCAGCAGTTTGTGAACTTCGGCAGGCCACTAGAGGCTATGGCCGTTTAGGCGATGTGTTGGAAGGTTTGAAGGCTGGGACCGCCGTCGCTTTTTTCATGGGCTGCTGAATGTCTGAGGATGGGAGAAACTAAAAAAAAAACATGAAACAACTTGATTACAGTTATGACCATTTATTGGTTATAACTGGTTATTTCATGTTATTTCTATGGGATTATACATTCTATAAATGGGGTTAGTTCTTAGATGTTCTTAGTACTTATAACTAGTATTCCGGGCCATAACTGTATGAACTGAATCCATAATTGTTCAGCGGAGATTGGATTAAATTGACACCAAACATTGAGAACGTTGAGTGGCCAACAAGACCAGAATGGGATTGTTAAGGAAGAACAATGAGATAAAACATGATAAAATTATATTAATCAAAAAGCAGTTGGAGTCAACAAAATGCGGATCCTTTTTTTGGGGGGATGAATCTTCTCCACCAAGACATACAGGTATTGTCTAGTCTATAACTTAGCCTTGCTATTGCAAAAGTAAGTCTAGTCCTCCGATTTTGTCGTGAAACGTTTGGATCGATTTGCTGTTTCGTGCTCGCAAGATTTCATTGTCACATGCAACATTCCCAATTGTACTAATGTGTGCAGTTGGAGACGCCATTATCGTTGATTATTTTTAGGGGTTATTCTCAATTGTGGTTGCTATCAGAATTATTACACCCGGATCTTCCATCTATGCCATGTCTACCTTCATATGAATATAAATAGATAAATGGAGCATGTAAAACACCATGGGTGGACATGGATGGTATACGCAGTATACGCATTTATATGCAATCATGTGTTTTGTTCAATTGATTTAGTCCTTAAAAAGAATATAAAAAAAAGAAAAAACAAAGTATGGAACAACTGATTTTGTCCCAAACAAAAGCCTAACAAATGGTTGCTTTCATCGTGGTTTGATAGATTTCACAGGTATAGCAACATACCGCAACCACTGAAAAGATGGAAACATGTTAAGTCTCAATTGATTTAGTGGAATGATGTAATATATGACACATATGGTGTATATATATTTATTATATATATATATTATGTGGTGTATATGTATGTATGTATGTATATATATATATGACATATACATATATACATATTTGAATTTGTACATAGTCCTTTTCATGCTCGGTAACAGGATGCGGACGATCGGAAACGCTCCGGTTTGAAGGGTCTGGCAGAGATCGATGTGGTGAAGACCGGGGGATTGGATGGACCCGGTGCTAAATTATGGATGATATGGATGTTTTAATGGAAACGTCGTCCGTAATTGGCTATAGTTGGGGAATGTTGGGGAAACATCTATGGCTGATACTAATCCCTGGTAGAGTTTTGTGTTTAGGGAAAGTTGACGCTGGAATGCCGGAATGACCTTGTTTTGCATCTGGCGTGTTTACACGAAAACTTCAGCCAGCCTCATTGCATCTGTAGGGCTGTCTGGAGGTTTCCCAAAATGGGGGAACCCCCAAATCATCCAAAATTAGACATAATTTCACGATTTTAGTATTGAAACCCTATGGTTTTGGGGACCCCCATTTTAGGAAACCTCCATTTGGTTGCAGATAGTATAAGTTTACAAAATATGATGAAATATATTTCGCATTTGACCCTACCTTTGACCATCAGCGAAACGGTGGCTTTGTCGAAACTGGTGAGAGATTCTTTGCTCCTGGGAGTGATCGACTGGTAGGATATCAGCCAATGTGGGTAATAGCATGGTGGCCCAATCCCAGAGAAAAGGTACCCTCTGGTAATTTAACATAGCTTTTGAAAATTAGACATTTATAGTTGATTTTATCATTAATAGCATGGTGATTTTCCATGGTTATGTTAGTTTACCAGAGGGTAACCTCTGTCATTCTCACCTGGCAATGAAACAACTTCAGATGAATTTCCAAAAAACGGAAACAAATCTGGAGGAAATGGAGATGTTCAGCCCATTGAAATCTGGAGGAATCTGGCACATCTTCGTGACATTCTCAAATTCTCAGCTTCCAGGCATATTGTTGCAGACTGAAACCCTGGAGTTATTTTTTGTGTATAGGAGGATGGGCTATCAGCGGCTAGCGATTACATGTGTGAGAAAAGGAACTTGGTTTACAGTAAACATATTCAGACTGTGTTTTAGGGTATTGATACTAGAAAAATATAAAAAACAGTTTTTAGTTTGTAAATGCCTCGGATTTGTCCAGGGATCAGGTGACAGCCATATACATTTTCATATTACAGTATGTATATATATATATGTTGTATCTGTTATAGTTGATATCTGTTAAATGATGGATAGATAAATCAATAGACGGACGACATTGGATGACTCGAAGCCAGGAGTTGACAAATGTGGCAGATGGCACAGCCTCACGTAGCCACTGCCAGAGGTGTCCAGGCGGTGTGTGCTACATTGACTTGGCTGGTGTCATCCCACACTGTTGGCGCACGGCACGGGTCCAAGACCTGTGACCCAAGGGGTACAGCGACGCTTCGGACGAGACGACGGACATTTTCACTGCAAAGGTCTACAGGCCAACTGCATCAAAAAGAACGCTGTCGCAAATGGCTTGCTTGGCTTACCGAAGGGAATTTTCCTTTGTATTTTGCAGTATACTAACTTCTAACTGATAAGGAAAATCCATGTGTAGGTCATTTCTGAACCTGAAATCCATGAAGCATGTCTACTGGAGCATAATTAGTGAACATGGTACAGCTGATGTTCGCCTCAGATCCTTTCCATGTCTGTCCATCCTTGCCCTTGCTGGTGAACATTCTGCACTTGATTCTGATGACATTCACAATTTGTATCAATTGGTACAGTTATGGCCCTTTACCAGTTATAATACTTATAACCCCATTTATAGAATGTATAATCCCATTTATAACCAGTTATAACTAATAAATGGCCATAACTGTACTTAGTGTACTTTGTGTAATCAAACATGGCTGAAGAATCCCCAGGCATAGTTCAATGATTTTCCCGCGGCCGGCAGGACACGAGTGGAAACTGCCTGCAACGCACTGAGGGAGGCACTGTGGAGTCTCCGGAGGATCCATGTTGCCATAGGAATCCCGTGGTATCCTCAGGTTGGAAGGTTGGATGGTTCCCACATGAAAGATGAATTGATAGATGAATTGGATGTTTCATGGTTCCCATGGCCCTTGTATATCTTGTGTGATCAAAACAGATCAAAACTAGGTATCCCATGTTGGTCTCCCATTGGTCTCCCATGGTATCCCCAGGTTTGGGAATCGCTTCGCAGGTGGGTTCTTGGGAACGAAAGGTGAAGGACTGCGAACAGATGGTTCGAGGACCCAAGCGAAAACCCGGCCTGGTAAACTACCACAGCTATTGATCATGGCCATTTAGTTCGTTGATTTACCCATTAAACAATGGTGGAACTACCATAGTTATGGTAGTTTACCGGTATAGTTTCTGGAATGTTATTCTGGTTGTATATTAACAGCAAGAAATCTATTTATGATTTCTGGAATGTATGTTAATATAAGGATTTTATGGATGTATGATTTTTATGGATATCTGATATATGAATGAAACTATCTATATTGCAATATATGGATATAACAAACAGTTTTAATGGATATGTATATATATATGGACATTATGAGTCATGGATATATGAATGGATATGAATATATATATATACACATTTGATATAGACATATATATATATATCAAACATTATTTCCATGGATATATCTGGACATTATGAATGAATTATTTTATGGATCATTACGGATCATTGTTGTGGATATCAGACTTAATGGACATTATGATTGGACTTTATGGATCATTGTTGGACATTATGATCCATACCAACAAATATGTGGACATTATGAATGGACGGGGGACTATGGATCATTGTTGTTGATATCTGATTTTTCCTTTGGTTTGGAAAAATCTGGATCATTATTATCAATAATGGGTTTGTTTCTGAGCCTCAATCTGTTGGTTTCTTGATATGTTGTTGTTTTCTGAAATGGTCCATATGGTTACGAAATAAGTATCTATGTCTATGTACCTACTACAATTTCAAGAGTTCTGCTGCTGATGATGCTGATGATGAGGATGATGATGATGATGATGACAACAATGACGACGATGACGATGACGATGACGATGATGATGATGATGATGATGATGATGGTGATGGTGGAAAGTATATATATAGAATTACACATGATGATTAAATGACATTTTTGTCAGTTGATGATAACATATTTTCTCGTATTATCAGTATTACTTTGACAGTGTGTGTCATGATCAAGATTGTCATGATGGAAGAAAGTGAACAATTGCCAAAGAGGATGAACATAAACCCAACACTCTTGGCTTGCACCAGAAGAGAGCCAAAACATGTTACCCAAGGAATGGCTGAAGTGAATGATGGGACATACAATCCCTCTTCAAGAGTAAACACCCTCGGGAACAGTCCATATTTCAGTAGTTGTTGAACACTTTGTCTACACGCTTGCCACAATTCACCATTTGTAGCTAGTCGTACTGTGGATGGAAGAATTCCTGCACCAGTTGAGGGATGTGGTTTATCCCAGTATTTACAAAGGTTTCTACCATCCAAAGTGGTGCAGGATTTCTTCCATCCACAGTATGTTTGAATACAAATGAATGGGTGGTGGCTGGCGGATATTCCGTCTTACCTAATTGATCACTGGTTGGTGGTTTGGAACATGTTTGTTTTCCATATATTGGGAATAATCATCCCAACTGACTAATATTTTTCAGAGGGGTTGAAACCACCAACCAGTAATTGATCAATTTGCAAGTGCAACCATTCATCGGCTTAATCAATTGCCAAGGTGGTTGGTTCTGTCCCTTTACATCCCCACTAAGTTGGTCACATATCCCATAATATGATCCACATTATTGTTGGCACATCATAATGATATCCATCTACCCTCTGGTAAACTAACATAACCTAACATAACTATGGACAAATCACAATTTTTAATGGGTATACCAACTATCAATTGCCATTTTCAATAGCTATGTTAGTTTACCAGAGGGTACCCCAAATGATTATCAGGTGTAATTCCCATATTCTTGGTTGTATCCCGATTGTTTCCCCAGCGTGTATTCACTAATGTTTGGAAGAATAATTGATTGACAAAAAAACATCCACAATTATACACGGTGTTGTGTTGCTTACATCCCGAAAAGTTGCTTTGGTTGATGAAATCCCAAGTTGGCAGTTGTGTAATCCCCATGGTACATATCCAACAACTTTTGTTTATGTTTGGCATCCCGGTATTGTGAGGAAAAATGTGAAAAATATCTTCATCATATGAGGGTGTCCAATATGTTCAATATCGGGGATAATAAATATGTTCAGTATGAAATACTAAATATCCCAATTTAAAAAGGGATCTTCATGTTCAATATGTTCACGTGTCTTGAAATGGGGGATCCCTTTTTCATCGCCATGGGCTTCAATACTAAGTGTTACTAAGTCATGATCGTCCATGATGACTGGACAATTTGGGGGTAACCCCATGACGAAACGGAAACCTCTTAACCATTGGGCCAATTACACCATGATTACCCTCTGGTAAACATACAAAAAGCTATTGAACATGGCCATTGAGTTCGTTGATTTACCCATTAAAATTTTTGCGACTTTCCATAGTTCTGTAAACGTTCACCAGAGGGTACTTTATAACCCCAGCTGAATATCTTGATATTGTGGTTAATATACTGTTAATAATGGTTAATATATGGTTATTATATGGTTTTTATATGGTTATTATATGGTTATTATATGGTTATTATATGGTTATTATATGATTATTATATGGTTATTATATGGTTATATTGTCAAGCAGGGGATATCACTACCATGATGCAATTTCAGGGGCTTTTCTCAGGTCCACGCCGGAAATTTGAGCGAAGCCTTGGGCCAACTTCAAGGCTTGAAAGGCGCGGCCGGGTGTCGCTTGGGACGCCAGGAAAATGGCTGGCCCCTTTCGGCCTTTCGGGTTGAAAGGCTGAAAAGATGGGAAAATGTCACCATGACAATTGCTGATCAATAGTGGCCTCAAGCACCAAAATAAGGACTTAACATGACTTAACCAATGAACTATAGTATTTGGGTCTGTCTGAAAATGGTATACCCAAAGAATGTGAATTATTTTGATAGGGAAACTAATAATTAACCAATAGATTTAGGGATGCCCTATTTTCAATATAACCAGTAAATAGAACATTATAGAACCATCTTAATAGATCTGAATAGCATCTTAATTGTGTCCAATGGGAATATGATGGGATATAGTAATATAATGTAATATATCAATGATGGATATACTTGTGTATGCATTAGTTCATGTATGTACTTTCCAAAGAGTAGGGGTATTTATCTACATATAATGCGATATACTCTTCAGCAAACTGACATAGACATTAAACATGTTGCAACCTCAACGACATCGATCCATATACATTCACCGTTCCTCTTACACATTAATGTTAATTTACTTGTTGGTATCAAGCAATATAGGGATCATAATTGACAATACTTTTGGGGTATGTATGGATACGATAATGATTCACCAACAATAATGGGGATGTACTGGGCATGTTCAATGGCAATATATATATATATACGTATATATATATATATACGTATATATATATATATATACGTATATATATATATGCATTTGCCGGCAAATATATATATATATATATATTTGCCGGCAAATATTGAGATTCAATTTGATATAACAGGAATCAAACCAACCATAGTCTAGAGGGGACATGGGTTTGGTCACATGGGTTTGGTCTGGAAAGGGGTACCATTTTGAACCCACATACTTAGATATTCGTAGAGTTTAACCTCTGGTAATTAAACATGGCAATGGATCACCTTCCATTTATAAATGCTTTTCCTACTAGAATCCCACTTGATATTGAATTTTATTTCCATTGCCACGTGTGATTGCCAGAGGGTAACTATTTGACCAGGGGTACAGAACTTTGAAGGATATCCATTTGTTTTTCGTCCTCCAAGCCACGATAATCTTCTCTCCACGATGAGCTTTATTGTTGATCAACCTATTTGTGCAGTAGAATTTGGATTGTATTCAAAATACTCAAATCAGCGGCTGTGGTTGCAAATGCTGGTCATTTGCAATCAAGCGAGGATGCACAATGATAACATAATCCCCAACTTGTGCTTTATGAAATTGGCTATCCCCCTACCCCCGATGAGTCCTCTCATGGCCTTGGGAAGGTGTCCTGGATGCATTTCGGCCAGGGGACCCCAGCGTGTGGACATATCGGGACAATGTGAACTTGATGCAGCAGTTCAACAGCAGCTGTATATTGCTTAAAGAATCAACCTCGAACGGATCTAGTTTTCAATCACGACCAACCTTAAACGGTAAAATTGGATATGGTATCGTTTTTCATTCATTAGACTAGATGTTGTTTTCAATGTTTGCTGGATCTGTTTCAGATCCACTTATTTCGCAGGATGAACATTCCAAGAAACAGTCTGCTTGACTTGTTGATTTGTGGAGTTTTATAGAGGGTATCTTTGGGAATCTGTGTCGGTCTTTGGGCTGGGTTGGCCTGGGTT
This sequence comes from Cladocopium goreaui, assembly GCA_947184155.2. Lineage (NCBI taxonomy): Eukaryota > Dinophyceae > Suessiales > Symbiodiniaceae > Cladocopium > Cladocopium goreaui. Next base: position 41,623 of record CAMXCT020001598.1, on the reverse strand, counting down.
GGGTAGATAACTTGGTACCTGTTTGCTGTGCTGCTGTGATGGTGGAACGTTAAAAACGTTATTTTACATGGAGGCATTGTTCTTAATCTAAGACAAACCGCGCAGATTCTGGATGTCCCCAAATCCCACCAGTGGAAACAAATGGATGTTGAAAGTTGAGAGGAATTGATGGCCGATGGCCCCACAAGTCAGGTGTTCTGAAAATGTGGCACAGCTTTTCCTGCATAGCTTGGGACTATTTGGGGCACCGCTGTTGCTCCACACTTGCAATCCTCATGATCATGATCATCATGATCAACATGATCATCATGATCATCATGATCATCATTATCATCATCATCGTCATCGTCACCGTCATCGTCATCATCATCATCATCATCATCATCAGGTTCATCATCATCATCATCATCATCATCATCATCACCATCATTACCATCATCATCATCATCATCATCATCATCATCATCATCATCATCATCATCATCATCATCATCATCATCACCTCTTTCATCTTCATTTTCATCTTCACCATCCTCATCATCATCCTCATCATCCTCCTCATCCTCATCCTCATCCTCATCATCATCCTCATCATCATCATAATCATCATCATCATCACATCATCACATCATCACATCATCACACCATTATCATCATCACATTAAAATGGCCACTTGCTCCGAACAATGTGTTGACTGGGGCAATAACATCAGCTTTATCTCCATGAGGGATCAAAATTCGCCACTTTCTATGAACAATATGTTGGTTGGGGGAATAACATGAACTATATCTCCATGAGGGATCAAAATTCGCCACCCCCGATGAACAATATTATGTTGATTGGGGTAATAATATCAGCTTTATCTTCGTAGCCACCTGAAGTCAGACGCGGCTCAATGTCAGGGTTGCAGCGAACATGTTCCTCGAAGACCAATATTATATCCACTGCAATTCTTGGTTCAAGATTATTAGATATAGATTATGAAATCATCTATTATCATGTTTATTAACTCCACATGATTGTTGATTACACCCATGTTTTTTTTTGGAGCCTTAAAAGTTCCATTTCTCGAAAAGAGGAATGACTTTGGGACCCATCGACCAGGATGTTACCCGAATTCGCACGGAAATCGGAACAGCTGAACCAACTCCAGGACAGTTTTGCTCGCGCTCGGCGAAGATATGGGGGATGTCACAGGTCTATGGGGATATGATTGGATATGATCAGTGGCCATTTGGGGAACCTGAATTCGAGGACCATATATATGGCTGATGTAAGGGGATATATATATATGTATTGATATCAGTATATATATATATAATATGTTGATACTAGTATTTATATATATAGATTGATATTAGTATATATATATATATACACGACATATATTAGTATATATGTGTATTCATACCCCCAACATTGGGTTTGTAATGCTTTATGCTTGAAATGACCCTTTAGATGATGGGATACAAATTGATATATATAATTGTGAATACACTTTGCCAACTTAAGAGAATTGTTACAAAAGAGAAGTATAGTTGTGTAGCCGCATAGTTTCCTCGCTGTCTCGCGTCTCCATGTGACAGCACCCTACTCAATCAGCTACTTTTCATGTTAATAGAAGATGTCAGTCCTCATCTTTGACTGTTTAGAGCTAGGTTCACTGACATTTGCAGACCACTTCGAAGCGTTCTTTTGTTGAATCTGTCCTAGGCCGTGCTGACATCCAGATGGATGTCAAATTAGTCCATGTTTACGTATTGATGTGCATTCTGTGTTTATCTCGATATTTGTTGGTTCCATTTTTTTTGGCTGGTAATCGTAACTTTATTTGACCATGATCACTTCACATATGTTCATATTTCTCCCTCCATCAATTTTGAGTTGTGAGATCCCCATAAATCCCTATAAAAACATATGTTATGTCTTAGTAGTTGAACCCATGTCAATTTCAAACATCACTCTACACAACTTCTAATGTGTTTTGTAGTAAAACCAAAAAAAGAATCCAATCAATCCGTTAACCGCTCACTTTGAGTAGTGAAATCCCATAGATTCTCAAGAAGATCTCTCCCGGTTTTGGTCAACGTTGAACGCTTCACAAAGGGCGCTTCACCCCTCAGGAGCAGCTCTTGTTCTCTGCCCGGCGCCGTGCGCGCAGTGCGCTGGAGAAAAATAGCGCAGAGGAGTTGAGGGCCTGTAGCGAGGCTCGGGGTTGGGATTTAGGCGGGATTTATCAGAATCATGCGGATTTACCCTCTGGCTATTTAACATAGCCATGGAAAGTGGCCCATTTATAGATGGTTTTCCTATTAAAAATGGTGATTTTCCATGGCTATGTTAGTCATAATCAGATGTTTTATGACCTTGGGATATTAAGGTCATAACTTAGGTTTTTTTAAACATCCATTTAGATTATAATCAACCATGGGAAATGTAACATCCATTTAGGTTATAAACCATGGGAAATCGATTTCGTTGGGTTGGATGTGTTACAACCCTGGGAATTCCTGCTGGGGAATTATAGAGATATGAGATTTTTGATAGATGTGGCTTTGTTTGGGACTAGGATACCCCAAAAATTCGAATGGTTTAGTTGGATTAGTTTCCCTCGATTTTAAGCGGCATTTGGGGGTACCCTCTGGTAATTTAACATTTCGCCATGGAAAGATCCACCATTTGTAAAACGGTAACCGGTAAACCATCTATTTCGATTAGGGCCATCTATACCATGGCTATGTTAAATAACCAGAGGGTATATCCCATTTTCAGACAAAGTTGGATTCAATGATTTGACAATGTATGGCGATTTATGGCGATGTGTGTCAGGATTTGACCTTGATTTGAGGTGATGTTCTGATATATGTTTGGGGGATCTTTTTGGGGACTTGATGAGATCTAGCCAAAAACATCCAAAACCATCCAAATTTGATGGGGAATTGTATTGGAAACTAAATTTCATGGGATATGTCATCGGATAGGGGATTGAAATGGACATTTCTCCACTTCGTATAGCAGCTCGCAAAAGAATGACAGGAAAAGCAATTGCTCCTGCTAAGATAATTTGCTGAACTGAACCTATTTCTGTATTTATTCGTGGTTAGTGGTTACTATACTTTACCTTCAATGAACGTCCAACCATGCAATGGATTACTACAGTGTTGAGCATCTCTACTAGTGACAAAAAACAGTTATCGACATCGTCTCTCCAAGGGGTTACCATATAGTGAGTCGAGCTGGGTCATGTAGTGGTGGCGGGGTTCAGTCTGTGTGTAGCTGAATATATTACCCAACCTGGTTATGACTAACAGTTCGCCATCCAGCGAAGCCAAAGGAGTAGGAATTCCCACACCAGTGACAAACAATTTCCGTGAATTCCCACAACTCTGAGTATTTCTCCGCAAATTCTCGCTCCACGAGCGGATTCTCACACCACTTGTGATTTATGCCATCGTTTGTCAATTACACGTGCTTAATGCATGTTGTGTTGTTATCAATGATTGTCTGATATTTTCTCACAAATGATCCATACCAGTCCGGTCATGGTAGAATGGCCTGGTCAACCTGCCAATCCCTGCGGGCAACACGATGGAGGCACCTTTTTCACTCCTCTCGGAGCTGCTGGGTCAATGCGGTGATGTATAAATCGTATGTCCGATGCACTGTGGTTTTCGGTGAAACTCTGCGCGAAAACCGTGCAAGGACTCCGACAAAGGTCTCGTCCTGTTGGCAAGAATCCGTCAGCGGGTTCTCCACCCACTGCAATCTTCTGCTTGAAAGCTGCAAGAGCCTGAACACATGGCACAACATATGTGCCTTCACGTGCAACGGAAAACGAGGCTCTTTAAGACCCAAGCTCAACGCTGCCAAATGCTTGAAAGCTCTCAAATGCAACAGCCCGTGGCGCGCTATCTCAGAAGCCTCACTGGCATCCAACCAAGCGCCGCCACGATAAAGCATGCGGAAGGCAGCATTCATATGTCGCCTCAACAAGATCAAGATGAAAAAAGACATGCTGTCGGAATTTCAAACACCAAGCCAGTCTGTACGTCAAGCTGCACAGCAACGGCTATGAATGGCACGCGGCCATCACGTTCAGCCGCTTCAGTGACAAAGTCGTCAGTCAACATAGTCTCCAGCCACTCCTAGGCTATGGGCAAATTATGCAAAACATTCAAATTCCACACCACCAGAAGCTGCGTGAAAAGAATCTGCAGACAAGGCGCCATCAAAAGTGTTGTGGTACTACCCTTTTGCCACTTGCCTTCCGGCCAGTCCAAATGGCTCATGAAGCCTAAAGATTCACGAGAAATCTTTTGCAGGTACGGCCGTTCCTGGCACGTCATGCAAGGGCAACATCTATAGCAAACAATATTCCAGTCACATGCAGAAAGGCAAAAAAAACCAAAGAAGGTGAAAGGATACACGTTCTGCCAAGGAACTCGAACTGATCGACAGTATTGCAGCCATTTGCGACTCAGCTGCTGGAATCGCGTCTCCACTCCATCCCCTTCTTCCAACTGTTGAAGAACCACCAGGGCACTAGACAGAAAGTAGCGTCCATGACCAAGGTGAAATCCATGAAACAAGTCCGGCCGAAACGTAAACGGACGGAAGTCCTTGATGGCAGGAAGACTGTGCCAGGGGCTGACGCTATGCCAAGGAACTTGGGCAGCAGCAGAGTCCATGGTTCTTTCCCAATCTGGGGAGGTGGAAAAGTCCGTGTAGGATATGCCAGAAACGCCGCCAAGACATAGATGGCACACGCCCGGTGAAGCCAGGCTGGACTCTCCACGCTTTGGTGCACGCCGGAAGTGACGTTCCAAGTGGGCTGCTTCGATCAAAAACGGCCAATCACCTTTGACCGAGCAGACGCAGAATCTTAAGCGAAGCTGTAGTCCGTTGACCACTACCGGAACGCCAGTGTGAAGGGCACCATGGAGATCTGACGCCACCATGGCCATGGCCTCATCCAGCGCTTCAGGGTTCTCGGAGTACGTCTCCTTCAGGGCTGCAAACAGAAGAAAGCGCGTCTGCAGCACGTGTCCCATCCTGTGGCCACAGGTGCATCCGTATCAGCGACTTCAATCAACAAACAACCGACAAGGAAAACAACACAAACAAAAAATATTTCAATTATTAGTGCCGAGCTGCATGTTGAGTCCTTGGGCTGCTTGCTGTTTTTCTTCTGCTTGGTTCTGTGACTTGGTGGTTCCTCGCCCAAGGACCGGCTGCCAGTTCAGCAACATCAGGGGAGACTTTTTTTTGCCTTGGTAGCTGAAAAAAGTCGATGTGATGCAAATCGATTCAAGCACTCACAGCACATGTGCAACCAAGGCGCTTCTCCCCTCGTCGCCGTGCAGCTTTATGGGGATCAAAAGTGTGTAGTCTTCAGGGGTGAATTCAAAGTCGAACAGCTCAAAGTTTGGGTATTGGAGATGGTACCTTCGCCAATATTCTGATAGGATGGCGCGAGCCTGCTGCAAGTCCGAAGATGGCAGCAAGACGTCCACACGTCGGAGCTTGCTCAAGGCTTTCACCATATCTGTGAGTTTGATCCACGGGTAACCTCAGTTGATTCACCAAACATGACAATGAAATACATGATAAGATAAGACCATCTAAAATATAACATGTTTTTCCCGAAGGCTATCGTAATAAAAACCCAGAAACGCTCATCATCACCAATCTGGCCAGCACTGACATCAATTGGCCCACGCAAGCCAGAATGGTCAAAGGCTTTGAAAGCTTCCCTGGCCTTACCAAGGCAAATCCGCGAACCAACACATGACTGAAGACGACTTAACTTGCTTGATCAAAAAATGCGCTACTGCAAACAAGTTGCTGCATGCGAGCTTCCAGAAGCAAGGCGTTGCAGCACTGGGTCACTGCGTCGCACTCCCAAGGCAGCATCATCTGCCAGAATTGCTTGCGCGTGCTCTGCCAATTGAATGGCAGGAGCCTCAATGAAAGCAAGTCACAATTTTGTAAGGTATTAGGAATGTAAGAAAATACCGCAGCCTTTTCTACCAAGCAGTCCTTGCCCAAACCGAATGCTTTAGATTGGACGCCAGGGTGTAACCTGTGCGTTCAGTGCTGTGAAATTTAAGGATAGATGGTAATGAGGTATTAATTAATACGTCGCTACCGACTTCCTAAGTCTGCTACAACCTCTCTTGGTGCATAGCACAAATTATAATTTGCAGTAGTGATCACTCTTAGTCGTTTCAATATAGATACTCATGACTGTCAAGATCAACCTTGAAAACGAGATTTGTTTATCCAGCAGAACCGTCCATGACTAAAAGCAGGCAGTGATGCAAGGCTTGGAATATATCATGTCAAAATTGCAACCGAGTTACTCCTCGTGCCATACTGCGCGCCAAACTGCTAGCTATGGCGCTAGTGCCTCTGGAAGAAGAGGCAGGCGCTCTAGGACCCGCAGCAGCAGCGCAGGCAGCGCTGGAAGAAGCCGCCGATGCTGCAGGAGTACCTGGAAATGTGCAAAGGTAAAAACTAAAAATATTATGCAAGGAAACCTTGCAGAAGCAAATTTTCAGACTTGCTAGAGACGCTTTTTTTTCACAGGGCTGCGGATAGAGATGGGTATCGCAAGCTCAAGGCAGCACACAACGATTATTGTGTGGCCACGTCCCCTTGGTAAAGGATTGGCACGCAAACATGGCATGTGCCTGCAGGTTCCTTGTCAAATTTTCAGAACAGTATGCAACAGCTGCTTTCAACCATCATATCCAACTCCCGCAAGCACAGCCTAAGCCATATTGCTGCGTGGCACGCAAACTACACCCACTGTTTCAAGTAGGAAGGTTTGCACGAAACCCAAAACTTCGTGAGAAGCCCTCACTCCTCATTCTTCTTCTTCTTGGCCGCGGCCTTAGCCTTGCTCTTCGCACCGGCCTTCGGAGCTGGCTCGCCATCTCCATTCCCACCCTCCGGCCCGTTCTCACGAGGGCGCTTGGTGCCTTTCCTTTCAGCATTCAGCAACTTGTAACGATGCTCCAAGGCCAAAATTTTCACGCACCTGGACTGGCCCACAGGCAGATTGCACGTGCACAGGAAAATGACAATATAACAACAAGAACACTAGATATATATTCAAGAAACGGTGCACGGGCAAACTCCTTGGCTTCCTGCACCATCTTCTGCAACCTGAAAGGTAGAGGCAGAACATGAAAGGGCCGGAATCCAGACCCATCTACAAGACTGCAAACACAAGACAAGTTTGAGGATTGTTTCTGAAAGGGCCGGAATCCAGGCCCATCTACAAGACTTTACAAACACAATACAAGTCTGAGGATTGTTTCTGAAAGGGCCGGAATCCAGACCCATGAAAAAAAGATATTACTAAAGTAGATTGAAAGGGCCTACACAATACAAAGTCTTAGGATTGTTTCTGAAAGGGCCGGAATCCAGACCCATGACTACAAGATATTACACAATATTACACATATATTGACAGGGCCGGAATCCAGACCCATCTACAAGACCTTACAAACACAATACAAGTTTGAGGATTGTTTCTGAAAGGGCCGGAATCCAGACTCATGACTACAAGATATTACACAATATTACACATATATTGACAGGGCCGGAATCCAGACCCATCTACAAGACCTTACAAACACAATACAAGTTTGAGGATTGTTTCTGAAAGGGCCGGAATCCAGACCCATGACTACAAGATATTACACATATATTGACAGGGCCGGAATCCAGACCCATCTACAAGACATTACAAACACAATGCAAGTCTGAGGATTGTTTCTGAGAGGGCCGGAATCCAGACCCATGACTACAAGATATTACACATATATTGACAGGGCCGGAATCCAGACCCATCTACAAGACCTTACAAACACAATACAAGTTTGAGGATTGTTTCTGAAAGGGCCGGAATCCAGACCCATGACTACAAGATATTACACATATGTTGGCAGGGCCGGAATCCAGACCCATCTACAAGACATTACAAACACAATACAAGTCTGAGGATTGTTTCTGAAAGGGCCGGAATCCAGACCCATGACTACAAGATATTATGAACATATATTCGTTTTTTTGGAATTTAGAATGAACAATCATGTGATCAAAAAGTATATGGAATCCAGACCCATCATCAAAAATCTGAAAGGACATTACCCCTAAGACTACAGCATGACAGAAAAAATGAAACACCCAATTACACATAAATGACCCAAATGCAGTGGCACGGGCTTTTTTCTAGGTGCTATATAAAACAAGAAGCATGGCATAACACGACCAGGGGCTCTTCCAGAGGCTTCTGGCGCGAGTCCACGGTGTGGGCACACTCTGCGAGGGCCTCGAAGCACGCCTCCAACTTGTCCAAGATCTCCTTGCTGTCCGCCATGAACCTGCAGGGCAAAGGATTAGAAACGGCTGCGGGGAACCTTAATTTGACGAAAATGGCTGCGGACATGCTGGGGCAGTGGTGATCAAACTCAAAGACAAGGTTTGGCGCTAATGCATCCTAGATACTTTTGTGCACGCTCATTGGTCATAGATTCCAAAGCATTCTGCCAGCTGACCACGGAAGAAGCCTTCTGGTGAACCGAGTCCGTGAACTGGCGCAGGTTGTCCGCCAGTTCCTGCACCGTCCCCATGGGCACAGCACCCTTGGATCCATCCGGCAGAGCTTCAAGTGGCTCATCATGCATTGCCATGTGGTTCAACTGGTCGCCAGGCATTCCCTGACAGAAGTGGATTGGGTCGATGGAACGACCAAACTTGAAATGAAACTTGAAAATGACATCTGACGAGTTTTCTTAAAAAAACAAATGCCGCCTCCTCACTGCCATCCTTTGTGTGAAGCCAACGCTCGAGCTCCGACTTCTTCAGCTTCACTGTATCCGACGTTTGCACAAAATATTCCGTTTGGTCGGAATCATAGCGCCATGGCCTCGACATAGGCATGCTTTGGAAAACGCACTGCAACTGAAGTATCTTTCAAACAGTTCAAATAGCAACAGTTTCAACGCCCGACCTGGTCAAAACCGACTTGAACCGCAAGCAGTAGCTTTTTACCTTCGAGATGAGGCCCCTGCAGGTGTGGAGCGGTGAAGACAGCCAAAGAAGCAACACATCTGACTGTACATGCTACAATGTATATAGAACAAGTCAATAAAAGATGTGCCATATGTGAGCCCCAGATAGACCATGTTCGTACATAATGAAACACAATATTCCAAATCCACCCATGATCCCTGTCTAAATATCATATATTAAACACATGGAACAAAAATATTAAAAGCTGTACCAAGGCACTTTCCCCATCCAAGGTCCTTCTCCAAGCGCTCCTCGAGATACCACCCGCCAGAAATTTCTTCATCGCGAGAACGCGACTGCTCGTGCAGGCGTGCCAGTTGCTCTTCGAATTCGCCCTGTGCGAAGAGAGGAAAGATCACAGGTGCATATGACGACGACCAATTTGTTTTAAACCCATGTCAAAATATTTAATCCGAACACATATTATTGCATGTATAAGCGAGAAACATACCGATTGAAAATTCACAACTATCATTACGGGAAGCAACAATATCCCGAATACTCACAGCAATAGCACCAAGCCAGAAACATGATTGAAACAAAGTGTTGGCCCACCCGACCCGCACTAGGTTGCGCGTGCGAGCACTGGAGTCGAAACCATGAGTCTTTAGGCTACGGGTGAGAGCGAGCAGCAACTCGTCCCGAGAGCCAGTAAGCCACTGGTTGTGGATGCTTTCTGGCACCTGCAACTTGCCGGCCGCCGTACGGCCACACAAGCGCTTCAAGCGCATGTACAACGCGTGAGGACTTAACTCCTGCATGGATGGTAAACAGCTGCGGGCGAATACAAAATAAAAAATCCCATATACAATACCATTGCTTTTTATGAATATCATGAGTTGGGCTTGAACCATGTTGAAGCTTGGGGTTTTAGTATCACCGGGATATGAATGAATATATGAAATTGGAATGAACCATATTGAACATAGAACATCACCTGGAGACGCGAGGAAACAACGCCACAGACATGATGGAAAATTTTACATACAAGATTAAACATGATAAAGTGTCATGATTTAAAGTAAACCATTTTTCGTCGTATTCCTGGTGGTCCATGTCAAAGCGTTCCGCGAGTTCCTCCTCATCTGGATGCAGGCCTTCAGCCACACTTGGCGCCGGAGAGGTAGGAGCAGCGCTAGGCACAGGGATCGGAGTCCCAGCGGCCGAAGGCAAAGCTGCAGGGGAACTCTTGGCTGGAGGCAGGGGTGCCTTGAATGAAGGTGAGCCGGCTTTTGCTTGTCCAACTGGTGCTTGAACCGGTGGTGGCTTCGCAGTAGGCCCCGCTGGAGCAACTGCCATTTTGGACTTGGCGGCCAAAGGCGGCACAGGGGAAGGAGTGAACAAAGCTTTGCTCTGCGGAGGGGTCTCGAACTGGTTGGCTTCCATGCTGGGCTTGGGAGGTGGTGTAGTCTTCGGTGCAGGGCTGTTCTTAGCTTTCAGCGCAGCCAGTTCTTGGAGGGCTGCTTCGTAGTGAGCCTTCCATTTTGCAGCTTCAGCATTGTCTGCCTTTCCCGAAGTGGCAGGCTGCGAGCTTTGCCCTGGACTGGCCACAGTGGCTTCCGGAGACCGGTGAGCATCATCCAAGCTCAGGGTCTTGGCTCTGAGAAGCTGCTGGTCTGTGAGCTGCGAGTCCGCCGGAAAATGCTCTTCATCCGAACTGACACAAAGCACCGTGGATGGTCCCAGGGATACCTTTGGCACTTCTGGTTGCTCCACCTTGGTCGCCAGGAAGGAGCCTTGGGCGTCCAAGTGGGTGTCAGACACAGTAGGGCTCGGAGCAGCCTTAGTAGTTGGTGGTGCGGTCGTCTTCCATTCCCATGGCTCCCAGCCTGGTCCAATGACATCGATGGTCATATAACTTGGAGTCTGAGCGACATCTGGGGCACCTGGGTCGCCCAGGTCAGCAGGAATCGTCTCAGCATCTGGGGCTGCAGGAACTGCAGGAGCCGGTGCTGGTTCCACACTTGGCTGCGCAGGTGGTGTATGAGCCACACTTGGCAAGGTTGAGGCTGCCGCTTCGCTGGGCCGCTCCCTTGCTAGAACTTCCTGCGGTTTGTGCGGCGCAAGGTTTCCCACTGGGACCGACGGTACTGCAGGTACCACTGGCTTTGCGCTAGTTGCCTCCGAATCCTGGGCGGAATGAAGGTGGAAAAAATGGTAAAACTTGGCAAAATAATCTATGACCCAAATAAAAACCATACTAACCATGATGCTAAAATAAACAGCTTACATCATACTATCTCCATAACATACCACAACCAAAAACAACATCAGGAAGGTGAAAAAATGGAAAACTTGGCAAACATAATTTATGATCACCACAAACAAATGAAATTATTGATGCAAAAAACATATTGAACCATTACCAGTCCCAGTCCTCTGTTGGCTCCAGCTTCGCTTGGACCCATGCAGCCTGAGGCTTGCGAGGTAACACTTGTAGCTTGTAGACCGATCAAAAATGCAACAAGATGGCTAGCAGGCTCAGGATCTGACAACGGACACAGCGTGGTCACCCAAGTCATGGCCCTCGAGGGCTGCTTCATTCTCCTGTGTCCCCACCCAAAAAAAATAAACAATTTGAAGTCACGAATGAACCGTGAAAGAGCAACAGCAGTCCTGCAACATCGCCAGAAGTTCCTTTGCAGTCTTACCTTGAAGTTCCTCAGCAGCTTCCTGCAACTCCTTTTGCAGCACCATCTGGGCAGGAGGAGCAGACATGTCAACCACGGTGGCCGCAGCACGAACTAGATCGCTGCAGCTCCAGGCCTTGCTCTGAAGGCGTTTGGGTTCCATCTTCCTACTTTGAAACTGAAAAACAGGGCTGCGGAAAAACGGCTAGGTGAGGAAAACAACATGCCAACTAAGTTGCAGATGCCAAAAAACAAACGGAAGTTGCGAAGAGACAACGCTTTGGGGATCTTTGGGGTGCTAGAACTTCAACCCTTTCATAAACCCACATTTTGCATACAAAAGTGGCGTTTCAGACCATATGGTTTTTATGTCCCCATTACGGATTACTAGCCTCTTCTCCGGGTTTTCTCGCTCCTATTTCTCGCATCTCCTCCGGGTATTCTCGCCGCTTCTCCGGGTATTCTCGCCTCTAGTCCGGGTTGCTAATTTCTCCGGTACGTATTTTGAATTTCTCCGGGTCATTTTGGAATTTCTCCGGCTAATTCCTGCATTTTATCCGGGGCGTAATTGGTGGATGTTGTTTTTAAAAAGTAACATCTGTCACATCTATAGGACCACTCAGACATGAGTCGGGAATGCCCGTTTCCATCTTGCAGGTACTTTTAAGTGCACCGAGCCCCGCAGATATATACAAGACTCCATCAGCTCGGCCTCCGCCCAGCTGTCTTCAAAATTCAAGCGCTGGAACATGGCAGGTGCATTCCAGCCCTCCGCAGGCTCAGTTGCTAGTCTCGGGGCGGTGCTCTTTTTTTGGAGAAGCTTCGGCAATATCCTTTGCACCCGGAGGCCAAAGGCTATCGGGTAACTCCTGCAGATCAACACAATGAGAATTACTTGGATCGCTGAACAAACCACCCCTATGCAAAAAAAAACACATGCAAATCCAAGCAATTGAGGCCTGCACTGTGTACCTTTGAGCCATTTCGTCCCGGAGTACGAAACCTTCCCACTCTTGGTTTTCTTCTTGGTCGCTGTTTTGACAACGCATTTTTCGCGGGCCTTCTTCTGCAAGAACCCGCGGTCAAGCAGGCCAATGGCCTCACTGTTAGACCATGCTCGATGTCTCTTCCTGGGCATTGGTCTGTTTTAGATGAACACATGAATATTATTGGTCCTAATGTGCTATCTTATATACATCTTATTTCTGATAGCAAAAAAGTCGAGATGTACGATGATTACGTCCAGTTTCGGTGTGAGTGAGCCATAATGTTTCATCCACCAGCCCACTCGCCAAAGCTTTACCATCTGGGCGAATTGTTCCCACCGTGGAAACCACGGCAGCCGTGAGGAAGATGGCTGCTCCAACATCAGTGCACCGTTGAGACATACGGCCAGATAGCATAGCAAAATGCTTCTGGAGAGTAACAGGTTTCCAACCTCAGTATGTGAAAGGGTATAGTTAACATGATGGGATGGAAAAAAATAATTCCTAAAAAAAATGCGAACAAGTGGCTCGAACATGTGGCAGGGTTGTGTCCCCAAACGGAGTACAAGGAGACCTCTTTGAAGTTGCGACGTTCATCGCGCTGAAGCTCGTACACACCACTGCGAGCAGACAAAAAAAACCTGCTGGCGAAGTGTTCAGAAGCACCCAGATCGCCAGCCTTAATTGCATGTTTTTGTGACTTTGGGCGTCCAAACGTGCTGCTCAAAAATGCTGAGGTAGCAACGGTAAACCAGCAGCGTGTCCAAGATCGAAGGCGTTGCGTTGAGCCACCTGGCCTCCATATCGGATGTCGAGCTGAGCGGTGGCCACCAGGCCGTACTTGGTGGATTTGCCGACATTTCCATCGCCAGCGAACAGCTCGACACATGTCCACGCCTGCAAATTCATCATGATAGCGACAACAAAATATTTCAAGTGATCGCAAAAACGTATCAAAATACCAGGCCTGTGCCACTGTGGGCATACCGGTATGATAGAACGTCATTACGATCATCCAAAGGAACGCCTGACAGAATGCGACAGTGATCACTAATTATTCCTGTAGTTTACCAGTTGCGTGCGCTGCCAAAAACAAAAGGTGCCTTTGGAACTTTCATCATCATCAGCCGAATGATCAAACGATCTAAGGCAGCATCATTCGGAACAGCATGGTGTCGAGCCATGGCCACTAACTCCGGGAAACAGCTGCGGAAACAGCTGCGGAAATGCAATCATCATGAAACCCTCTGGAAACAGCTGCAGAAATGCAATCATCATGCAAGGCCATGTGAAAAGGCTTCAGTTTGAACAATGGCAAGGCAGACAAGACAGCAAATTGCCAGGGGCACTTCGAGGAGGTCTGGCTGCAGCCCTTTGCTCGCGCTGAAGCCGCTTCTCCTTCTGGATGGCCCCACGTGCAAAGCGATGGCCAGAAGAGCGAGCGCCGCGCTTCACCATAGCACCTGCACAGAACGGCATGGGCATTATGCCTTTATGAATTGTCAATTAACACAAGCGAGTCTTGAGTGTCACTAGCAGAATGTCTGGCATGCCAGTGCATCACGCCAATGCATTCTTTGTTCCCTTCGCCAGGTTTTTGCGTCATCCTTCCTCCCTGCGGCGTCGCCGTGACCGGTCACGGTCCTCCTTCTTGCTCTTGTCCTTGTCATGTCGCCTCCGCCGGGCCGAGGTAGCTGGGGCTGGCTCGGAGGCATTCCTTCTCTGACACGGAGGCTCCTGGATGCAGTTCCCGAGGGATGGGGGTTCCAGAGGCAAGGTTTGCCGAGCTGAGGAGAGCACCTGACAATGAATGGCAAACAAGACTGAAACAACCAAGGTACACGACTAAGAACCCAAAATGGTTACAATAAAAAAGTATGTTAGTGCAAAAAATGTATCCCATTGATAACAAAACCAATGTTTCACGAAAAACACAGTTATTGATAATCCAAAAATTGTTACAACGAAATTGTATCCCTTGAACAATTTTGACCCTTGATACCCAAAAATGGCGATTACCAAAAACACACATATGTTAAGGAAACATAATGCATGCAGCCAAGGCACCCCACACAGCTGGATCCCTGACCATCTGTTGCTGCATATACTCCATCACATGGCGCACAGCTTGTCGCGCAGCAATCACAGCATCACCAGACGTAGCGAGGTCTCCCCCTGCACTTGTTCCGCACGCCTTAGGCATTGATGCACTAGACTTGCAGCCTGGGACTGTAGCAGGTGCTCCTGCCGTGGAGCCAGCGGGTAGGCCTGCGACAGCGCAAGCTCTCTCCACCGCATCTGGCCGGGGCTTCGGTTTTGGAGGGCCAGCACCTGATGATCAATGAGATTTAAAGCCGAAAAATATGATGAGCAGTTTAACCAAGAGCATCGCGGAAAAAGTAAAAAAATTGTGCCAAGATGCCAGGGGCCCCTGCACCACCGTCTCCAGGTTCACTGTGGGTATCCTGCAGGGTCAGGAATATATATTATATATTTATAATATATATGTTCGACATGGATTTAGTGTGAAACAACATAATGTAAAACATTAGATGCGCAGTCCTCGGAGGATTCACTGGGATCTTTCTTTTCCTTTTTGTTTGTCTTCTTCACAGGGCGAGGTGGGGGCATCATCATCATAGGAGGCACCATGTGCGGTGGTGGGAATGGAGGTACTGGCTGCGGGGGTCCATATGGCAGTCCGCCAGGCCCATAGGGCAGCCACATGTAGACCCACTGCCCCATCCCCATTGGCGCAGAAGGTGGCCTGACTGGAGAAGATGGCCTCATTGATCCCTTGGACGTTGGCGCCTCATTGCTGCACGCAGTCCCCCTTGGAGGCCGGCTTCCACCCTTCCTGGCGCACGCACTTTGAAAAAAATGAATAGGTAATCAAGCATGCAAGCGCATACAAGCAAAATAACTTATAGTCAAGTCACCCCTTTTCATCTCCCTTCTCTTTACCTTTTCCATCTTTTCCTTTCCCATCCCTTGCGTCCGGCCCTTTGGACCTCAGTGTCACCCACAATGCAGGCTATAGCTGGGTACAAATGATTCTCATGGACAATGGATAAAATTACGCTGTATATAGCATATAATATTATCAACTAATGGAAATTAAACAAAGCATGCCACCAAGACACCATCCTTTTCCCTTGGGCGGACCATGGCGGCCATCGTCCGAGCTTCCGCCATCACCAAGACCATTCGGCATGAGCGGGAGGGGCGCCGCAAGTCCCTTCAGCGAGGGGGCCTTATCATCCCTTGATATAAAATTGAGCCAAAAAGAGGCAAAGCAAACATAGTTTCACGGCTGACAACGGCAAACATAGTTTCAACTGCAAACTGCGGCAAGCAAATCCAGGTGAATGCCTTAAAAAAAAGCTGCGACCAGGCCTCCAGCAAATCGAAAGGTGGCCCCGCTGCTCCGCAAAGCAAGGTGGCATGCAGATGCCCCCCAGCCATAGCAGCCAGCGCAGTCGGGTCAAGACCTGGCATGGCGGGAAATTGCACAAGCACATTCAATCACATTCATGTTTGTTCAGAAAACGGCTGCGGAAAACGGCGACAGAAGCAGTGTGGAAGCAACCTTTTTTTTCCCGGCTGAATTTGCATTGTTTGCATGCAGCGAACAGCAGGTCAAAGCGACGAAAGCGCAGCTGAGGGTGGTCTGGGATTGCTTTGAAACGCGAGTGACAGCGTGGATTGACTGGCAAACGACTATACCCCATAAAACTGTACACCCTCAACTCGCTTCAAAAGCTTTCACTACATGGGACACCCAGCTGTTGGTAAGCCATCAGCATTCACCATGTCAAGGTCAAAAATATGACCAAAAACAACAGGATCCTATTCAGTGACCCCGGGCCCTCAGATCTTCAAACTTGTCATGGGCAGCCGCAGCGGTCAACTGCAAATTGTCGAAGCACGTGCTGGCTTCATTACTCATGGCCCACTCACGCGGATGAGCCACCAACTTCTCTGCCATCTTGTGGGCAACCAGGATGTTCACGGCGATGCTGTTGAACTTCCTTCCGGTGTAGTACCGCTGTGTCACACCGCTCTCCGTGGCAATCTTGATGCCGACAGCAGGGCGGGTCCAGTAGACAGGGATGGTGATCCAATCTGCAAACTTCCTGCAAGGTCAGATCATGAAAATATCAATAAAGTCTCATGGAATTTCTTTGTCATAATGGTCTGATCACAAGATTTTGATATATATATATATATATATACAATTATATACACAGGATAACAGTCCATGTATGATAACATATCATTCCAACACAATATGTGATCGTGGATCCACCCACCCCCAAAAAAATAAGTCGAGGTACTTCGTGTGGAGAGTCATCTCAGACTTGTCGTAGGACTGGTCCTTGAACTGCTTCATGACCTCGAGGAACTCCGGGATCATGTCCCTGTCAACCTCCGGAGGGTACTCCCACTGCCCAGGCTTCGCTTTGGACTTGGCAGCTGTGCGCCTTTGCTTCTTGGGCTTCGCCTCAACTGGCGCAGAAACTGCAGGAACTTCAGCCTCCTCCGTAGCCTCCTCCGTGTTCTTGCGCTTGGGTGCTCTCTTGGGGGCTGCCTTGTCGTCAGTCTTTCGTGGTCGGCCCTTGGCTTTCGCCTTTGGCTTCTGCTGCTTTTCCTTGTTGTTCTTTGCTTCCTCCCGTGCAGCTTGCTGAGCCTCCTTCTCTTCTGCCCGCACAGCGAGCTGCTTCCGACGGAAGTCTTCCTCTTCCGCAGCAGCAGGTGCTTCCAGGGATGCCTCTGCCTCTGCCATTACAGGACAAGGAGCAACGCTGGGAGGCGGCAGGGAAGAAACATCCAGCTTAGGTGCAGTGAGCAGATCATCAGCTTCAGGCATAGGCAGCGTCTCCAACATGTCTGCAGGAGAACCTCAGGTAAACGCGTCGTAACCTGTAGAATCTCAACCAATTTCACGTTCAAACACAGGCAAAACAAGAATGCCACCTAGAAACCGGTGGAAGAAGAAGATCTCGCGGAACACAAAGCCACGGCGGCAGCTTCAGCTTGCACACTTAAAACCTCTTCCTCTTTCTTCAAGGAAGACAGCCTGATGCTCATGGAAAGTGATGCAGGATTATATGCCGATCAAGTAGACACATTCTAAGTACACAGTATATATAGTCATTAATGATCATGTGCTGGCTTACAACCCAATCAGCATATTGCACTGTGTGTGAAATAAGCCAAGCGACATTCGGAGCATCAACTGGCGACGCATGGCCAAGGACAGCAAGGACTGGCGGAACTCAGGCTGGCGGGCTCCAGGTGAGGCGTCCAACTTCTCTGCAGGTGCGCTGGCCGCTGCAGGTGGCTCCAAGACTGCAGGGGTCACAGCAGGCGTCTCCAGCACTGGGGGAGCCGCAGCTGGTGCTTCCCGGGCTGCAGGTACCACAGCTGAGCTTCGGGAAGAGGCCGCCGCTGAACTTGCCGCAGCTGGTGCTTCTGTGGCTGCAAGCACCACAGCTGAGCTTCCGGAAGAGGCCGCCGCTGAACTTGGTGAGGGCGCCGCAGCTGGTGCTTCTGGGGCTGCAAGCACCACAGCTGAGCTTGGGGAAGAGGCCGCAGCTGGTGCTTCCGGGGCTGCAGGCAGCGCTGAACTTGATGAAGGCGCCGCACCTGGTGCCTCCGGGGCTGCAGGCACCACAGCTGAGCTTGGAGAGTCCCCCGCTGAACTTGGTGAGGGCCTCTCCTGCAGGGACAGAGTGACAATCCATGAAAATAAAGATAAAGATATGGTGTACAAACGGTTGGCGAAAGGCAACTTTGAAAAGGTAACAGCTGCAGAAAAGACATGGCTGCGGAAACATTGACTATTCACCAGAAAACAGTTGCGGGCAAGAAATGGCAGCAGAAGGAAGAGTAGGGACCATGTTACCTATAGAAAATGAACCTACAGCTGTGAAGGAAAACGGCCGCGAAAAAGCAAGATACGAACATAAGGAACTTAGAAATATCCTCAAGTAGCTACGATCACAACTTGTGGAAAAATGGCTGCGCAAAGATTTATTTTGAAATTGACGCACATCTGCGGGGCAGAATATGCAGAAAAATGGCGACAAAAGAAAATTAAGACAAACAGCTGCTAAGGAAAATGGCTGCAGAACAAAAGTTACCAATCATGCAATTGCTGCGCAGGAAATGGCTGTAGAAAAATGGCTTCTATAAACCGAGCCTGACAGGGCAACAATGATAAATGGCTGCAGGGGAAGGTGGCTGCAGAAAGACGGTCAGCGCCAACGCTGACAAAATGGCTGCGAAAGAAAATTGCTGCAGAAGACTGGATTCGGACCACAGGTATAACACTAGGAACCCTGAAATGGCAACAAGGACATGGCTGCAGTGGAAGGTAGCTGCAAAAATATGGTTAGCGCAAACGCCGACAAACCAGCTGCGAAAGAAAGTGGCTACAGAAAAATGGCTGGGCACCACAAGTGTATACGTACCCGCAGAAGCCTAAAATAGCAACAAGGACAAATGGCTGCAGTGGAAGCTGGCTGCAGAAAGATGGTCAGAACCAATGCTGACAAAACGGTTGCCGAAAACACGTGGCATGAAGTGAACAAAATGGCTGCGGTGAAGACGGCTGCAGAAAACACGTGACATGAAGTAAATAAAAATGGCTGTGGTGAAGACGGCTGCAGAAAACACGTGAGATGAAATGAAAAAATGGCTGCGGTGAAGACGGCTGCAGTAAACGCATGACATGAAGTGAACAAAAATGGCTGCGGAGAAGATGGCTGCAGTAAACACAGGACATGAAGTGAACAAAAATGGCTGCGGTGAAGACGGCTGCAGTAAACGCATGACATGAAGTTAAAGAAAAAAGGCAGCGGTGAAGACGGCTGCAGAAAACACGTGACATGAAGTGAAAAAAATGGCTGCGGTGAAGTCGGCTGCAGTAAACGCGTGACATGAAGTGAACAAAATTGCTGCAGTGAAGACGGCTGCAGAAAACACGTGACATGAAGTGAAAAAAAATGGCGGCGGTGAAGACGGCTGCAGAAAACACGTGACATGAAGTGAACAAAATTGGCTGCGGAGAAGATGGCTGCAGTAAACACAGGACATGAAGGGAACAAAAATGGCTGCGGTGAAGACGGCTGCAGTAAACGCATGACATGAAGTTAAAGAAAAAAGGCTGCGGTGAAGACGGCTACAGTCAACACATGACACGAAGTGAACAAAAAGGAATGCGGTGAAGAAGGCTGCAGTTCAGAAATGCAATCACTCGAGGAACACATGATCTTAAAAGAAATGGCTGCAGGGTTTTTGAACATGGTTTACAGAAGGTGGCTACGGCATGAACCCTGACTTCAAGGTAACCAACCCTTTGGACCCAGCAGTCCTCCTGAGCACTCCTCTGCGCGCCACCTTTCCAATTCACGACGTCCACCCCGAAGTCCACAAGCAAGGACTTCATGACTTCATCCTGATGGTCGGTTGCGGCAAGTCATGAAAGCACAAAACAAGACCAGGCTCTTTAAACAACAATGTGGGGCCAAGTCTCTCTTGGAGGATTCTTCTTCCACATGACATTCTTCAAGCACCCCATCAAGTATCTCAGGCCCCAGGCTTCATCTGAGACAACCTTGATGCCGGGATTGAAGCCGTGCGACTCATGGAAAGCCAAGACCTCTGCTGTCAAAGTCTCTATGCACGCCGTGGCCGAACGAGCCGAAGACATTCTCTTCACCAAAGGCCGCAGCGCCAGCACGTTGTAGCGCACGTTCTCTGCGGTCTTGCTGACAGAATTGGTGCTCGGCTCTGGCTCTTGGCCAGCAGGGGGCTTCTCCAACAAAAGACGCTTGTGCGTCCGCATGCGGGTCCGCAGATTCTGGTCAGCGTCCCAGGCGTGGCACAACCCTTTCAAGTCAGTGAAGAGCACTGCCTTGGGAGCCATAGTGCGCCCCAACACCAAGAGCACAAGAAGCCTTCAGCCAAATGCCTGCGGTTCATGATGGTGAAAAGGCTGCGGCTGCGGCTTCAGGAGGTCAACATATCAAGTGCAAGTGCGTTCACAAATGACAAACCCTGACCAAAATTTCGATAAACATGCCAGAAGTACCTAAAAACATCGTCAGTCACGGCATGACAGGTGCCAGGGCTTGTTTTGAGAATGTACAAATGGCTGCAGGGCTAACAAACTGACCTATTACGGAATTTCTGCATCTAATACGACAGGTGTTGGAATTCTAGCCTCTCTTGAAAAAACGAGCCATTTCGTTAAAATTGCCAAAATTCCGGCTTGTGAGGCTTAGCCCATAGAAATAGATGTTTTACCTATTAAAAATGGTGATTTTCCATGGCTATGTTAAAAATCCAGGTGGTAATCGATATTACAGTACATCTTTCTAATTGCATGTGGAGCAATTGGGTTGAAATTCAAAGATGGTTCATCATCAGGATCGACTGTATTTTCATGTATTTCCCAAAGAAAATGTTTCCGTACGCAGCTCCCTTGTTCCACGGCTTGGTGAATCTATAGAGAGGTCGATAAACGTGGTGAGTCAATCCGATCACCTGATTTAATTATGTTCAGCAGAACATTCTGTGTGTCATGGTCAAAAGATGATATACATATATATATATATATACATATATATATATACTTTATGGCCACCCATTTTATCATGGGTATCCTCATATTGAGTAATATCAATCCCTATGAATGTTTCACCGTTTGTGCCTATTCAGAATACGTCGAAAAACTGGACACAACGGATTTTCTCGCAGGTCTTCCATGGCATGCAGAGACAAGAGGAAGCAGGCACAGCAGCTGTGGACAGCAAAGGCTACTACATTTGCGTACCAAAAAATTCTGCATGGACGATACCAAAATGTTCAGCAGTGAAATCATTGGCATGCAGGGCTGGATCTTTTGCTATCTTAGATTACTAAATAGGGTACCGTTGTTGCGGCGAAATGAGTCATGCATTTCGGGACGGGACCAGCTGTTTAAGCCACGAATCATGATTTCCTTGATCTTCCTTGTAGAAAAGGATGACTATCACCAGCGTAAAACTTTATTGCGGCACATCATTTGTGTCATTGTACTGCAGGCTACTGAGTAATTGTGATCCCCTTGTTTGGGCCGGTAGCAGATAGAATATATAAACGTTTGGATATCTTATTCAACTGGTTCCAAACCTGTATGATCTGTGAGTGAATGCCATAGTCGAATTCATGTTCACAGCCACACACATTTTTTCTCTAGTCAAAAGTGAACTGTTGTGGAATTTGTTTTTTTTCTTACCGTCACACTGGAATAGAAGCCCCACAACAGTGAACTCAAAAGTGAACTCACAACAGTTGAATTTGCTCAGCGGGCTTCGTCAGTCTCCATCGCCAACAGCGTGCTGTTGGAGCTCTGTGAGCGCGCGTGGAGTAGCCAGGCGGGAGGAATCTCGGTGAGTGGTTGGTACATGGAAGGTGAGGCCCCCCAATGACAAAGCCATTGATTCATATACATTAACTATATCTAATCATAAACCATAGTTATAGTCTGTTATAGTATGTTATAGGTAACATGAGTTAAGCGTAGTTGACCAAGTTATAAGTCAATTTGGTTAATTAATTATCTAGGGGTTCTCACCTTGTAGAAGTTTGGAACATAACAAATGAAGGTTGTGATTGATATCCGTTGATGTCCCAGTTTTTCAGTAAGCCCTTGAAGGTTGAACCGCAGCTTGCCACGGTTCGTTAGCTGGTGACTACACCATCTGGTAATCAAACATGGCTGGAAAATCACCCAGCTATAGTTCTATGATGTTCCCATCATTTCCCATGTAGAAACCTCCATTTATAAGGGATTGGTCATTGCCACGTTTGATTACCAGAGGGTATATAAGCTTGCATTCTGTTGGGTTTAATGTTTAATGCATCCATCAGAGTTTCGTACATTCGGATCTACATTCGTACAATTAGTGAGGCATTGATTTGGCCACATTGCCAGCTGATTCATAATCCCTTTTTGAGTGAGTTGCATAAGTTATACAGATCATCTTCTGGAATCTTCTGGATACATGAAAAATATATAAAAATATCACACCGTGGGTCGATGGGTCAAAATCTAATAACGTCATGCGTCACGTGTGGTGGCCAAGGCAATCCATCCCAAGCCTAAAACGTGGTACACCCGATGTTTGTGAGGGTTTCTGAGCCCATCCAACTGTATAGCGTAGCCATGCCTAGCCACAAAACACCTCTCGTGTCTAAACAAAAAGTAGCCATAAGAACACGAAAACGTGCAAAACTCATGTTAAGAAACACGATGTTTATGAGTCAATTGAGGGTCTGAGTAGATTTGTTTCGCCATATATTTCCCTCCCGGAGCTTGAACGCGGTTTTACACCAACAAAGACTCCGATATGTCTCCTCGCTATCATGATTTTACACAAAGTATTGGTATGGGTGAAAATTATTTTATACCAAATCAATCCAACTCAAACAGTGATGTTCCAAACCAGTGGATTAAAAGGTGAGGTGTGAAATAGGCCCATCCAAAATCCCCAGGAACTCATATAAAAACAAACGACTGGGATAAATCCAGGGTAAAGGATTGTTTTATATGAGGTCCTGATAAACAGCAGTAGTTTCATAAACATAAATGAGGTCCTGAACAAACTACTCATATACAACATGATAAATCCCTCAACTGGTGCAGGATTCATCCAATTCATGGTCGTTTTATCCCTCAAAACCTGGCGGAACAACTCGGCGCCAGGGCGCCCGCGACGCGAAATTGTCGCCGGGCGACGTGGCGGCTGTGGCGGCTGCAGCGCAGGCCACGTTCCAGGCGCTAACGCAGGCGCGAAACGAAAAAGGTCACCATGGAGAATGGAGTCGAGTGACCTCACAGGGACCTGGAACTCATGATTAGTACCCTCTGGTTATGTCAAAATAGCTATTGAAAATGGCCCAGTCGAAATAGTGGATTTTCCCAGCTAGAAAATGGTGATTTTCCTTAGTTATGTAAACGTTTACCAGATGGTAAGAGAAATGATTGTGAACACCACTACCATTGTAGTTGTTGAGGGGAATGGCCTTATTTCAGCTTAGTGAATTATTTACTATATTTTACCCGGATCAATGGAGGTTTCCTACAATGGTTGTGCCGCAAAACCATGGCTTTCAATAATAAATTGGATGGGATTGACCTGAAAAACATCTGGCCATGAAATTAGAAGGAAATGAAGATTTACCAGTGGTTGAAATGAAATGGGCTAATGTGGGAAACCCAATAGAAAGCCATCCCCAAAATCACAATACATGGGTTGCATAGACAATTGGCGGTTGTGCTATTTATGGGTTTCCATCGTTAAGGAGTTTTATTGGCATGATGGTTATCTTAGCTGGAATATATCATCCTAGTCACAATGTATACAGTATAAATATATATATATATAATATGTATTGTATATTTATAATTATTTATATACAGTAACACCATTAATATAACCAGTTTTAAAACTATGGCTTGTACATCATAAAAAAATACTTTACTTCGTGTGATCCCCACCATGACATTTATACATTTTGTTACTGGCAAATCTTCTGACATTCTATCTGACATATCTTCTGACATACTTTCTGGCATATCTTCTGACATTCTATTTGACATCTTTTCTCACATTCTTCCCGTTGAGGTCCGGCAGTGCCCACTGCGATCTGGAAGTCGCGGTTGAGGTCCGGCAGTGCCCACTGCGATCCGGAAGTCGCAGTTGAGGTCCGGCAGTGCCCACTGCAACCGTTGAGGTCCGGCAGTGCCCACTGGGATCTGCTGGAGCTCGCGGTGGAGGTCCGGCAGTGCCCACTGGGATCGGGAGCTCGCGGTGGAGGTCCGGCAGTGCCCACTGGGATCTGGACTGCGAGGAGGAGGCGGCGGGTGAGGAGGCGGAGGAGGCGGAGGTGGAGGCGGAGGAGGCGGAGGAGGAGGAGGAGAACAGCTCTGATAAAATCTAACAACCCTCACCTGGCAGGTGGGGAAAAACTGGATGACAAATCCATCACGACGTGACCCGTTCATTATGTGACCTCACTGGACGGGGGAATCCTCCCAAAAAAACGCCACAAAAACATATGTTTGTGACACATGAACAGAACATTTTTATAGATCTATAATGATCTATATGTATATTGAGTCATATTATACCACAAAAAAAAGTCCCAGTACGAGATATTCTGCGAAGTTACTGCATAGTTTGGATACAAGCGAGTATGTAGCCAGCTTGACGATATGACGGTTACTAATATATATATATATGTATGTATATGTAAATGTACATGTATATGTATATGTATATGTATATAAATATATATATATATATATGTATATATGTATATATGTATATATGTATATATGTGTATCTGTATTTATGTATATATGTATATATGTATATATGTATATATGTATATATGTATATATGTATATATGTATTTTTGTATGTGTATATATATATATATATACGTATATATATATATATATATGTACAAATGTGTATATGTATATATGTATATAAGTATATATGTATATTTGTATATATGTATATATGTATATATGTATATAAGAACACCAAAAAAAACTAAAAGAAGAAAAAAGGAAAGTGGGCATCCTCGCAATTGTGGGTGGAAGAAAGCGACCAAGTCACAGCAGCCTAGCCATGGAGTTTTTTTGGTTCCCGTATACATGGGATATATGGGGATATTCCAGTCAACCATGGAGCTGATTATGGTTATTGCTCGAGTTTTGTACTATAAACCACTCTTAGCCATGGTATTTCCCATGCTATGATCGTGGTTAACTATGGTTATCAAATATGATCATATTACCATGGTCAGAATACCATGATCATTCTAGAGGCAACATTCCCATATTCAGAAAATCTTCGCATACCATGTTTTCATCGTACTCCAGACCTGGGTTGTGGTATGTTACTTTGATAGGCATTTCAGCTCAATCTGGAGGGAACAGTTGGGCCATGGCGAATCCACTGAATGCCCCTCCACAGCTTTCTATCCCCTATGTCGTTCCAAAGCAGCTGTGGACATTGGATGAATTGAAGGCTGCTTTGATAAGGGAGTTTCCTCATTTGTCTACCGAAGAAGGACAGGGTTGTCAAAGGTAACGTTTTTAAAGGTTGGCTGAGTAAAAATTAGCCAGTTTCTTCCCCGGGGCCTCACCCAAGGTGAACTCGGAAAAATAGAACCCACTGGTGTGCCCCTGGAAGTTTGGGCTGGCTTTGGGATTAGAATTTTGGTTCTGGCCCCGACATTTCCCTATGTGGTCTCTATACCAGCCACGCATACTCAGAATTCTTCGCGTTCCACAAATTCTTTGCACTCCAGCGACGCCATCGCACTCCACAGCTGGGGAGGCACACATACCCTCAAATCATCGCGCTCGGCAAGATCTGCGCACTCCATAAAATCCTCGCTTTCGGTGAATGAAACTGTTTTTTCGTTTTTTTTTTTTCGTTTTTTTTTGGCTAAAATCGCCTGGAATCACGATTTCTGGAATATGGGGAAGATGGAGTTTTCGCGTGAGACGTCTGTAGTTTTACATACTATTGCATTCCAGGCCATTTTGGCCCCCAAAAAAAAATGTGAAAAAATTCTGGTATATGATGGAAAAAAACTGGTGTTGGATCCATGGGGAAGGTCGAAGGGGACCGCAGGGGGCCACACATACGGTTTTATTTTCGCATTCCAGAAAATTAGCGCACTCCAGGGGTGGCATCGTACTCTATCGGTGGGATTAATTTGCACGGAAGAAAACAGGATCGTCGATGATTTGTGTTCCCAGATCCTGTTGTGCAGAGCTCTTTGCGGGGCCACAAAGATGTCAAGAAAGATGGGGATGGCGCTGCTGGTGAAAGGCCAGCCAAGCGTGCCAGAACATAAGCTGAAAGCTTATGAATTGGGTTTTGAGATTCTGAAAAGTGTAGATGACAAATTCCAAAAAGAACATTATTAATCCATTTTTGGAAAGCTCAACATTATTGATTATGACATTTCCAGAATTTGTTGAAAGTAAGGATCGTCTTTGGGGAAGAACATGTGCAGTCGACAACGTACGTGCCAGAAAAAAAGGAGTACTTGGCAAACTGTATGAAGTACAAATTTCACCTGACAGGGGTCTTCGCAATTCCCTGAAATTTCCCAGCTATTTTGGCATGGAATATGTTCGGCCCTGGAATATGGGGAAGAAACTGCTAGAATCACAATAATACCATGGTCAATCACTATTATTAACTATTACCTATGACCATGATCATGATCAGGATAGTGGTTAATAATACCACAAGTTTTGCCGTTTTGCTGGTTTCTCACCGTGAAACTGTTTCTTTGCATCCCTAGATCCCGTATGGCTGGGATTGGCAAAGTGTAATTGGTGGGCTCAGCCAGTGAGATTGTCATCCACTTGTTGAATATGGGAACAGCTTTTTCGTAGGTTTCAGTCCATATATATATAATGTATGTATACATATTCTATATTAATATATTTTATGTGTAATTTTATATAGATATGTATGTGTATATACATATATACATGTTATATCATATCTATGGCTTTTACCTCCATTCTTGCCTCATCCCTCTCTAGGCGTTGGAGGAGCGCTGGCCACTGTTGCAGGTTGGCTCGGTTGGCGGCATTTGCCCTGCTCATTGAAAAATACGAAGACGATTACATACAATAGGTTCAATTTTGACGTATATATTTTATATAAATTTGAAGTTTTCTATATTACCCTCTGGTTATTTAACATAGCCATGGAAAATCCCTTATAAATGGAGGTTTTAGTGGGACAATCATCCATTTATTTTGGGGATTTTCCATGGCTATGTTAGTCATAACCAGAGGGTATTATTTTTGAGGCTATACATATATTATAATTGATGCAAACCATTGGTGATACCAAGTACTGGAATTGGGATGGCTTTTATATTCTAAATAGTCAGATACAAAAGCTTTGCACAGGTGGGTACATGATATTCTATGTTGACTATAGTTATTATGAGAATCACGTGTAGTACGATTTTGCTTGAACTATTTAATTCTGAATTAGTATGAATTGGCACTATTCAAATCATAATTAGAATTACTAATTGAAGTAGAACTATTCAATTTGGCTACAAGGATAGTTAGGAATTCCTAGTAGAACTATTCAGTTTTTCCTAAGAACTACTAATTGAAGTAGAACTATTTATCAATGAGGAATTCGTCTACTTGATCCAGATCTACAGCTGGCGCTTGCGTAGACTTGCTCCGTGACCTCTTGGAGGGTTTGTTTTTTGTTCGTTGAGCAACGAGGATGGCCTTGTTTAACAGTTAATGATTTTCTGATCGATTGGGATATATCGATGTATCATTTGCCAATCTCTATATATATATTATTATATGATATATTTCTTTGACTCTGATAGTTATTTATATTATTGTAGTGAATGGAGCAATTCGTAAGAGATGGACATTCATTCAATGATCAATGGATATTCATTCAATGATAATGATTGTGTCGCAAAAAACCAATCATGTATCATCAGTTGATACCAAAAAAATCATGTTCCTGGTCAAATCTAAGTGAGCATTTTGACGCTAAAGCAACAATATTCTACAATCATCCGTTGCCTCTATCACCACTTATCTTTTTTCAAGTCACCATTGCTGTTGCTTGCAATCCAAGCTTTGTGGTTCGAATTTGTGGATATATATCGTCCCATTTTGGGTAAGCAGTTTTGATTCATATTAACAGGGTGCCACATAGGTAGCTAAGTTCGTTTATAATAATTCCGATTAGTAGGGTTTATGCGGGTTAGTTATCTTATCTTCAAAAATATAGGGAAATCGAAACCTACAAACATAACTGAAGGCCACTTTTTTGGTACAACTATGACGAATATTTGCATATATATATATATATAAATATACATAGCCAATGGTCAAACATCGTTTTTTTGCCCATGGTCAACTACATGGTCAACCGCCCATCTGCGAGGCGCTGGAGGCGAGCGCCTCCGAGGATCTGCGGTTTGTTCGTGGCGGAATTCGGTGCTTTAGTGGAACCAAACTTCCAAAAACAATGGATTTACCCTCTGTTAAATAAACATAGACCCTGAAAATCACCAATTTTTAATGGACACTAGTCTTCCAACCCCGACAACTGCCAGGGTCTATGTTAATTTACCAGAGGGTACCATCTAAAATTGTTTGCACATGTCTATGTGTCTATATAATATTATATTATATGATCATATATTATCTGATTGTAGATGAATTTCACATACGCACTACCATGCCAAAAATGGTACCCCAAACAACAATGAAATCCCTACTACCTGGTTATTTAACATAGCCATGGAAAATCACCATTTTTAATAGGTAAACCATCAAAACCACGAAAAAACACAGTGTTTCGCGACTTTCCTACCTTTTCGCGCACCTGAATCTTCTTTCTTCTGATCTTTTCTCTTCTGACTCTTCTCCCTGCTGACTGCTTTTTCATCTCTCCATATTGTCGGAAGTTTGACTTCTAAACTTCCTTCGGCCACCAACCAAATGTAATGGAATATAATTCCACTAAATGGTGATATTATACCAATAAATAGTTAATGCTTATCATTGGAATTATCATTATACTACCGATAATGATTAATGATGATTATTTTGATAATAGTCTTTGATGATGTTTATTATCACTATTAAAAAATGATGATTAATGATAATGATTGATGTAGTGGATTAATGGTGATTAATGGTAGTGGTACGCATTATTGGTGATCAGTATTAATTATAATCACAATCATTTTGGCATTATCAATGATTATTTCGATTTTATATTGGTGATGGTAGTCGTTGATGATGTTTTTTATTTTGACTATGATGACATCATGCTATTTGTCTTTGATGTAATGCCAAAATGATATATATATATATATACATATACTTATATTTATACATATCATCATATTGTAGTTAAAGTTGTTTAATGTGTATATATATATTTGCACACAAGTAAATTATATAATATAATACAATTATTCGAATGTTTAAGCATATCACTTTTTTAATGAGCTGAACATGGTTGAAAACATGCTGGTTCTGCCAAGAAATATGGGGATAGTATCAGGATCGGACCAACACGTGATCTCCTTTGTTTAGGGTCAAAATTCACCCCGGGGAAAACTGAAGATTCCAACTTTTGGAGCCACATGTCAGAATTCAATATTGGAATGTTCGAACATATTGAAATGTTGGAATGTCAATTTTACCCCTAATTCAATGGCCTTATATGGTACGGTACCTCGATTTTAGGATCCTGGAATTCCCATTGACTAATTCATTATGAAATTTTAACCCCTATGATTGTTTCAATATTGGAATGTCAAAATTCCGTTTGTGAACCACAGCCGCCGTGAAGCTGACCAGGACTCACCACCTGCCTTGGTAGCAACCACTGTCAAGGCGGAGATGGTTGCGGAATCTTGACATTTTACCCGAGGGTAAACACAACAAAGATAAGGAAAAAGCATGATGATATGGCGTTTGTTTGGAAAATGATCTAATTACATGGGTAAGCTCCACAGGTTAGTTTACCCTAGGGTATATGGAAACAAATGGAAACAACACGAATCTGGTTGGTAAATAAGGATTATCAACCACAATGTAAACCTTTTATGAACGGGGGATGAAACGCATGTGTCCATGATACAAGTGCCTAATTGCCTTTTTTCGTACTTAGCATCCTACCATCCAGTCCTGGCGAGGAATGGATATGTTTTTTTGGTATAGAATTCATATCTAGCCATGCGGAGATATTTTCCAGTGGTATTTTTTGGGGGTGATATCTTCATATCTTAACGAACCCCGATAACGGTGAGTACAATTTCTGATGAATTTTCTTCGAAAATTCCATGCAGACATTGGGAAGTCAGGGTCTTTGTTTGCCTAGAAAACAAAGAGAATCTACGATGTGAATAACTTACTTGTGCTTAGTAGGGAATGAGGGAATGATCCACAATAACTATCAATGATAATCAATCCCATTTCCCCATTCCCATCCATTCCCTGCTAAGCACCAGTAAGATAATTCCCAAATTGCATCCCTAAAAGCAGTGCTTTTCGAAGCCTTGTCAGCATTCTATTCCTATTGGCCAGTCAGATGAACGCTGATTATTGGTATCGCTCTTTTCTTAGCCTCATAAAGTTTGGTTGTGTAGTGTGTTTGTGTGTTGTTTTAATCAGTGTTTATATGTGTTTATCATTATATACTAAAAAGTATTACTAAACTGATTAGTAATAGTAAATGGCAATCACATCGTCGTGTTGTGTATCTATCGCTGGATTGGTTTAAGGAAACAAATGCATGACCCCCCCTGGATTTGAGGAGAAAAACGATGGTCTCCCGTAGATTTTCCCTTCAACCAATCCAGCGAATCTATTGATATCATCGGGAGTAACACAGGCCCTGGTGAAAATCCATGTCATTTTGACTGCGCCGATAAAAACACTCACTTCCCCCGGGCAGCATCCCCGTTCTGGCCGTAGATTTCGACGGGTTTTTCCACTGGACCCTCCTGAGATTCTGGAGGATCCCGATGCCCAGGCAGCCTTAGCGGCCCTGGCTGCGAAGCTGTTGGACATCATCGGTGATGGAAAGAGCGGTGCTCAGGTCGAAGCCGAAGCCACGATGGGATGGGTCGCATAGGCCGTGGTCAGTTTATGGTTAAAAAGTTAAATTTTAGGGATAACTTGGGGATAACTTAGTTTATTGTGGTTCAACCATAGTTGAGATGATTGGTTGAGACGATTGAGATAACTTTCGGATGGGTTAAAACCACCAAGCCAAGCAGTTGATGTTGATGATGACACACCCTTTTTTGTTGTCGTGCAGAAATGGCTCAAAATGAATATGTTGATAAACATTGTGAAACACATGAAAACCCAATGTATCCCAGTTTAATATACATCATCTATCCCAATCTTTGGAACTCCGAGGTTTGACACTCGGTGACCTCAATCGTCACCCCATAGATGCGGGATGGATACGATTACTGTGCTGTCTATCCCGGTGACTTTTCCGCCACTCATCAAGCATGATCAAACCTGGCAATACAGCGTTTTGTTTTTGATACTAGTTAGTACGTATTGGGTGTGTTTCAAGAACTGTGACTGTATTCAATAAACAGAAGATATATTCATTGATATGTATTTCAAATTATCAATAATCTATTGGAAACTAGTTTGCACATAAATATCCAGATCCAGACAGAATAACCGAATAATCATTAGACTTGCACATATACAGTTTATAATTATATGTATATATATATAATTATATGTAAGTATATATGTATATATATATGTATATCAACATGGGTTTTCGACATCCAGTGTAAACTGTTGAACATTGATAGCCATGAATATTCACGAATAAACATATCAATTGTAAATCATCCATAAATCATCCGTAGAAAAGAATCTATATATTACCATTTACAATTATACTCCCCATATATTTGTTGGTGAATAAACATAACACACACACACATATATATATAAACCATATACAGGTTATATTCCCACGAGATTTTACATATATTTATTGGGTTAAACCCCATTGCAAATCATCCATCAAAATATAGTAAAAACATGTAAATATTCTAAAACTTTCCATCGTTTTTTCACGATATTTCCAAATTGTTGGTTAGATCAGTTAAATCCCGATATATGTGCCATATACCATCTGGTTATGTCTAACAGTTCGCCATGGAAAGATCCACCCATTTTTAAGATTTTTTTAAGTTCGGTAAACCATCTATTTCGATTAGGGCCATCGAAAAACCATGGCTATATTAGTCACAACCAGAGGGCAATATATTCAGCTATACACAGATAAATGGAGGTTTCTAGCTGGGAAAATCATCTATTTCTATGGGCCATTTCCCATGGGATTTCTGTGCGAGCCTGCCCCGGAGGTGGATGAAGCCACGGCCAATCAGCGTGCGTCCATGGCGGCGCCTGGGTTGCTGGAGATGGGATAAGAATGGGATATGATGGTTTCAGTCACTGTAGTAGTTATCCCATAGGATCCATGTATGGTATATATGGTAACATTTACCATCAATATACCCCAATGTTACTATATATACCATACATGGATTCTATGGGTATGGGATAATGATAATAGATGATAATAGTATTTCATATCATATCCCATATTTTGATATATGATGGATATTCACTATAATCGGGGATATCCCATACATAACTGTAGCCTTTGGTAAACGCGTATACATAACTATGGAAAACCAGATTTTTTGACGGGTAAATCAACGAACTAAATGGCCATTTTCAATAGCTGTGTTAGTTTACCAGAGAGTAACTAGATGATAGCAATATGGTGATTGTCAGTGAACGACAACCCCCCAATTTAGCTTTGTCAAATCCAATGTTGGTGAAATCCGTAAGGTGTGCCCAGCTGAGAGTCTCAAGTGGAGTTTTGTCAAATATGTTAGCTAATATATATATACATATATATATATATACATATATATATACATATATATATATATACATATATATATATACATATAACATGAGCCTGGTTTAATCTGGTTCAACCCATGTTTAACCCATCATTTCCAAGTGCAGCAACGTGTTTTTCAGCAAAAATGGGTTTGATGATCCCAAAAATGGACTCCGAGGGCAGCTCCGCTGTTCAGTGCGTCCTGGGTTTTGAACATAACCCAGCAGTAGAGATCGGAATTTATATGATCATCATAGTTCATAAAGATAATATTCGATAATATAATTGATAATATGTGATAATATTTGATAATATTTGATATGATCATCATCGTGATTTGCCCTTTTTCATATGATCATATTTGACATAGTTTGAAATCATAGAGTTCATGAAATTTGTGATTATTCAGCACATTATCGATAAGACTGCTTCATTAATTATCCCAGATTATGATACTGCCAGTAGGATTATCATCCATATGTATCCATATGTGGGATCAAATGATCTTCGATTTTTGCTACTTCTCAGCAACCGACCCCAGCTAGTTCTTTGCCTATTTACACAAAAGACTGGGTCATTTTGGGTCTAGATGTTGAGACATATTCCATCATATTCTTTCACCATGGAACATGTTTTTTGAACATCAATGAACATCACCTATTTCATCTCCAACAGATGTTATACTGTTACAGTATACCAATATTTCATCTAATATTTCATCATTCATCACCAATCTTCTATGAACAAAGATGTAATGTTATCCCCCAAAACTCTCCGGACATCTCCACTGGGAAGGCCGACTTGGATCACCCCAGGATGACATTTATCGCTGGTTTTTCCTAGGAGTAGCTTCACCCATCTAGAAATGGGATAATCCACGGAAGGGAGACTTATAGTACCTTTTGAATACTATAAGGATAGGCTTATCAACGACAACCACTTTATTGGTGTGAGGATCTATGGTATATCTTGTTATATTCCAGTAAATTCCATCCCATTAAACCAGAAAACATATGGAAACTCATTAAACCAGAAAACATATGGAAACTCATTAAACCAGAAAACATATGGAAATCCCCAATCTTTTCAGCACCTTTTTGGGGCTTCACATCCAAAAACGAGGTCGGCTTGCTGGGTGTCTACGTGGACGGCTTTGCACGTCTTCAGCAACTCTCAGCCATGCAGCAGGCGTGGCCCCAGGCCGGGCCCAGGGGGCTACTGTAGATGGCCTTGGTCCAGTCGGTGGACTTGCTGGAGTTGCTTCAGACTCTTGTGTGAATATCAATATTGATTGAGTTATTGATTGAGTTATTGATTGAGTTATTGATGATTCTGTTCGATTCGAGTTTTTGTGGAATTTGGATGAATTTGGATGAATTTGGATGAATTTGGATGAATTTGGATGGTTCTCGCTTGTAATTTTGCCTCGAACGATAAACTGGCCCATCATGGCCCATCCGTGGCAGGTGTGTGCTGCGACACATGAGGCCGAGGCAGGGCAAATGGCTCTAAGCACGGGTCGTAGTGCAGGACTTCTTGTATCCTCAGTGATGGTCTATTTGGTTGGTTTAAACATAATGTTGCAGGAAACCATCTTAGTTTTACCACTAATCCACTAGTGGTATACTGTAATCACGGTTTTTTTCTGCATTTGTTCCCTTCATCTAACTTTGGTCCCAGATGCCCCATGAAACCGAAACCCAACATGCACTGGATTTTATCAAGATGGACAATCCCTTTCGTTAAGGTACATACCTCTCTTGATTCACACAGACAGTCGAGCTGGTGGGTGCTTGCAATGTACCAAATACATCCAAATACCATATGCTGGAAGAAGACTTCAGTCACCTCAAGCCGTAAAATCTACGTGCTTTCCTTGTTTTCCCCCAACACTCTTATAATCTTATATAACTTATATACATGACTGAAACTTTTTCCATAGGAACGGAGGGGCTATCGAATACTATCGATATGGTTCGTTATGCACATTGGAACGCCGACGCGGCACTTGGTGAAGGCACTTCCATGGCCCTTGCTACGTTTCTTGGAATGTCTCAGGGATTTCCAGGGATTCCAGGTTGGATGGCGTGTCTTTGGGATTTCTGTATGCCACCACCAATTATATATAATATATAATATACATATGTAGCATATGTATACATATTGTTCATTCATGTTCATTCTATCATCAATTTCATACATCTCAAAGAAAGAACCTCCCCAAGATGCAGAATAATATTAGCGTGATCACGTGTGATCACTATTTTAGTATTGTAGTTTAATTACATTAGAGTACTGCTTCATCTTCGCTTGGAGGTTACCATAAAATGGCTTTGACTTTCATCACATTATCCGAAGGGGCTTCGCCAAGGAGAAGTGGTGCGTTTTGTGCTGCTGCGACCCATGGAGGACGGGACGTGCGACCTACGCGTGCTGTGCTTAGTACCCTCTGGTAAACTAACATAGCTATTGAACATGGCCATTTATAGTGAATTTACACATTAAAAATGGTGATTTTCCAGAGTTATATTAGTTTACCAGAGGGTAAGTCCCCGAAGCAGGTTATTTGTGCTTAGTAAGTTTACAGTCCTATAAGCCTATAATAGGTTTTATATTTAGTTGTGCTTATAGTTTGAGCGAGTTGTACTTAGTAAGTCCCCTTTCCAGCAAGTCTATAAATGGATAGTAACAAAAATAAACATAATAAACCACTTACTAAGTGGGATGGTCCTCCAAGTAAGGCATCCCATTATAATCTTAGTAAAGCAACAGTAAACCACCATAAACCACCCATATTTGATGGTGTATGCCACCCATAACAATGGTACATTGGGGGATTGTGAATTCTATTGCTTTACTAACATTAGTAGATCATCCCAGTTTGAAAAGTATGATGCTTTACAATTCGATGGAAAAAAGACCGACAGAAGATGTGATCTCTTGTTCGATCTTTTATCTTTAATTGGCCAGTGAATGCGGGCTCGACTGTCTTTATGTGCGAGTTCTATTGGTACACTACCACTTTTCCCAAGACTAATGATTCTACGATATTCTACGCCCCAGTTTGTTTATATATATATATAATTATAACATTATAAAACCCTTTTGTTGCTGAAGCATCACCACCCGGAGTGGTTTGCATTCCACAATGCGTTTGGTTGTTTCATATTTTTTTATTCCTGTCAGAAACACCCGCATGAACATTGTATGTTGATTTACATATTATATATACAGTATATAGAGAATGACCCCCGATCATTTATATCATTTTCATGAGCATTCTCTACGGAGGATTATATATATACAATTATATATGTATCATTATGTGTATATATAAATATATATATATATCATTAGGTTGCTATGTGTATATTTATATGTATATATATATATACATGTATCATTATATATATTAGTATGTATATCATCATATATATATATATCAGTATGTATATATATATATATTAATATATCATTATATGTGTGTATATATTATATATGTACGCATATGGAAAAATGATCCCAACACGGCACTTCCATGGTGTCAGGACGACGCTGCAGCACTGGCACCCCAAGGGCTGGCGCAATCCTCCAGGCCATCAGAGGCGATCCTGCAGCAGTTGAGGGATGTGGATCCGCTGATCACCAGTTGTGAGGGATGGTTGATATCTATGGTTAATCTATAGTATCTATATAGTATCTATGGCTAATCTATGGTTAATCTATAGTATCTATATAGTATCTATGGCTAATCTATGGTTAATCTGTAGTATCTATATAGTATCTATGGTTAAAACTATGGTTAAAACTATAGTATCTATGGTTAAAACTATGGTTAAAACTATGGTTTATATGGTTATATGGTTAATCTATGGTTATAACTATGGTTATATGGTTAATATATGCTTATCACCAGTTATATGGTTACATGGTTAATCTATGGTTAAAACTATGTTCTGGGTAGTATCTATGTTCTGTATCTGGTTGTCTATGGTATGGTTGGTTATATGGTGAAATATCCCTTAAGTGTATCTGGTGATATCCATCTATAGATATGTGGGTGGTGAATAGAAATCTGGTTATGGTTTATGGTTTATACTACTGTGGATGGTTAAGAAAATCCGTTTATCACCAGTTTATAGATGGTAAACATTCCATGATTTTGTTTGGGGTTCAACCATCTGGTGATGCAGGATTTCGCTGGCCCATCCACAATATGGTGTGGATGGAATATGTTAATAAGAATGTGAGTCCGAATTTGCTAGTGAAATTGCAATTGGGTATAATAATTATGAATGTTAGATATGCTATGGATGGTTGCGAAATCATGCACCAGTTGGTAACTATTGGTTACTATGAGACACTGTAAATAATGGGTTTTGAATATTGTTAATGGGATACGTTACGGGATATTTGATGAGGTTGAATTTTAAGCAATTCGATATATTTGACTGAACATGGAGTATACAGCCCATATGGCAATGTTAATGGGGTAAATGATGATCAACCAAAACAAAGGGTGTTTCCCTTCAATTTTCCGACAAAGCTGTTCGTATTTTGGGCGAATCATACCCAGTTGGCCGACCTTGCCTGTTTCCCAGTAGTTTTTGCTCGTGTAGTTTCAATTCTGTAAGGGTCAGGGACCTCCAAAGAAATGGCCAGCAATATCAAAAGTATAAGTATAAGCAAGAATAATAATTCAGTCA
This sequence comes from Cladocopium goreaui, assembly GCA_947184155.2. NCBI lineage: Eukaryota > Dinophyceae > Suessiales > Symbiodiniaceae > Cladocopium > Cladocopium goreaui. The sequence goes on along the minus strand of CAMXCT020001598.1, from coordinate 3,658 downwards.
TTCCAAAAAATGCTGTGGCATACAACCGTTGAGGTTTCTGCCGTGTTTATGTACCTCAGCAGAGTTTCCAACTTCCCGAAGCATTCTCCAGGGAATCTATGAGATGACTTGTCCAGCTAAAGGGTTGTCAATAATTCGACATCACGGGATGAGAATGATACCGACCCAGCCTTTGTGCCATGTCCTACGGCTGACCCTACGGTTCCTCCATACGTTTTTTTTTTCCGGCAAGATGCCAGCCCCGTCAGCCGTCACCAGGCTGTGCTCGCCGCCGAGTCCAATGCGACCAGGTACATCAGCGAAAGCGACGGAATTTTGAGATGTGGGATGGGCTAAAACATATGACCTAAATTGCAGATAAATTATGATGGTTGAAAGTAGTTTCGTATGGTTTTTATCTATTTGTATTTC
>CAMXCT020001597.1:50000-142950 GCA_947184155.2 Cladocopium goreaui | reverse complement strand
CACCAAGCCATTTTTCCAATGCCATTCGTTGAATTACCGTGGTATATCAATGGTATATGAAGCAACAAAAATCATCACTTTCCAGATTTTCCAAGCCATTTTCCACCATTTTCCAATGCCATTGAGCCCCACTTCATTCCATCCATCCATCCATTTTCCAAGCCCCACAGGTCCTCAGGGTCCGAAGCCAAGGCTTGTTGGATCTTCACGGGCGCCATGTTGGTATCCGCCGGACCGGTGATCATCAAGGCTCCCGGGGTGGCCACCAGCCCGATCCTAAAGTGGGATGCAGCTCCGGGAGTTGAGGGAAAAAAAAAAGGAGTTGCAGAAGAAATTCTGTTGAATGGGTAACTTCTATGAAAAATTCTGGGAGTTCAATTTTTTTCGGAAAAAGTGTAAGCTTCAACAGGCAACACGACTTGAATGGCTTCATCTGCTACTTTCTTGGATCTTCCAAGAAACTCGTAGGCTTTGAAGAGTTCCCAACAGCACCTTGGAGTTTATCAATGGGCTGGTCTTGGGTCCATTCAACAATCAGAACAGTGCGCTGCAAACGCTTTCGTATGCCATAGCCTTCTTCCAATTAAAAAATTATCTATATAATATGTACATATAATATGTATATATCTATATATATCTATAATAGGTATATATATATTATAATATATCTTCCAATCTGTTTTCCTGCATGCAAACAGTGACCGGTTTCGGGTTGACGGGTCAGGTTTCGAGAAAAACCGAGCGATCCCAGGCGATGCCACGATGTATGCTGACCCCATAAATGTTCAATGGGTAATATATGGTTATTATATGGTTACCCATTAATATACCTATGATGACCCATATTACCCATATATTACCCCATATAACCATATATTACCCATTGAACCATATAATAACCATATATTACCCCATAGATGGTTAATATACTGTTCATAATGGTTAATATATCTGGTTGGTGGTTTCAACCAACCCCTCTGAAAAATGATGGAGTTTGTCAATGGGAAGGATTATTAATCCCATATATGAAATGGAAAATAAAATTCATGTTCCAAACCACCGACCAGGACAGATTTATAGTAAGAAAAAACTCTGCACTAAAATTGGGGCTGCCACTGCACTGCCCATATGTCTGCCACTGAAATCACTGGGATCGGAGGGACAATCTTCAGTCAAGCGGCCAAATCCTCTCAAAGAGATTCACCGCTTGATTGCGTACCTCTACTTGACGGCGGCTTCCCCCCTTCACCCACCGCCGACATGATTGGCTGGTGAAAGGTTGCCAGCGAATGCTTACAACGTGGAGGATTCAACAGGAAAAAGGTGGTGCATTTAACAGTGAAACTGGGGATATGAAGCAAGAAATTGATGGAATTGAACTGGAAGCAGGGGACAGGAAACCAACAAAAACTTGGTCCATTACGGTTGGTCCATTACGGTTGGTCCTTGTGGTTCTTCTTCCCTTACTTGCCAAGAAAATGGATGGTGGACATGTGCGACTGAAATCCTTACCAGCCTTAAATCTTCTAAATTTCTACAGGACGTAAACTCACAGCAACTGCCAGCTGGTTCCAGGGTTCCTTCATCTTTGGGCTCATGATCTCAAAGCGCCCCCCAACACCACGCCACTCAGTGGTTGCATTTGATGGTAAAGGTTGTCCTGTTCAGAATTCACATGGCTAATCTTGGAAATAGTCTGCAAAAAAACAACAAGTTGAGTAGTGCATATACATTTCTGTATAAAGCACATAATGGTACATATACATATGCAGAATATATGATATAGAATGTTTATATATTATATATACATCAAAAGCTATGCAATCGAAGTCATACCCAGTTCATAGGAGACTGGTTGGACAGGCTATATCATATCATATTGCTGAAACTATCTCATTAATGATATAAAATTTAAATAGCCCATATCATGAGATAGTCCCAGTTTCTGACTAACTATCTCATTGCTGAAACTATATCATTAATATTGCTTAAACTATATCATATCATATTGCTAAAACGTTGGGCCAATTGGGCACAATGCCCCTTACGTACCATCATTTCGGTGAGGTCGCGAAACAGTAATTTATCCATATACATATATATATATACTGGTTGGTGGTGCAATAACCATCTTGCAAAATATGAAAGTCAATGGTAAGGATTATCCCATCCCATATATTATGGAAAATAAAATTCATGTTCCAAACCACCAACCTGTAAATATATATATATACATATTGTGCCCATTATGTCCCCATTGTAGCAAACTTTACATCCCCATTGTATCCCACAAATTTGCCACCAGGTGGTTCACCTCCCCATTTCCGATGGTCAAATTCCCATGAAATCATATCTAAACCGCCTATGCTCACCAATCTTCAATCCCCGATCTTTCAGAAAAACATAACACCCATCTATATAGAAATAGACATATGTGATTGATCAATGGCCATTTCAGGAACCAATTGATTGGAGGTGCCGATTCCATATATAAGGCCTATATATATAAGGTCTATGTAAGGGAATATCCCCACAAAATATGGCCAGAAATATGGTACTAACGTACCTCCATTTTAGGATCCTGGAATTCCCATTGAATTGAATCAATCCCCAATCTGGGTTTTGAAACATGAACTCCCCGTAGAATTTCATGTGAATTCCGGCGTCTCACCGAGGCACCACCAGCAAGCGTCCAGCTCGCAACAAGGCGCGTGTGAAAGGTGCAGCCTCCGGATGCTCTCCAACCCCCACCTGGCGGCTATGGGGAGATTTCGTTGGGATTCATCTAACAATCTAACATTCTCCAACAATAGAATAGGATCTATAATCAACCATCGACATCTGATATATAACACATACACAACACAATAAGGTGATTATAGGTTATAGCAACATCAGTATATACACCAAAAAGGTACATGTATATACATCCATTATATTATAATTGTCAATTATATGCACTATAAAAGTTGTAAAAGGTTGTTGCCTAAAAAACACATCGCGGGCAGCCTTGACTTGGCAGCCTTGACTTGGCAGTTGATAGGAAACATCAGGTTTTTGGTACAGTTCTCGGCTTTGTCTGAAAAACAACGGGTAAAACGAGGTTTTTGTGGATGCGAAAAAGGACATATTTATATACAGCTCCTAGATTTGTGAAGATCCCAAAATTCAGATAAATATCTTCAGATATCTTCAGTTCAATCAAATCTCTGACATGATCAAACAAAATTCCACATCTGGAAACGACTCTTACTGGTAACATGGGTTTGACTGAAAATTGGGAACCCCAAATTTCCAAAGGTTGATCATCATATGTCCCATTATGTCATTATGTCCCATTAGAACCCAATTTTCTGACCCATGTGATATCGCAAATCACGTATGATACGGATGTGTCCATGTGGTATACCTCCGAATGGCCATATGAAGACAAATGATGGTTCAGACAAACTCAAATGGCTAGGGCTAGGGTTCCCCTAAAATTTCAGATAAACCCAAATGGCCAGTAACCAATTACTTCCAATTCAAACAGCTCAGCCAAATATTAGCAAATACTACAAAATTACCCCAAATAGTTGTGACTGATCTATCTAGATCTATATATCCTCTAATTGTTGATGGTCAAATCCGATCCTTATTGTTAGGTATCTCCAGTAACAACTGATCATCATCAACAATAATACTGAATCCCATGATAATCTGGTTATACCACCATTTTAGCATTGGGGGGCAGGGAATCTAATCATATCTATATAACTAATACTGATATTCCATTGGCAATATCAATATCCCATTGTTGCTGGTCATGTTTTATCTATACTTACATCCGCTATCTCCTCATTAAATCCTCATTCTATCAGATTAAATCCCTATATATATATACGTATATATATATATACGTATATATATATATTCATTACATAAAGCCATATAAATCCAACAATATTTAGAAAACAACTTAACAATTCATCAACGACAAGAACAAGAACAAGAACAAGAACAAGAAGAAGAACAACAACAACAACTACTACAACTACTACTACTACTACTACTACTCCTGCTACTACTACTACTACTACTACTGCAACTACTACTACTACTACTACAACTACAACTACAACTACTACTACTACTACTACTACCACTACTACTACTACTACTACTACTACTACCTACTACCTACTACCTACTACCTACTACCTACTACCTACTACCTACTACCTACTACCTACTACCTACTACCTACTACCTACTACCTACTACTACAACTACTACTACTACTACAACTACAACTACAACTACAACTACTACAACTACAACTACAACTACAACTACTACTACTACTACTCCTGCTACTACTACTACTACTACTACTACTACTACTGCAACTACTACTACTACTACAACTACAACTACAACTACAACTACTACTACTACTACAACTACTACTACTACTACTACTACTACACTACTACACTACTACACTACTACACTACTACACTACTACTACTACTACTACTACTACTACTACTCCTGCTACTACTACTACTACTACTGCAACTACTACTACTGCAACTACTACTACTACTACAACTACAACTACAACCACAACCACAACCACAACAACAACTACTACTACTACAACTACTACAACTACAACTACAACTACAACCACAACCACAACAACTACTACTACAACTACTACTACAACTACTACTACTACTACAACTACAACAACTACAACTACAACTACAACTACAACCACAACCACAACCACAACAACTACTACTACAACTACTACTACAACTACTACTACTACTACTACAACTACTACAACTACAACTACAACTACAACAACCACAACCACAACAACAACTACTACTACTACTACTACTACAACTACAACTACAACTACAACCACAACCACAACCACAACAACTACTACTACAACTACTACTACAACTACTACTACTACTACACCATCATCAACCCCATGATCTCGCCCCGCCTGTGCCGAGACCTTCGAAGCGTCACGGCTCTGAATCAAGGCCGTGGCGCAGATCCAGAGGTTGGGCTGGAGGCTCCAGTGCCGAAAAGGCGAAGCCTCGATGAATTTTCCACAGCAAAAAGGGGGGGTCCCGGAGGATGGTAAGTTGGTGTACCCGGCCTGGTAAAGATACAAAAAACGATGGAAAATCACCATGCTATTAATGGGAAAATCCACTATATAGCTATTGAAAATGGCCATAGAAATAGTGGATTTTCCCATTAATAGCATGGTGGATCTTTCCATAGCTATGTTAGTTCACCAGAGGGTAATAGGTAGATTGAGATAGGTGAACTATGGCTTTATGGTAGATATTTCTACAGTGAATGAGGATTCGAAATCAGCTTACAACTTGGGGGCATATGACTCAGGTTTCAGCCAGAAAAAACACTGGATTTGTCCCAAAGCGAAAGGACCGTGACGACGTCCCAGCAGCCTCTGCGAAAATGCCCCTGCTTCAGATGAAACTTAGGAAGCAGTAAATAAATAAAAAAACTTAGGAAGCAGTAAATACAAATATATGTAATGCTATACATATTACAGTACATATTATTATATACATTTATATACTGTATATTCTGTAAAATCATGGTCGGGGAATCTTCACTTCAAGAATATCTGGGAATCTTACCATGGTGCCCGGTCCTTAAAATAAACACGTCGTGCCAGCCCAGCAGCGACATACTGGACGAACTCGTCAAAGCCTTCTTGCCATGCGTGGCTCACAAAAACGTTGAGAAGCAACGGCTCCTGGACTTGGACCCGTCATCCCGGTGTCCCATGGGAATCCAAACATCGTGGATAAACCAGGTGCAGATCCTCACCGTTGACCGGGAAGAAAACATCCCATCATCACTTGGTCCATCCGACAACCCGAAACCTGGGAAGATTTCCACGCATTTACCAGAGATGTTCGTGGTTGGCATAAACCACCCATGTGGATGCTTGGAATAGCCAAAAAAATGCGAACTTAACAACTTAACTAAGACTTAACTGGGAAGGTGGATCCTATTGCTGAATACTCACAATCCTATTGAATTGTGGATTTTGCATTGCCATGTTTGATCAGAGGCTGATCATGTCATCCCACTGGTAACGAAGCTGGCCCCAGAAAAACTCCGGGAAGCGTTGCAGACAAACCTGGTTCCAATTCCCGGAGTATCCTAGTTCCAGAAATCATCCATTTGTAGATGGATTTTCCATTGAAGCCATCCAGCGATAAAGGGCGACCTCATTTTTGGAAACCCCAAAAAATAGCCATGGTTTTGAACCCCTCTGGTAGTGAAAAATGATCCCCACATCCTCAATGGCTGGAGTTAAATAAAAAAAACACCATGGCTATTTCCGGTTGAAGCCCCGGAACAACGGAAGATTTTTGGCCATCAACCCCATCAGTAGCGAGTGTAGCTAACATGGCTATGGGCCACAGGCAATGCGACCTCGGCCTGGTTGGTAAGTGCAGTTCATTGTACCGCTTGTCACAGTCCCCAAAAAAATCCAGTTGGTAAAACCTCCTCTATATCTAGATAGATAGATAGATAGTTAGTTAGTTAGATAGATAGATAGAAAGATAGATAGATAGATAGGTAGATTAGATTAGATTAGATTAGATTTAGATTTAGATTAGATTAGATTAGATTTAGATTAGATTAGATTTAGATTTAGATTTAGATTTAGATTTAGATTTAGACTAGATTTAGATTTAGATTTAGATTTAGATTTAGATTTAGATTAGATTAGATTAGATAGATAGATCGTTTTACAGTGTCTATATATATGTATATATATATATATATACAGTCAATCAACAGAAGTATAATTCGAGCGACTCAGCACAGCCTAGCACTGCGCTCCGTCCTCTGCGTTCACAATGTGGGCATAGCATTTCCCATGTTTTTCACATAGAGGTTGAAGGATCCGAGCGTTCCTGGATCAGTCTCAAATCTTGAAGATCATGTGGAGGTTTCGACAAGTCATGGTATGTCATGGTTCCCCAATAGCTGGATAGTTGTTTTTTCTCCTGGAAAGGCATCTATAAATTGTTGATTTAGGGGTGACCCTATGGATTGGAAACTTCCATTTTTTGGTAAAAGAAAGAACTTCAACGTCTCAAAAGATCGGCTGAACTGCAGTTCCAGGATTCACATGGTGCATCGTGATGTTGGGAAATTCGTCCTGGAATTCCTGTCTCGCCTGCAGGTCATGTGTAAGCACTTGGCTGTAGCTATCATTTCCACTTTCGGCTGGGCAAATTGCTGCTTCGGCTGGTGTGATATTGAAAATTTCAGGGGGTTCTTAAACTTGGGCTACACCCCCATGTTATCAAACCTCCATCAAAACACCTGCACTTCGCGGGCACCAACAGACCCTCTTGGTGGTGGATTGTTGAAAGGATACTCCAAAATCCATTGGTTTAACATGACTTTCCCATGTTTTTTTTCCCATAGTTTCCCATATTTCATAGTGGGAAAATATGGGAAAATATGGGAAAATATGGGAAACTCAACAAACCGTTGCTGCGGAGGGATACTCTATAAAAAATTGGCCACTAGAATCCACATATCGGTTGATAAAAATGGAGGGTTTTATGGTTGGATAAATGTTGGATATCTACTGGATATGAAATTTATGCGCTATTGGTTTAATATTTATTTGTGGATATCTACTTGATAGCGCAGCTTTGCCAAAAAAGAAACAAATTCAAGTTCTCACTAATTCCCACCAAATTCCGTCGATGAACTTCGCATCTTCCATCCAAACTTCCATTTATGTCCAATTCTCAGTGCATTCATCGCTAGTCTTGGACATCCTGCTGAATCGTGGCTAAAAAGATCACCAGGTAGTTTACCCACCCTTACATGATCTTACATGGTAGTTCATGGGACCAAGGACATGTATGAACCATGCATTCAAACCATGGGAACTTTCAAATCCCTGGCAGATTGCTGATGATCCAAGAAATGGTTCGTGATGGCTAAAATAGTACAGAAAACACATGGTTCAAGCTGGTTAAATGACTATTTGTCTTGTTTCACGACGGTCAATCATGGTTTTTTACGATGATTCATGTTGGTTATATTTATACTGCAACATATTGTAACCGTGTTTAAGTGATGGAATTTAACCCTCTGGCTATAGAACTATATACCTGCGACATCCGAAGAACTACAACCAGATCTCCACTTCCAACCATTTGTTATGTAGAGATTCTTCACTACCCCAGGATTTCACTACGGTTCATTTATTCTTTGGATATTGTTTGGGGTTCCAAATTTCTATAGTTTTTTTTCCCTGCCTTCTGGTGCAAATCCAACAGCTGCTGCATGGTGATGGCTGCCCACGCTGGATCCTCCCAGTGGTTTTGGGCGCACTCGCCCGACTCGGTAGAGCTGTCGCTGCCGCTGCCGTCGCTGGCGACGTCGCTGTCGGAGACGAGGTGGCCGTTCTCAGGGGGATGGGTCAACATTTATCTGGTGAAAAATATGAAAGTCAGTTGGGATGATTATTCCCAATATATCAAATATAAAATTCATGTTCCAAACCACCAATATGATACCTAAAGTAGGTACAGTAGCTTCCCTAAAGGTGACTCTATATTACTATATATATATATAACTATTTGTAAATATTACTTTATATTTATTACTATAAAAATATCGAAATATATATATATTACTATAAATATATAGTAATATATATATATAGTATAGTGATATATATATATATATTGCTATATATTTATAGTAATATATATATATATATATCAATATATATATATAGTAATACACATATATATAGTAATATATATATAGTAATATAAATATATTAAAAAATATATATAGTAAAATGACTGCAGTAATAAATATATATAGTAATGTATATATATATATAGTAATATATATAGTAATATATATATAGTAATATATATATTATATATATAGTAATGTATATATATATATAGTAATATATATATAGTAATATAAATATAATCAAAATAGATATAGTAAAATGAATGCAGTAATATATATATATAGTGATATATATATAGTAATATATATATAGTAATATATATATATAATATAAATAGTAAAATGTATATATACAAATAGGAAAAATATTTACAAATATAGTAATATATACATATGGAAATATATATAGTAATATATCTAGTCATATATATAGTAATATATAAAGTAATAAATATATATATATATACAGAGTAAAATATATATATAGTGATATATATATATATAGAGTAATATATATATATACAAAGATATATATATATATGCATGTATAGTAATGTATAGAGCAATATATATATATAGTAATCTCTATATATATATATAGTAATATGTATTGTAATAAATAAATAAAAAGTAATTTATATACATACAGTAATATAAATATAGTACTATATATATTATATATATAGTAATAGGTATACAGAAATATATGTATAGTAATATATAGATATATATATATGGTAATATCTATTTATATATATATCTATATATATTGTAATATATATAGTAATCTAAATATAGTAATATAAATATAGCAATGTATATAATATTAATAGTAATATACATATATATAAATATATGTATAGTAATAAATACAGTAATATATATATATATAGTAATATAAATAGAAAGTAATATATATATATAGTATTATACATATAAATATAGTAATATATATATATATATATTTAGTAATATAGATATATAGTAATATATATATATATAGCAATATTTATTGTAATATCAATAGTAATACAAATATATAAATATATATAGCAATATTTATTGTAATATCAATAGTAATACAAATATTTATATATATATATTTTTAAAAAAATAGTTTTAGTAATATATATATATTGAAAAATATACACAGTAATATATTTAGTAATTTATTAATATAGAAATATAAATAGAATACACATAGTAAAACATATATATATATAGTAATATATTTAAATAGTAATATAGATAGTAATATATAGAGTAATATTTGTAGTAATATGTAAATAGTAATATGTATCGTATTATATATATATAGAGAAAAAATATCTACATATATATGTATATATGTAGTATTTTTAAAAGTAACATATATAGTAATATAAATAGTAATATATAGTAATATATGTATATAGTAACCTGTATAGTAATATATATATATACATATATGGCGTAACAATATATATATATCTATCTATCTATCTACATCTATCTAGTAATATATATATATATGGCACCCCCCCAAAAAAAACTACCGTTTTAAAACTTTGACTGGTATTTGCAGTTTTTTTGTATATTTGCAAGCATTACCCATGAACTTCAAAATTGTGAAAAAATACATTACCATCGACCAACAGATATTGAACAAAATGAAAAAACGAGAAAAAAAACAAAACCAAAGAACCAACAATATTCTGAGACTGTTTGGGGAGGACCCCATCCAGAAAACTAGAAAACAAAAAAAATGGAAAACCCCCCCAAAAAAAAACACACACAATTTTCCAAAGGTCCTGGACCTAGGGGGTCCTCCACAAAGATTCTCAAAATAGTGTTATGTTTGGTTTTCTAGTTTTCTGGATGGGGTCCTCCCCAAAGAGTCTCAAAATATTTTTTTGGTTGTTCCATGGTTTTTTGTTGTTTTGTTTTTTTCGTTTTTTCATGTTGTTCAATATTTGTTGGTCGATGGTAGTGTCCACCTTTTGCTTTGTTTTTTTCCCAAGAGCGTCTGAGCGCAGGGTTCTTCTAATAGTGGGGGTCTGTGAAACATCTTCTCATCTTCACATCCTCACATCTTCACATCTTCTCATCTTCACATCTTCTCATCCTCACATCCTCACATCTTCACATCCTCACATCTTCACATCTTCTCATCTTCACATCTGCTCATCTTCACATCTTCACATCCTCACATCTTCACATCCTCACAGCTTCTCATCTTCACATATCTTCACATCTTCTCATCTTCACATCCTCACATCTTCACATCTGTTCATCTTCACATTTCTTCTCCTCACATCCTCACATCTTCACATCTTCTCATCTTCACATCCTCACATCTTGCCCTCTTGCTCTCTTGCCCTCTTGCTCTCTTGCCCTCTTGCTCTCTTGTCCTCTTGCTCTCTCCTTCTTTTCTATTTCTCTCTTGAAGGCGCGGGGCAGTGCCAACGAGACGGCACGAAACGCAACCCTTTCGCACGAAATGACGTTCCATCGCCAAAAACTGCGGTAAAATTGCGATTTCTCGCGTCCGGGCGCAACCTTTTCGCACGAAATGAGGTTCGATCGCCAAAAACTGCGGTAAAATTGTGAGATATCATAATACATAATATAATATAATATAATATAATAAAATATAATATAATATAATATATAATTATATTTATATATTCATGTCACTTTATGTGTAACTATATGTAACTGTTATATTAGTGTTATATTGTCATGTTAACTTCCCTAAAGGGGTCATCGCTTTTGTCATCAGTGACCTGGGCGGCTCCGCGTTTCCATTGGCTGCGGCAACTGGCGACAATATACGCCAAGAGAAGCACCACCGGTGGTACAATGCCCACCGCGAATGTGGCCGCTTTGTGCCAACCGCCTGAGCTTTCTGGTGACTGTTTCATTTTGTTGGTTGGTTTGTAAAAAAACAAACATAAAAAGTTCGTAGATTTTTATGGATTCCTCCATTCAGGCCATAGTTAAATTAGTTAAGCTGACCTGTACATGGCCTTTTCCCAAAACCCTGGTTTACACACTCATGCTTTGGCTTAAACTCAAAAGAGTGGTTTACACAAAAACCATGTTTTGCGTAAAAGCCATAGTTTACACAAAACGCTTGTTTTACAAAGACCGTGTTATGCACAAAAATCATCTTTTACATAAAAACTATGTTCTTCCTAAGCCTATGCAAGTGCTGTTTCCAGGATAGCTCTTTCCATGGTGGCCGACGGAACACACCGAAGGCGGTTTCTTTACGGGCTACCTGGGTTCCAGATGGTTCCAGGCAGAGCTCTGCAGCTATAAACCATCGCATCTGGAAGTCATCAATTTTCTGGATGATTCAACAGATATAAACCATCATTTAAAATGTGAGGCCAGGGCATGGTCGAGAATTGTCCGACTTGGCAAGATATGGCAAGATGTCCATGGGAACCCAACTTTGTGCTAGCAACTGGGACTTGGAAAAATGATGATTTCAAACCAAGAACCTCTTCTATATATATTTTTCTTGCACATGGTCATCTATAATGTTTTACTTTAAAAAAAAATGGCAAAAATGCTGCGGTTATGATGAACTTCAGGAATGATGTTTTGTTATCGGTTAAACAATATTATGTTGTTACATGGTTTTTTACCAACCATCCAACCATGCTTTATCACGCTTTTTATATGTTTTTATGATGTTTTCTGGCTGCTTCCAACCCGTCGCCCGTCGGACCCGTGTGCCAAAGCACGGTCGATCATCTCGTATTGGTCCCAACAGTCCATCCCCAGATGAAACGGTTGACATTTCTGCGAGAGCAGCTGGCAGTAGCCTTTTCCCTTCCTGGTGCCATGAACAGAAATTGGCCAAGGGAACCAATCCTTTAAATGGAATATAATAATAATATAATAATAATAATAATAATAATAATATATATATGATATATATATACATGATATATATATATATATACATGATATATATATATATATGATGAATAGTAATAATGCTTACTAATAATCCATAATTCTCAATAACAATAGCAATATGCAACCATATGATTTGGATCTGTCCAAAGGTGCCCGGGTACCCAAATGGCTATAGAAACGGGGAACACGAGGATCATGGGATGGATTTGGATGGATTTGGAGGTTCCGAAGTCTCAACCCCACATGTCATCCCTGGATGAATACCCTCTGGTAATTTAACATAGCTATTGAAGATGGCCCATTTATAGTTGATTTACCTATAACAAATGGTGATTTTCCATAGTTATGTTAGTTTACCAGAGGGTAAATCCCGGCTCACTGACTGATTCTTTTTAGGGATTGCCTCTCGACTGAAGGGTTTTCACATCAGAAAAATCTCAGTGATGAGAATTTCAGTCACATGCGATCATCTACCTCAACAGGACGGAACATGAAGACTGGCTAACTGGCTAACTGGGCATTTGGGCCGGTCCCAGCTGAGACGCAGAATGCCAATGTCAACGGATGGCACCGTTCGTTGTGTTCCGAGAAACTGGTCGGTCCACATGGGTCGACAGCTGGCGTTGGTCACGATCTCAAAGGCCTCACTGTCTCCAGAAATCTGGAGAAAGCATGGATTCATGTGGGCCGATTAAAAAAAAAACTACCATGACTGGGGAGGGTTTATATAGCCAGAAAAAAATCATAAAAATGGTGATGACTTGGGGATGGTTTAGTGGTTTATTATTGGTTTACCATACTCATGGTGATTTGGTGATGACTTGGGGATGGTTTAGTGGTTTATTATTGGTTTACCATACTCATGGTGATTTGATGAGGCTTTAATGTGGTTTCAATGGAATATGATATAATAGGATCTTATTTGACCAGCTCTATATATATATATAATATGTATATAGATACTGGATACATTGCAATGCTTCAGCAATCTCAACTGTTGTGCTTTTTGACTTGGGTTTTTGCTACGTCAATCCAAGTCCCATCATGCCAGTGACGTCTGTGAAACTATCCGGGACCCACGGTTTACTCAGAAGACTATGAAATAGCCTATGAAAAACCAATGTAGCTATGACAAGCAAATTGTTTTAGGAAGCGTATCTGCAGATAATGGGTGTTAGTGTTTAACTGTTACTATCATATGTGTCGAGTTCACAGAAAAATTGCAGAAACCCCATGATCATACCAAAAAATATGGGTGTGTCCTGTAAAAATTATCTCTTAGACAAATCATGGGAATATATAATCTCGTGTGTGAAATGCAGATTTACCAACATAGCGGGTAAGCATGCCACTGTATAGATAGTCAATCACCAAAATCTGCCTCTGGCTGAGCTACATCATATAAAGTTTCCCCGTACATGTGGAAAATGAGTAGCATTGTGGTTTTCCTAGAACCCCTAGATAATCTATCCATGTATACGTAGCATGTTAATACATTTGAAGGCCAATTTGCGGACAAATGCACAAGCAGATGTATATAAATAGAGCATTTTGGTGGCTCAGCCACAATCTGGGAAAGATGCATGGCCCACATAATAATATGAATATGATATAATATGCATGTGGATTCTTCATTATCATATGGACAATACGTTCTGATTTTTCATGGACAGGACCATGATAGGTTTACCCACCATGCGCCTGACAAATTATAGGGAACCCCGGGAACTCCCTAAATCCAGTGGCTTGTTGGCATGTCCCTTCAGGTTTGTTGATATCCTGCTATGTTTGTGGCTTAAACCCCGAAGTATTCCACTTGGGGTTGTCCAAAAATTGTAACTTACCAACAAAATCCCACTTTGTTGTTCCACCTTTCTATATTCGATGTGTGGTTACTATATATGTGTTTCCCAGTGCTCCCCTGTTTCCCAGTGCTCCCCAGATCTTTGTAGTTAGCAAGGTTAATTACAACCCCTTATTGTTGATACTTAAACCCAAGGGTTTCCAGATGTTCCCCTCATTTGCCCAGATTTCCCAGATTTCCCTCACATTTTTCCCAGACTTTTCCCATGATAATAACCCACTTCCCATGATATATAATAATTAACCATCAGAAAAAAATGGTTGACTTTTCCCACTTCCGCATTTTCGCCACCAGAACTTGAATCGTCGAAAAGGTGTTCGCCCCCAGCGCTCGCGACGTCCGCACCCTCAGCAGCGCCGGCACGGAGCCAGCGACGCGAAAAATGCCGGTGGCCGTGGCCAAGGCCAGGAACGCGGGCGTTGCGAAGGGTGCCATGGCATTCCAAAATGGCCATGGAAAATCGGGGGATGGAGCCCCCGCTGGTGGGTCAAATCGGCTGTTTTTGTGAAAACGATGTTTTTCTCGTTTTTGTTCAGTTTTGGATGACATCAAGGTGGGTTTACGGACAGAGAGTGGATTTAGGAAGGTCTGGGTATATCTGGTGTTTTTGAAGGGGAAACCGCACTTGGACATGAAACCATCCTGGGTTGGCTTTCCTCCCACTTGTTTGTGTAGGCGGGAAAGTTGGGCTGGGTGGCAATTGGCCCTAAAACACAATCCCAATGATGAAAAAATTGCCAAACTTATTGGATTTCCTTGACAATTCCTATCATCACGAAGTAGTAGCTCCAACTGACTCCCCATTTCACAGAGAATAAAGGGAATATGAATAGCCCTGGCTCCTTAGCTCATGGAAACGAGTTTTATATCAACCACCAACCGGAATTGAAAAAGGAGACTGGCTGCGGTTGCTTTGAAAAGCTCCAAGTCCTGAGATTTGTATAGTTCAAACCGAACTACCCTCCAAGGTCATCAAGGTCATCAAAGATGGGAAATACCCCATGAAAAATCAGAGGTTTCGTTGGGAAAATCATCGAGGTATATCCCACTGCTGAAGAATCACCAGCTGGGTAAATCTGACATGTATACCCTCTGGCAAACTAAGAGTTTGCTATGGAAACCGGATCTGGTAAATCATCTAGAAACTAGAACCAACTAGAATCTTAGAAACTCTCAATGGCCCATGTTAATCCATATTTTCGCTACGGAAAAAAGCTCCCCACGTCTCCGTTTACCAAGTTGACCATGCCATCCCGAAAAATCCATCGGGACACAGGGCCACGTGCTGTTTACACAGCTCACGTAGCATCTGCGCAGCCTCCATGCTCCGCTGCTGCACCACTTGCAGCTCGCGTTCTTGTGCCTTACCTTGGAAAAGCGGAACCAGGGACGGTTGAAGAGAGAAAATCTGTGAACATGTGGTTCAAAAAGCGGCAAGAAACTGGTTCTAAACTTTGTAAACGAAGAACAATTGGGATTCCAACATATTCTAAACATTGATGGGGTCAGCATTGATGGGTTCTAAAACCATCCAAGTTTAAGCTCTGAAATCCACAAAACCGGGAGTAAACATTGTCTCATCGTTCAGCTTCAAGAGGCGAGCAAAATCCATCCAATATGGTCCCACAGCCATCATATCCTTGAGATATCATTTTTCTGGGCGTAAAAATGCGGTACATACCCCATTTTCTGACATGCCCAAATATCATAGTGTTGGTTATATCTCCAGCTTATGGCATTTTTGTTGCTTAAATCAAACAAAAGAAGGTTTAGCCCCATCATCACAGTTGAGAAATGTCGCACTGTCCTCCACCACGTCACATTGTGCCAGAAGCTGCAAAGTGAAGAGCTTTGAAGTGGAAGTTTGCTTCACCTGGAGTTTTTGTGGTGCTGAAATCGTGGTCCAACAAAAAATGGCGGGTTCCAACGAGTTCCATGGTTCCACCAACCAAAACGAGATAGAATCTACAGATCTAAAGGTGATCTGGAGGTTCAACATACTTAACCATATACCAAATATCATGTGTAGATGATGTTCCTTTTTTTGACTCAAAGAAAAAAAACATTTCCAAGTTCACATCCGTCCATCGTTTCCGATGAACCCCGGGAATCGTGTAAGTTGGGTGAATATAAGGGTTTTTGTCTGAAAATGTAGGAAATTAGGGAAGAAAAAAACTAAATCCAATGCTTTAAAACTCAAGTTCCCTGTTGAAATGGCCCTTTTTTGGGGGTATACACCATTTTCAGGCCCATTTCGGAAATTTTCTTCAGATCAATTTTCCAGACGGTTTTCTGCACCATGATCAGTTGAATCAGTAAGTGGTGGTCCCATGGGTCCCATGAGCCACTGAAAAGGCGATTTCGCATCAAAACCAGGGATGTTTCACAAAAAAAGACTTGGGGACTTGGGGATGTAACCAAACTACTGGTAAAATGTTGGGCATGCCGCATGATCACGACAGAGACTAGTTGCGATCTATAGCATCATTGTGTATCATTGTTTCAACGGGAGGAATCGCCGAAAACGTCTTAAAATCTAAATGGATGGAACCGGCAAAAATCATCCGGGCGACATGACGACTAACCAACGCCAGTGACTACGTATCACGCGCCGCATCTGCCCAAATTAGTCCCTTTATCATTGTGTGGGAAAATTATAACGGCCTGTCCAAAAAAGATGGTACTGCCAAAATCCGATGGTTTAGTTTAGTTCAACAACAACTCATGTTCCATTTTTTGAATGGGTCAAGTTCGTGAAGGGGACCCCATTTCTTTGCAAACCTATATTTTGCCGATGGCCGATTTTCGGTTGTATGCCCAGGTTCTACCTGAAACCATGCCCGCGGACATTTCCCCACGTCTTGTCCCCGCCTTCATTTTCAGCTCCTGGTAAAAGCTTGTGATGGCCTCACACCCGCTTCCGAAGAGTGCCATGTTTGCCATCGAAAAGGCTGCCATGGTATGAAAAATTGATAAAAATTGTTGATTTAGCCAACAAAACTGAAGATAGAAATGGAGATATGACATGGTGTGACCAACAATATTGTCGAAGGAAATTTAGAAACCAAACTTGCGACGTATGAGCAGATGCAGCAACAGTGGTGAGAAGAATCAGAGAAAAGAAAGAGTCAGAAGAGAAAGAGTCAGAAGAAAGAAGATCAATGCGCGCTAAAAGTTAAGGGGTCAGCACGAAACACGGTGTTTTTTGAATGTTTTTGTGGCTCCGGATGGTGGAAAAATAGCCTCGCTAAAGCGGCGGGTGAGGCGTCGGAGCACTTTTGGAAGTTGAGTTGTTGAAAAAGTGCACGGCGTTGTGGAGCGGAGCACATTTCGAAGTCTAAATGCTAGAGACACCACACATTCTGACCACTTTTGGAAGTTGAGATGTCGAAAAAGTGCAAGCTGTTGTGGCGCGAAGCACATTCACAAGTCAAAAGTGTTAAAAACTGACGGTTTCAGACCACTTTTTGAAGTTAAGATATGGTTATGCGTGGCAGGCGCAATGGGCACAACATGAAGGTTTCGTAGCAATTGCAAAAATGATGGCAGGTGTGGGACGTTGAAGAGGATCTGCAAAGATGCATTTCAGGTGGCATGCGTTGTACAAGAGACATCTCCATCAGAGATGTCAGGAAGTCAGATGGTGATTTCCTGAGAGGGGTTTCATTTTGGAGATCTTAAGGTTTCCTACGATGATTTTGCGTGACAGGTGCAGCACTTCGTATGACCTGGCGTCACTTTTTGGTGGCAAGCGCAGTAATTTAGACAGATGAGGTGGAAGAATCCTAAAACGCCATGGCACGAGGCCGTCAGCTCCGCACTCAACTTGCCATTTTTGAAGGCTCGCATAACTGCTTCATTTTTGACAGTGTCAAAGTCAAAACTTGAAGAAGTCTCGCAACATGCATCATTCGAGTAGGTGTCGCAGAATTGCTTTGTTTTGGAGCTGTGAACTTTCAGTTTTTGAAGGAAGTCTCGCATAGTTGCTTCCTGTGCGATAGAAAGATAGATAGCTAGATAGGTCGATAGACAGACATATAGACAGTCAGATTGTCAGATAGTCAGATAGACAGGTAGTCAGATAGATAGATGGATTAGATTTGATTTGAAATAGAATTAGAATAGAATAGATTAGATAGATAGATCGATATATAGATAGACAGATAGATAGAGAGAGAGAGAGAGAAAGATTGATGGATGGATAGATAGACAGGTAGATAGATAGATCGATCGGTCCATGGATAGAAAGATACAGAGATAGACAGATAGAAAGATAGATAGGTAGGTCGAAAGATTGATAGATAGACAGATATATGGATAGATAGCTAGATCGATCGATCGATCGATCCATAGATAGATAGATAGATAGGTAGATAGATAGATAGATGGATAGATTAGATTAGATTAGACTAGATTAGATTTGATTTGATTTGATTTGATTTTGATTTTGAATTTGATTAGATTAGATTAGATAGATAGATAGGTAGATAGATAGATAGATCGATCGATAGATAGGTAGATCGATAGATAGGTAGATCGATAGATAGGTAGATAGATAGATAGATAGATTAGATAGATTAGATAGATTAGATAGATTAGATAGATTAGATAGATTAGATAGACTAGATAGATTAGATAGATTAGATAGATTAGATAGATTAGATAGATTAGATAGATAGGATAGATAGGATAGATAGGATAGGATAGGATAGGATAGGATAGGATAGGATAGGATAGGATAGGATAGAAAGATTAGTTAGTTAGTTAGTTAGTTAGTTAGTTAGCTAGTTAGTTAGTCAGTTAGATAGTTAGTTGGTTAGATAGATAGATAGATGGATAGATAGATAGATAGATAGATCGATAGATAGATAGATAGATGGATAGATAGATAGATTCGATAGATAGATAGAGAGGGACTAACAGAACGAGACACAGAGAGAGAGAGAGACTCACAACCTCGAGCACCTTTCGATCCATCAGTGTGTTCGCTTTGCCATCCATGCATCACAACAACTCTCCTCTCCATGGTCTTTGGTCATCCCGGTCATCCCTCTGAACAACAACGAATTTCTCTCATACAATGGGCGCTTTCTTTAGCAAAACCCCAATGGGAACATTTGGGATGACCATAATAAGCTTCTATGATTCTATGACAAATAAGCCATGTGACTCGACATGGCTAAAGCACATGTGGATGCTTGAGAAGAAATGTGGAGTTGATGTATCTCAATGACAGAAAAACACTTTTCCAAGATGGACATAAGTTGACAGAGACCAACAAAGACTAAGACGATCTCATCTTGGGAAAGGCTCATCAATCAAGAGTGGCATCCAAGTAACAAGAATTCTGGATCGTGGTTCCAACCCATCCCAAAAAACGAGTGAATTATTTGCTAAATGCTAAGGCCAATGATGAAGGAACACCACTTCTCCACCCCTTCAGTACGAAGATTCTCAAAGGAAAACCCAAATCAACATAATTCAAAAATTCAAGAACTAGTTAATTGTTGACACTTTTGTACATACTTTGGAAGGACATCATTTCAACGCAAGCTTTTCACCTCAAAAAGGCCAAAAACACAAGGAAAAGAAGGATTGTGGTTTACCATTAGCTAGCGTTTGTAGGCTGCGAATTCTTCATGGCTCAAGAGATAGCCTTCCAAAAAGACCACCTGAAATCCATGGCAGATCACCCCGCCAGGTCGCGCACCATTTCCACGCCATCTTCGGCACTTTGCGCCTGAAGATGGCACTGTCCAAATGATAGCATAGCAGTGGTGATAGCAAGAGGTCGTGTTTACTATTGAGATCTATTGAGTGTAAAACATGTCAATGTTTACACTTATTTTTTGCTAGTGAAAACATCAAAATGATAGTCAGTGGTGAAAAATAGTAGCCCAAAAATAGATAGAACATCGTGTATTTTCGATTTTTCCACATGTCAGTTGGATTTTACCAAAAATCCTCTTTTTGAAGGTTGCCTTTTGAGTAGGACGATCACCAACAACAATTTGGATCTTGACCTAGGATCATTGACCACAGGAATCGCACCATCAGTGCAGCCAGATTCAAGGCCCAATTGGGACCCTGTCAATGGTGGAAAGGTTGAGCGCCCAGTTCTTGTGGTCGTGATTTCTGTCTGAGGGGATATGCCAAGTTATTTTTATGTGTCAACATAGGTGTTGATTCAACACAATTCAACAAAGACAGATGTTTTCAGCTAGCAAAAAAGAATAGAACAGAATATAGAAAAGAATATAATATAGAATAGAATAGAATATAGAATAGAATAAAACAGAATAGAATAGAATGGAATAGAATAGAATAGAATAGGAACTTGAATTAGAATTAGAACAGCATATAATATATATATATGATAATATATTCAATCTGGATATTTGTGTACTTTTTGTGCGTCATGCAAACACAATGAAGTGGATACTTTTCCTTGGTTTCCCAACCAATGAGACTACAGTGTGCAGGAACTACAACTCTATCACATATAAGCGCACAAGAAAGGCCCGTGTTACACTTTCTATATAGTACATCTGCTACAACAAACATCAAACAGAAATTGGGGAGTTCTTCATAGGCCCAGTTGCGTCCAGCTTATACTAGTCGCTTGACCCACTGTGCCACAATCCACGATGATACCCTCTTCCTGTACATGCAATCGAACCACAAGTGGATTACATCCCCCCCAAAAAAAAAAACATTGCAATTCTTACCGTGCAAGACATATATGTTTGACTCGGTATCATATGTTCATATATGTTCGCATGTGTAGCTCTGCGGAAACAGTGAGCTTTCAACCTGCCCAATATCTACCCAGCACCTTTGGAAGTTGTTGGCATCACCGCAGCAGTTTCAATTGACAGGTTTGGATGAGGAAGAAGAGTTGTACCCTTTAGAACATCAAAACATGGATAGCATGGACTTGTTTATGTCGACCTACTATTCTTTAGGCATGTTTAGGCGAAGTAATTCAGCAAAACTGTCAGCTCAACTATCATGCGGTTGGGAAACTCTTAGATACTCTTGGTAGCTCTTGGCTCCCCATTTATTGTTGAAATTTGTGCAGCAACAAAAATCGCCTCCGAACCGCTCCCCACGGCCGTCAACAGCCGTGCCACACGTGTTTTCCAACAGGAAATTCTGTCGCTTTCTTTGGCGCCACCCAGGGGTATGGATCTGCTATGATCTGCTGGTTGCACCAGTGACATGGGAGTCGCTGGTTCGGCAGCTGAAAAATTGAAGTTGTTTTTGACACCAAAAAAATTACTTTACTTCGTGTGATCCCCACCATGACATTTATACATTTTCTTACTGGCAAATCTTCTGGCATTCTATCTGACATATCTTCTGACATTCTATTTGACATTCTATCTGGCATATCTTCTGGCATATGATCTGGCATATCTTCTGGCATATCTTCTGGCATTCTATCTGGCAAATCTTCTGGCATTCTATCTGGCATATCTTCTGGCACTCTATCTGACATATCTTCTGGCATTCTATCTGGCATATCTTCTGGCATATATTCTGACATATCTTCTGGCATTCTATCTGACATATCTTCTGGCATATATTCTGACATATCTTCTGGCATATCTTCTGGCATATCTTCTGGCATATCTTCTGACATATCTATCTGGCATATCTTCTGGCATATTTTCTGGCATTCTATCTGGCAAATTTCTGGCATTCTATCTGGCATATCTTCTGGCATATTATCTGGCATTCTATCTGGCATATCTTCTGGCATATCTTCTGGCATATCTTCTGACATTCTTTCTGACATTTTTTCTAACTTTCTTCTGCACATTCTTTGTCCCATATCTTCCTACATGAGGTCCGGCAGGGAACACTTGGCGTGGATACTCGCGGTTGAGGTCCGGCAGGGAACACTGGGCGTGGATGGTCGTGGTTGAGGTCCGGCAGGGAACACTGGGCGAGGATGGTCGTGGTTGAGGTCCGGCAGGGAACATTGGGCGTGGATGGTCGTGGTTGAGGTCCGGCAGGGAACACTGGGCGTGGATGGTCGTGGTTGAGGTCCGGCAGAGAACACTGTGGATCGCGGGTCGCAGTTGAGGACGACGAGGACGACGAGGACGACGAGGAGGACGAGGAGGAGGAGGAGAGGAGGACGAGGCAGGAGGAGGCGGAGGAGGAGGAGAAGGAGGAGGAGGCAACTGACATAAAATCTAACAACCCTCACCTGGCAGGTGGGGAAAAAGGTGTTTGACCATCAACCAATTCTGAAACCAAAATCTTGGTGAGTTTTTTTGTTGATCGACTTTTTTTGCACTCTCAGAGTCCTAGGGCCCTAGGGACATTGGCTTAGACCCATACCCACTATATCCCACTATTGTACACATTGGCTTAGGCCGCCGTGCTCTCGAGCAACTCAGGCATCAAAGGCACCTGTGCCATCAAGTTTTATGGGACTGATGTCGGTCATATGTCGGTCATCTCGCTTTTCGTGGGTACCCTCTGGTAATTTAACGTAGCTACTGAAAATGACCATAGAAATAGTGGATTTTCCCATTAAAAATGGTGGATCTTTCCATAGCTATTTTGACATAACCAGAGGGTAACCATCCCCCAAACCTCGGCGATTCACCCAAGTTTTGACGACTATGGCACCGAAAAAAAGGGGAAGCTCAAGACAGTTGCTGTTGATGGGCTGTTGCTGATGGGCTGCTGGTTTCTTTGTCAAAGTCTATGTTGTTCCGTATTACGATTTGTTTCAGCAAACACTGGCAAGCATTCCAAAACATTCAACATGTAAACTCTCTACTTGATGGTAGAAATCATGTTTCTTCCATGTTTCTCCCTAGGAAGTCAGAAACATCGCTCTCCTTGCGTTCACGAACTCAGCAGGGACCGGTTCACTGATCACATACAGATGAAATGTCACGATGATTCCACATCTGATTTTGTGATTTTTAGATTAAAGTATGGATAATATATGGTTATTATATGGGTTATATATATATATATATGGTTATTATATGGTTAATGATGGTTAATATACTGTTACATATGGATTTTCCCTCATTGATTATTCATGAAAAGATTCATCAAGATCCACATTTTGGTTTGTCTGAAAATTTTGTCTACTCCGGGCAGTTCTAATGTGAAGATGATTATCAACCATCAAATTTGGAGCTTCTCTATTTTCAGACAAACACACATGATTCATCATATTTCCATATGCATTGCTGGGTTTCCAAGCAAAAATAGCTCCAAAATTCATCACCCCAGCTAGCCTAGCGGCTAGTACGCTAGGCTAGTAGCGGCTACCATGGCGCACCGCTAGCGCTTCAGCAAACCGGAAACCAGCAGCACCGCATCCAACACCAGAAAGGCACGTTCCAGCAGGTCCTTCCCAGGGAATGGTGGGATCTTAAGTTTCTATATGAGCTTTTTCTCGAAGTCTGAGTAGTTTCTGAAAGAAAACATGGGATTTAGCCTCTGGTAAACTAACATAGCTATTGAAAATTGCCATTTATAATCATTTATAGTTGATTTAGCCATCAAACATGGTGATTTTCTAGAGTTTTTTGTATGTGTACCAGAGGGTAAAGAGTAGGAAATGTCCCAGACATGGATCAAGGGACACGTCAGCTTCAGATGTTCCAACACTGGTCAAATCTCTGCGGTGCCCCCCTTTCGTGACATGCCAAAGAAAAGCCAGGTGAAACCAGCTTGCTCCCCCATTAAATCACCATTAAATCACAAAAAAAAACATGAAATCACCATTAAATCCCATTAAACCCCCATTAAACCCCATGAAATCACCATTAAACACCCATTAAATCGTGATTCCTCTTGATCTATTTCACTGGCCACCAACATCCAATGGCGTTTCATTCAAACGCGGCCTCTCCGCGTCGGCCGTCGCGCAGCAACTGGCGCTCTTTGGCAGTGAGGCTGTTGGAGCGGCTTCTGCGGAATGGATCGAAGGAGGGGAATAGAATGGGAACCTCCATTTATAAGGGCTTTTCCATGGTTATGTTAAATATCCAGATGGTAACTATATGATTAATTATTGATAATTATTCTGGTTGGTGGTTTCAACCTACCATTGGTTGGTAATATACTATTAGTATATGGTTAATATTAATGGTTATTGTATGGTTAATGATGGTTCATAATAATCTGGTTGGTGGTTGAGCTACCCCTATGAAAAATGATGGAGTGAGTTCGTCAGTTGGGATGATTTTCACGATTTTCCATTCCCAATATGATGGGAAAGTGATTCAAAATTCCATGGTTCCAGTCACCAAGCAGATGGGAATATCATGGGAATCTGGTGCCACCAAGATGCCACCAGATGCCACCATCTCTGTGATGCTCCGCAGAAATTTGGGGCCCCAAGATTTTCTGGTTGGTTTCAACCCCCCCTCTGCAACAGGGAGGATCAGATGATATCATATGAAAGGGGGAAAAATTGAGCAGCAGAAAGCCATGACAGCTATGATACCCAAGGCACTCCAAAGGCATGATGCGGGCATTCTCCTGAGGCTTATCGAGAAACTTGGGGCTCATGTGAACAAATTGGTAGATCATCTACAAATGCCAGGCCATGCAAAAACTACTTATAGTACTGTATTGCCCCCTGGTTTGAGGTCTCGTTCGACACCAGAGTTTGGGAAAGTCCTATCCAGATCAACTGAGGGTACTCCTCCCTTTTTCAAGTCCGGAGGCCTTCATTCCATCCAAATTCTGGACCCATGTTCAAGACTTCATTCTTTCCATTTCAAGAATATCCAATTTCAAGAACCCAATCCAGATCTCAGAAACAAACCCAGATCCATTTTCGACCGATTTTATTTCGACCATGTCTTTTTTCCCAAGGCTCTGAGCGAAATCGGATCCGTAGATTGAGGATCGCATTGAGCACCAAGTCCTCTGTGTTGGCCAGCACCCGACGCAGGTCCTTGAGGAAACCAACAAAGGTGCCGGAAGGGATCAGAGAAATGGCCCGTCTTTTTTGTTGTGGCCATTATTGGGAAAATGAATGAACATGACTGATAGACTATGATATATCATGATATATCCTGAAATTCCTGGGGGAAACAGAGAACTGGTTGGTTCAATGGAGTCTTTTACTAAGTAAATCTACAGTGAATCATGTGGTTTTGCCCCAAAAAATAAATAGCGTTTCCTGTACATGTCCTCTTCAACTAATTGGGGGTGGTTGAGTCCTCTGAGCATCCAAAATTGGCATCATCCTACATGATCCCGGGGAAATTCAGGGGATATACCTCCAATGTCTATGGCTTGATCTGCTACGGACGTCCCTCCCGTGGTCAACCGATGCAATTTTCCTACAGCAACGGCCACAAAATCATTATCCTCTGGTAAACGTTTACATATGCTATGGAAAATCACCATTTTCATCCATTTTCAATGGGAAAACTCACTATAAATGGACCATTTTCAATAGCTATGTTAGTTTACCAGAGGGTATCAAGAAAGAAAGTTTACAGGTCACACGCATCCTCAATTCCTGATTTGTGTATGTGTACGTATGGAGGTGCTTCCAGGTTCCAGTCTCTCTGAACGTGTATGCCGCATTAGGCCCCATACCAGCGTCATACAAATGAGGTCAACTCCAGAAGATTGAGATGGCAAAATGTTGTTTACCTATAGTTTCTCTCAAAAAAAAATGTTCTTTGTCATCGTTGTCATCGTCCCACTCATGTCATCTCTAAAAAATGATTGTTAGTTCCCTTCCTATCGCCATTGTTACACAAATATACCGCCATTGGTTCGATGCTCTTCGCGGGTTGGATGTGCAGTGAAAGTCATCCTCAACTCATTGCCGCCTAGTTGTGGTTCAGCCATTGGATGTATAACT
Organism: Cladocopium goreaui; assembly: GCA_947184155.2. Classification (NCBI taxonomy): domain Eukaryota; class Dinophyceae; order Suessiales; family Symbiodiniaceae; genus Cladocopium; species Cladocopium goreaui. Next base: position 116,509 of record CAMXCT020001597.1, on the reverse strand, counting down.
TAATTATACAATAGTATAACATGGTTGTTGTTGTTCATGAATTCGATGAGAATAAACAGATATAAAAATAATGTGTTCATAGTTTTGGTGGTAGGGATGGATGTTGTTGTTAATGGTGTTTGATCCCATTCCTTTTTACGAAGTGATTTTGGAGCTGAAACCATTGGTCAACTCGATACAAATTTCGGTGCCCAAAATGAAAAACGCCATGGTGGTTTCGTTGGTCCCAGTAAATCCCCATTTTTCATGCTTACCCTTTGGTAAACGTTTACATAGCTATGGAAAATCACTATTCTTCAATGGGTAAATCCACTATAAATGGCCATTTTCCCTCGTTTTTTGTATGTTTACCAGGCCGGGTAAATGATATTCCAATGGTTCCCCTATATATTTGGCCCCCTTGAATCCCCATGAACTCCGCCGGAGGCGCCACGTAGTACAACCACACGGAGTTGGCCACCGCCCCATCGCTGCTTTTGGCCACTTGCTGCAACTGCAAGACCTGAGAAACCATCGGCTGAGGCTCCATTGGGACGAGCGAAGCTGAAGATACCCGGCCTGGTTATGTCAAAATAGCTATTGAAAATGGCCATAGAAATAGTGAGTTTTTCCCATTACAAATGGTGATTTTCCATAGTTATGTAAACGTTTACCAGAGGGTATGTTCGGTTTTTTTTTAGGCCTCGAATTTGGGAGATGAAGAAAAATCAAGAAAACTCCATGACCTGAGACTGGCTGAAGAAAAATCCGATTTCAGCAGCGATCTGGGGGCCATTGGGATGGCCATGGCCGCTATTCTCCCCCCCCGCGTTTTGATTCCCAGCCAAGACACTGAGTGCCGGACCATGGCCTGCAGGATTTCTCGTCCTTCCTGCCTTTCGCTTTGAAAAATCGGCATAAAAATCCACAGCTGCGTCAAGTGTCCAAAGTGGGGTATCAAATTCCCATGGTTTATTTCAAAAATGTCTGATATTCTGATGATATTCTGATGATATGATGGTTATTGAATAGATGTCCAATACTTGAAATACTCTGTTTACATCAAATACACCAAAATGGCGATCATTATTTTCTCCAATCAAGTAATAAATATATATATAGTAGTAAATAGTAATAATAGTAATTAATAATAATAGTAACAATAGAAATAACTTATTTCTATACATATCAAAATTGTTTTTTTCGAGGTGTCTGGTGTCCCCCCATTTTTTAGGACAAACCCAAATTTGGACAAGCTCCCAGTTTCTTCAACTTCAGCAGGGTAGTTTTACCAACTTCAGGGAGCCAAGTTCGAGGAAAACCTTGTACAGTACCCCTGGTGAACATCAAAATAGATGGAACAATAGGTTTTGACCCAAAAATATGGAAATCTTTGGTTCTAATCCTACACCTAAATAATAGGTCATTTAATGGATGGCTATTCCCCCAGTCATATCGTAAATTCATAGGTTTTGACCTTTCCAAGCAATATGGCCAGGTTGCAGAGGGATCATGCAGATGTTGAAGATGTGGTTCTCTTCAAGTTTCTGCCGCGTGCACGCAGAAATCAGGCAAATGCTAGGGTCTTAGAGTCTTTGAATGTGTCCAGAGCCGAAAATATTGCTCCTTAAGATTGGCCATATGGCCACTGAAAGGCGGGAAATCCACGACTTTTTTGGACACAGCCAGAAAATCTCTCATATCAGTCATATTGGTTGGTTTTGAAAGCGATTCGAATCGACATTGCAATGCCCTCAGCACTGACGCATTGTCCTGCGGTGGATTGCCATCTTGCAACAGATTGAAGATTCGCAGCCCGACAGCACCTCAGCTTTCGCGCGACTGCGAAGTCTGCGGTGTCTTGGCCAGATAAATTGGGGGTTTGTCATCCGGATGTTCAACATGAGAGTGTTTCAAAATTCCTCTCCATGTAATACTGGTTGGTTTATAGGGATTCCCCTAGTGGATTATTGTAATCCCCAATTTATTGGGTAGTATAATCCCCGAACTCATCAACCGTAACTGGGGTTTAGCAGCCACTGAGTTCCAGTGACAATGCTCCAGTGAAGTGACAGAGTTCAGTTGTGAAAGCTGACACAGTCCATCCTGCTGCTGACTCCGAGATCGTATGCGTCGCAGCCTTTTTGATGTTTTGACCTAAATGAAACCACCACACATTGTTTTCCACTTCAAATACTTAAACAGCATCCTATGGTTCCAACACATGATAAGCCATGTCTGTCTAACTATACTTCTACAGCAATATCACCTTATCCGATATAACAAGCAGATATGGTTTGAACATCACCTTTATTCTAGTACAGTATATTAGAACTTGATGGCCCTTGTTTGTGGCCATGGGTCAAACCCCGTAGCTCTGGTAAACACAAAATAGCTGGCAAGTGTATGTTCATCCCCAAAAATTATGGTATTGAAAAAGGTGTTGATCCATCCATTTTATCATTTTTTCCAATGCCATGCGTAAATGTGTTACTTGATGTTTCCATGTTCCTATTTTCCAAGGCAAACTGTTGGATGGCCAACATTCCCATCATATCCCCATTGTGCCACTGAAATCATCATGTTTGTGAATGAAATCCTCATTTTTGCTGGTTTGATGTAGTAAAAAATCCTCATTTTTGCTGGTGAAGTATGAAGTATGGTTAGAATTCCTCATAGAATTGCCGGTTAGATATGGTTAAATCATGTTACCCTCTGGTAATTTAACATAGCTATTGAAAATGGCCATTTATAGTGGATTTACCCATTAAAAATGGTGATTTTCCATAGCTATGTTAGTTTACCAGAGGGTATCTCCTCGATTGGCGGTCATGTTTCTGGGTGATCTCCCCCCAGGTCCCCCCCATTCCCGTTGCGCCACCGAAGCGTTCGCGGATCAGCTGGGACAAGGCCAGGCATCGTAGGACGTGGGCGCAGCGTGCGGTGTCCACCAGCCACTCCGTGTAATCCTCGGCCTCCCAGGGGGCAAGGGCGGCAAGGCATAGCTTGGTTATGGAATATGGGTTACCCTCTGGTAAACGTTTACATAACTATGGAAAATCACCATGCTATCAATGGGAAAACTCATTATAAATGGCCATTTTCAATAGCTATGTTAAATTACCAGGCCGGGTATGGATTCATGACTTAGTGGGATGAAATACCCCCAGTATGGAATGAAATGCCCCCATATGGGATGTAAACTAACACTTTGCTGTGGAGAATCAGCATTTTTAGTGGGTAGATCAACTATTTCTATGTCATTTTTTTAGTGGTTATACCCCCAGTTCGATGAATGGAATATCCTCTGTTAATCTCACTTCAAATGACTTGTTTTTTGGGGGAAAATGATGAGTGTTAACCGCTGGTAAACTAACATAGCTGTGGAAAATCACATTTTTTAGTGGGTAAGTCAACTATTTCTGTGGCAATGTTCAATAGCTATAGATGTTCGATTAATGGAATATCCTCACTTAATATCACTTCAAATGACCTGTTTTTTGGGGGAAAAAGAAAAATGATGCGTGTTACCCTCTGGTAAACTGACAGTTTGCTGTGGAAAATCATCATTTTTAGTGGGTAAATCAACAAGTCAACTATTTCTATGGCAATTTTCAATAGCTATGTTAAATTACCAAAGGGTATGCCCCCAGTGATTATGGAATATGGGTTATGGACAGTCATGGATTATAAACCATCTATAGTTGGATTACATTCCCAGTGGAATTCTGGGATGAAATACTCAAAAAACATCAAGCAATGGGATATTATATCCATTAACCCATCATATTAACCCATCATTAATTAACCATCATATTATTTATATCCATGATATCCCTTAATCCCATGGATATTAATTAACCATCATGAGATATCCATTAATCCATTGTTAATATCCCATCATATGAACCCATTATTAAAGCACTGGGATGCACATCCCTACGGAAGTGTCTTCACGAAGTTCACTGGTGAACTTTCTGTGGACATCAGAAAGTAGTTATGGGAACTACGGAACGGCAGGCCAGGGGTGCTGATAACCCATGATAACCCCCATGAATCCCATGAAATTCATGGTTAAGTCCCCTTTATTTTAGTATATTTTCGTCATTTTTGTTTGGTCACCACGCCTGCCATGTCTTGACGGCTTCATTTCCCGTGGGCATTCCCAGGTCGGAACACTGAGGGCAACTTAGATGGTGAATGATGGTGATGTAGCCAACAAACCCTAGCAGCAACATCAACGGTAAAACCGAAAAAAAAAAAAAAACGATTTCTGGGCAGCCAGGAGTTGATCCCAATGATTGAAGCTCATTTCTTTGGACAAAAATCATGAGAACCAGACGAATCGCAACGGATCAAATTCCAAGCCTTGTTGCGCAAGAATCCCCACTTTAGAGCTAATCTGGTGATTTTTTTTGTAGGGGGGCTTGCGCCGGGCAAACCGGGCAAAGCCATATTTCTGTGGCTAAAGCTCCAATTTCAAAGTCAAAAATCACCATTTTTCGCTGAATTTCCTCTTGGAACATGGCCATCCCCCTGGTTTGCTCTGTGCCTTGGTGATCTGCCGCAGGAATTTCTCCTCTCCGGTTCGATTGTTTTCCTAGGTCTAAACCTCCATTTAGTCTGGGGATTTGCCAGCGAAACTTTCAAACCCTTGAGAAAAAACCTGGAGTTTGGAGAGTATACGGCAACAAACATGGAGAAATACCAGCTGCATTTCATACAGCCAACAGCAATGTGGATGAAACCATCCAAACCTGCATAGGGACTAGCGACGTGCTGCAATACGAGTGAACAATTCACATGAAATGACCAGCAGCAAATCTGGATGAATTCAAACCTTGGAGAACAAGGTTGAAAGCCACAAATACCCAGACTCAGCCATCCAACCTGGACCTGAAACACCCTTCACTTGTATCCATACATGATTTGACAATGGGAAATTACTTTTTTCATCTTTTTTCCAGCCATGTTTGATGAAACCAAAGGGTACTGTGTCCCATCTTTGTTGGGATCTACTATTTATGCTGATGGGTTTGTGGGTCGAAAGCAGCGTAAAACGTGTTGGTCAAACCGTCAAACCCTGACTTTTTGCTGAAAAATCCCAATGTTGGTCTCTCAAAAAAATCCCGTGCTTCATTAATATGTTTGTTGGTCAGATCCCCAGGTTTCTTGGTCAAATGTCCCAATGTCAACAGAAATCACCAGTTCCCAGTTGCACCACGGCCCTGTCGTCCCGTACGTCGTCCCGTACGTCGTCCCGCACCTTGTGCACCAGGACCTCCAGACTGTGCCGAAGCCGCTCGCGAATCTTCGCGGGGTCGCGGCCGCCCTGAGGGAAAAGGCCTGGTCCAATGAACTGCGGAGGCTGCATGGAAAAATTGAGGATTTCACCACGGAAAAAATCAGCAAAAATTGGGGCATTGGCAAGGGGTTCCAACCTGTAATGGTTAATATTAATGGTTATTATATGGTTAATATTAATGGTTGATATATGGCTAATATTAATGGTTACCCTCTGGTTATGACTAACAGCCATGGTTTTTGGATGGCCCTAATCGAAATAGATTCGGTTTACCGGTTTACCGTTCTTAAAAATGGGTGGATTTTCCATGGCGAACTGTTAAAGAACCAGATGGTACTTCTTTCAAAAAATATCACTTTGTCAGTCTGAAAACAGGCTACTCCTAAGTCCCTTGGTTTATGGGTCAGGAATTGCGTGGGGGATGTGTTTTCCCGTTGTGCTTTTTTGATATCCTGTTCTGTCCATTTTCCTTGCTATTTGCAGAATTTTGGAGCTGGCAGCTGCCATTTCAACGGTATTTGCAACATGTTGGAGTTCGAACCTCTCGGTGTTCATGGTATTTGCAACATTTCGGTGCTCGAAGTGTTCATATTGCGCAGTATTTTGCAGGGTTCATGTAGGATTTAGGGTTGGTTCTAGGGTTTAATTGAAGGTTGGTTTAGGGTTGGTTTAGGGTCTATTTGGGGGCAATTTCAGATTTATCAAGGGTTTGTCTAGAGTCTAGAGTTTACTTGGCGTTGGTTTTATATATATTTAGGGTTGGTTTTGGATCTATTCAGGGTTGATTTCAGGTTTATGTGGGGTTATGCACTTTCAGGTTTATTTTGGCTTGTTTAGGGTTTACTTAGGGTTGCCTTAGTTTTTGTGGGGGGGGTGGTTTGGTGTTGATTAGGGTTGATTTAGGCCTGAGAAGCAAAAAAGCAGGGAAAAACCGAGAAGCAGAAAAGCGGAGAAACAGAGAAGCTGAGGTTCTCAGGGGGAGAAAAAAGAAACGGACCAAAAACTGCAGAAAAATAGCCCTCGTTCATCATCAGAATCCCCAATGATCCTTTTGGGCACCCATTTCTGGACCCAGTTCTGAGTTCGGAATTCTCAATGGGACAACTCTGCAGGGAAAGCCATGGGTTTTGCACATCAACTTTGGTTAAAATGCTCCAGTCCCAACTACCTTAAACCAATCCAATAATGAATCATGGGAAGTTGGTGACAGAGAAAATGAGACTGAGAAGAAGAGAAGAATCCAAAAAAATGGAGCTCTAACTCCCTCTATGGGCTGATTTCTTGTGGTGGGGTTGAAGGATACCTTGGCTTTGCCGTGTGATTCTTGGGGTTGGACCTTTTCTCTCAGCCAGGCCGATCTAGTGCCCCTCCTCGGCTACAGTGAAGATCCCAAAAAAATGCGCCACTGAAAGAGTGCGAAATTGGACAACCCCCATTGGCCCAGTGAGATAACTACTGTGGAAGACATCCTGAGTGGTTCATAGGTGATAAAAATCATCGCATTTTTATAGGCTGTCCATCATCCCTGTGGTATGTCCATTTCTCCGATGCCAAAAGCCCCAAAATTTTAAGCGCCTTGATAGCGCCGCAGAATGGCATCAATGGACATGGGGCTTTCGATGATGCTATCACCACCTCGGGGTGCATTTTCAGCTTTTTCTGGGAGGCTGGTGTGTTTGGGCAATGATTGGATATGAGAATCCGAGTGATGATTGGATTAACATGTTTTGTTGTCCACAAAAATATTGTCCACTAACATGATGAATATGTTACCCAAGAGAAATAGTTTTTGTAGTAGGTTTTGATCCGTCCAAAAAATATCTTTGATCACTATATAGCAATCCCAAATAGATAGAAAAGTTGAACACCTGGAAGCATAAGGTAAATATCCTTTGTATCATCCTGGTTTCGCACCGTTCTGCATCTTTGTTGGGGGTTACTATATGATGACTATGCTCCATTTAGTTTCTTGATTTTCCCAGCTATTCTATGAAAATAGATGATTTCCCAGCTTGCCACACCTTTGATGAAGCCAAAAATTAAATCCATTCGTATCCCATTCATACGGTGGATGAGCCAACGAAATCCTGCACTGCGCAACCATCCAATCCTGGTCAAATCCTGGTCGGACGTCCTTGGGGGTTAACCTATATCTTTCAACTAATGTAAACAATGCCACAAACAATCCCCTAGTTATCACCATAAATATGTATGTATATATATATATATATGTGTGTGGTATAAACTTACCATTCCCAGTCATGGCTGGTAAAAATGGCAGTGTTCTACTCTTCTAAGATTCTATGTCCATGAAAAATATCCGGTTCATATTCCAATTTACCCACATTGTTTTATGGCATTGGGTTTCCCACTATGAATCACTGTTAATCACTAACATAGATGTGGAAAACTAGTGGTTACATTTCACTAAACTATGGCATTGTTTGACCCACATGAGTCATGCCATCATCCAGCTCCCCACTTCGCAGTCAGCGGCTGTCAGGTGTCACGGAGCCCAACAGGGCCATCATCACTTGCGCGGCAGCCTCGTCCACCTGTTCCTGCCCATGTAACGATGCGACACGCGACTGGGTTCGTGGTGTGATTTTTGAATGGCGTTTGTTGATGTGGATTGATGTGCTTATGGAATATCATGGGATATATATATATATATATTATACATACTATATATATAATATAATATATAATGTATATATATATACATAATTATATATCCATATGAAAAGGGAAAAAACACTTAGAGATGACTTTGGGTATCCAGCCATGGACTGGTTTGGACCATGGGTAAGAGTTCATGGGGACGACCAGCCTCCAGTTGGAAGAAAGGGATGAATATCTCATGATGACTCATGATCTAAAGTTGGGCCGGGCAAAATGCTCTGAAGTGAAATTCTGAAGAATTTCATAAGTATGTCTAGAATCTAGAACCTAGAAACATATAATAAAGGGACATTGGGATGATTTTCGAACTGAATGCTGATTTTTGGATGATTCTCCTTATCCTGACCATGATGACGTTGGTAATTGTCGGACTGGGAAACCATGCGCCAGTCATTTCCGTTAACGAACGGGCGGGGCAAGCCACCAACCACCTTGCGTTTTTTTTGGGAAATTCACCGTGAGAATCCGGAAAGACTTTTCAGAGATTTTTTCAGTGATGACTTAAACCAGAGGATCCGGTTTCTGGGGACTAAGATAGCCTCTGGTTTATCATAGGAAAATGGTGATTTAATGGTTAACAATGGTGAATAATGGGATGATAATGGGATATACCCTCTGGTTATTTAACATAGCCATGGTTTTTGGATGGCCCATAGAAATAGATGATTTACCTATAAAAAATGGTGATTTTCCATGGCTATGTTAAAGAACCAGAGGGTAGTTGGGCCATTTGCAGATGATTTCCCCTACTTATCATCTATGGTGAGATCATGGTGGGCCAAACAATCTGTTTTGGCTGATTATTCCTCCCAATTGATTGTATTTCAATACCCCCCATGAAGCTAGCCAAAACAAGGTTTGCTGCAATGTCCAGCCCTCCATCACTTACACACAGAAACGCTACCACTCCAAATATCATCCAAAATAAGTACCATCTGGTTATTTAACAGCTCGCCATGGAAAGATCCACCATGCTATTAATGACGGTAAACCATCTATTTCTATGGGCCATCTATACCATGGCAACCCGACACCAGATGCCTCCACCACTCGACAAAGAAGATTCTTGTAGACGCAAAGATTCAGATTCACCCGATCGTACCTGTACAAGACCTGGAGAAAGCGGCGGTCACCAGGCAGAAAAGATCGAGTATAACTTGGTGTTGTTCAATCGTATACATAAATATATGTATCTATCTATCTATCTATCTAGTCTAGTCTAATCTAATCTAGTCTAGTCTAGTCCAATCTAATCTAATCTAATCTAATCTATCTATCTATCTATCTATATATATATATATATATGCTGTAGAAATATGTACTGTAAATATAGCATACATGTGTGCAATTATATGTATAGACAGTTGTGCCTATGTTTTTTCGATTATAAGTACATAATCGTACATATGTATGTATATATATATTATTTCATATCATATCAGGTCATATATACATATATTATATACAACACATATATATATATACAGTATATATATATATATATTACCCTCTGGTAAACTAACATAACTATGGAAAATCACCATTGTTAATGGTAAATGAACTATAAATGGCCATGTTTAAAAGCTTTTTGTATGTTTACCAGAGGCTATGACCATGAATTCCTCCACATCCTCGCCTCCGAAGCTGTCTCCTCTTTGGAGTCCTGCAAGAAAAGGTCAGTGCATTTTGGCGCAGCCAGGATCTGCCGTTTGGATATCCTGGAAGAATTTTCTCCCAAGACGTGAACATCTTTGAAAATCGCTTCAAAAAAGTGGTTTACAACATTTTACAACTAGTTTTTTTTGCTTCAAAAGTATCTAAATCAGCGATGTCCGGTGTGTTTTTTCGTGCAGAATAGTTGTTGATCCATTGGTTCACAGTCAAAATTGCGGATATGCCATGGTCGAATGTGAAAGCTTGGGGCTAGAAAGGTGATCACTTGCAACAACAAAATAGAGCTCGCTATGGAGAATTCCAAGTGTTTTTATATGGGTACCCTCTGGTTATGTCAAAATAGCTATTGAAAAATGCCATTTATAGTGGATTTTCCCATTAAAAATGGTGATTTTCCATAGCTATGTTAGTTTACCAGAGGGTAACAGCAAATCATCTACTTAAGTTACCCTCTGGTAATTTAACGTAGCTATTGAAAATGGCCATTAATAGTGGATTTTCCCATTAAAAATGGTGATTTTCCATAGCTATGTTAGTTTACCAGAGGGTAATTAACAGCAAATCATCTACTTAAGTTAAGGATTTCCAATTGCGATGCTGAATTGGCAAAGGATACCCGACGTCATCTCTGAACATATCACATATGCAAACTCACAGCAGTTTCCAGGTTACCCATAAACATGTTGCGATTTCATAACCCCCCGACCCAAAATGAATAATCCCAACTGCCCACGACGCCCTTCAAACACAGTAATGACAAAATGCAACATTTACATACATTTACATACGTTTACATACATTTACATACATTTACATACATTTACATGCACCATATGTTTCGCAAATACTACTTGATGTAGCATTTGCACGAAAGATACTACTGGCAGAGTAGATGACCCCGGCCTCTGAGATGCGTCGCTTCTTTCGGGCCTCTTCTGCCCTCAGCCGTCCCATTGTTTTTGAGAAACATTGGTTGGTGTCCCCTTTAAAATTGCAATGTTGGGGATATGATATATCATGAATTATCATAATATATCCCTAATGTCTTATAGCCAAATCACGATCAACCACGATTTAGGGATTATGCGTCCGTTTTTGAAGCGTGCTATTTCTCTTGGGTTTCAGCCCGCCTCGCATCGTGGTCCGGCCGCAGGATACGCTCCTTCACAAGTTTCTCGAGAAGCTCCTGCTGTTGCAGCGCAAAAAGAATGTGGGTGGAGAAGTGGGTTTCAAAGCCACAAACATGGTGGATTTAAACCAAATAAACATGGGATTTCAAAGATTTAACTGTTGAAGATTGGAATCTGACCAACAAAAATCATTCGGAAAATCCCAACGAAAAAAAACAGGGTGGCCACCTTCCAAGCCTCGTCAAAAGTGCTGGATCCATCTGCCATTGCTGATGAATCAGCCAGTTTTTGCTGCTTCAGCATCCCATCTTGGTTGTCATTTCATGAAATTCCCCAAAAGCCCCATCTAAGCACTTCGGATGATGTCGGATGATGTCGGATGACTGGGTTCCATACTGGAACATGTACATCACAGCATTGTGACTCGGATCAACCATGAAATCATCCGTCCCGCAGGATCCCCGCGGCGTCCTCAAGGTCGCGCAAGGGTCCTTTTCCAGCCACTTCCTGTGAAATCCCATGTAGCCAGTTTCCCCGGAAATCCATGTAGCCATTTCAGGAAGCGATTTTTATTGGAAGTACCTAACCATAAGGTTTATGTAAGGCCTATGTAATGGAATATATATATATGTATATATATCCCCAACAATTGGCTTTGTATGGTGCAGTACGAGTACCTGCAGTCTAGGTACCTGAAATGGCCATTGATTTAGGGAATGCTGTTATTTCTCAGGTGGCACTTAAGCAAAACCAAGAAATTATACAAGAATTGTCTTCTAACCCACCACTCACGGCGGAGTCTATGTTAGGTGCGGGGGAGGTGTCTCTCTCTATATACATATAACAACATATGTATACATATGTGTAATATTACATACAGTATATTATCGAAATTAATCATAGATGATTATCGTGTCATCACCGAATTTGTCGGTCAAAATCCCCGATGGTTCCGGGTTTTTCCTGCACTACCTCACTGACCCACCTGAGCATATATGATGGTTGGTAGTCTCAAGAATCGCTCATATTTTCTTCCGGAATAATTTGCTCCGATGGTCGGATAAGCAGTGATAACCACAACAAAGAAGAAACCTGTGAAGGGGAAAATACCTGCCGCCGGAACTACCAGCTATTTTGGTGTGAAAACCAGGGCATTCCAGGTGTTTTCACCCATACCCATGCGGGACAATTCATTTGTTTTTGGCTTATTGACCTCCCAGTGTTCTCAGTCTTGGTAGTCAAGCTCCCTTTCTTCGCTGTGTGGTGGATTTCAGGTTGGGGAGACAACAAATCACCTGAAGCCCGATCTACAATATGTATGCATATACATATCATATGTACATGTACACATTCATAGTCACAGTTGTATCAAGTTGTATCTATCTATATTTATCTATATTTATCTATATATCAATTGTGAGGGGTTGGAGGCTCACTACAAGTAGGCTCATCACAGCAGGCGCCAAAATATACAATCATAGTGAAAAATAACAAAAAATAACAAAAACTAACATTACATATTCAAAAATGGGGAAAAATAAAAATACATATATGAAAATAAATTTACTAAATATTTGATATTGAGGATTTCCAGTTATTTCAAAGGTATTTTCAGTCATGTCCATTTGCCATTGTTTGTCGGTTCGGGTTCGACAGTGAAGTTTCTCCCGCACCGCGCAGGGCCCGCGCAAGTCAAAGGACTCATGGGAATGTCAAAGGCATTAGATATATTATATCTATACATATTATATATATATATATACATTGATGATGATGATGATGATGATATTTTTTTGGTTGTTGGCTATATAAATTAGGTAAACCCTTCCATATCTATAGATTTATCTATATTTTCCCATTGTTCTGTAATTATTTATCTACTGTGTATCCATATATCTATCTATTTATCCATAGCAGGCGACGAGACTGTCTCGAGCAAAGTGCAACAAAAAATATCCTCTGTATCATATTTCAAAATAGTGTATATTCAAACTGTCAGTCATTACCAGGCCGGGTATACCCCCAGTGGTGATGGAAGATCAGTTATGGGTTATTCGCTGTGGGATGACCACCACTCCATGCATCCTAGCGGTTAATCCATTAGTCCATTCATCGATCATCACATCATCTATTAACGGATTATAAACCATCTATAGTTGGATTATACCCCCAGTGGAATTATGGGATGCAATACTCAAAAAACATCAAATATCATGGGATACAGTGGATATGATATCCAGTAATCCATGAAATAAATATCCCATCATAAATTAAGGCATATTAAGCCATTTTTTCAAAGCCGAAAAAGTCCTTCAAGAGCTGCTCTTTGCTGACGCGCCCATATTTCAGCGTCACCAGAAGCAGCTCCGAGGCCTCGTCGGCAGGAAGGGAAATATTTCTCGGTCGAAGATTTCGATGGGAAAACCATGGGAAAAAACATGAGCCATAGGAAAAACCATGGTAAAATCCAATGTACCCTCTGGTAAACATACAAAAAACTATGGGAAATCACCATGTTCAATGGGTAAATCCGCTATTTCGACTGGGCCATTTTCAATAGCTATGTAACAAATTACCAGAGGGTAACCAATTTTGAAGGGTTGTGTTGTTTTGTAAATGGTGATGATTTAGTCATATAATATTTCAATATGACATTTGAAGACTGAAATATAAAACTGAGGGGCCGCGTTTCGGGGGTTCAAGGGAGGGCTTCCTGAAACGGTTGGCGAAACAGAACAGCCATTTGTTGTTAGGATGGACCAGTATTCATGTGATTTCCGGTACATGGACCAGTATATGAACAGTGTATGGATGTAATGTGCAGCAACCAAGACTGCGTGCTTTCACAAAGAAAGCCATGCGCAGAACGAAGAACAAAAAGGATCTGATAGATGTACTGTAACTAACAAGGAAGGGTAGAACTGAGGAATACAAAACACCTACAGACCTGCAGTAAACGCGTCGTTGAGATCAATAAGAATATGACGCCCTGCATCACTTTCTATAAATTCATAAAAGATCATCAAGGTCTCTGGAAGTGACTGAGCCTGGTGACACCCATATCCAGAATTGGTCGATAGTTTGTGGTTCAGTTGCCCATCTCAACAATGTGCTCAACTCGGCATATCTTTCCCGAAATTTGAATTGGACACCAAACATAGGAGGTTGTACGGAAAACCAAACTATATGTGAAACGACCCATCAGATAGTACCTCTGACAAACAAAAACGGACAAACAATCTCAGCATCCCAAACAGCGAAAAAAACTTCAGAAATTCTGAAAAATCACTAAGTACGTATTAATATACTATATACATCATCATGTATATAATATACATCCTATATATATATTATAGAAGAACTATGATGTATAGATTTATAACCTAGCCATGATTCGGCCATGATATTAGTAGTTAGATATATATATATACATATAGAATATATCTCACTATGTTTCTATGGTTACGCCCCATCCCAGCGTCCCATCCTTCAGTTGTCGCGCCTTCTCCCCATAGGCCGCCAAAACATGCTCCAGGTATTGAGGGAAGCGCAGCCGCGCCAAGACTTCCTCCATGTCCACGCGGTACACCTGCGGTGACTTCCTGATGTTGCATGAATGTATATGATGTATGTGTATATATATATATATATACTATACTATAATATACTAGTGTGGATATTATATATGGATATAATCTATATATATATGTATATATATATACATAGTGTATACATGAGTGTCAACCGTTCAATTTCACCCCTGTGCAGTTCGGAACGGCCAACTGTTGCCGACTTACCATGGCTACCGGACCAAGCCCCTACCGACAACGGTCTCATCGAACCAGGACTCATAGTGAGTCTGTGTCTTTTTGGGACATGGGAACAACAATTTCTGGTACCATTCTGTGGCCGTATCCCAAAAATGTAATATATATATAATACTATATAGAGTACTATCTGATACAAAATGTATTATGATGTATGATGTATTTGATACTATAATGATACTATAATGATACTATAATGACGTGTTCCCATTCCATATTCATAAACCATGGCTCAACAATCATCCTGGTTTACCCGAAACGGGGAAATCCCCGAACAAAATGGACAAATCCTCGAACAAAATGGGTGATCTTCCAGCCAGGTTTGATTACAAGAGGGTGCCCTCGTTCTCACCCTTTCATGTCCATTGAATTCCCTAAGATCCCGTAAAAAACACTAAAAGAAACATAGATTTAAAAAGAAAAAAAAATACGAAAAATGGTAGAGCACAATGTTTCATAAAAATTCAGACCAAGCTCATCTCCCCTTCCAACCGTTCAACCGCGCCTGCGCGTAGCTTTCATCGGGCGCTTCGCAGTGTAGCAAGCGATGCTGAAGCATCACCAGCATGGCATTGCGCAGCTGGGGAAACTCCTCGCCCTGGCTTTGGCCCTGGTTCCCCTGGCTTCCCTGGCTCGGCGACATGGAAGGTATACCGTCAATCCAGAGGGAATCCTTATAATGAGTATATATATAATATAAATACTTATATATATATAATATACATATATATATATACATATATATATATATTATATATATATTATATATATATATTATATATATATGATTATATATGTGCACCATTGGGTATATCAATCCGGAACTTGAAGGATTGATGACCCCGAAGATGGATTAATACAAACCACGTTTTGACCATGGATTGGAAAAAAAAACACACGAGAATCATGTTGGATGCCATGATGTGAATTGTTGATAATTTTTGGAGGCCCAAATGACATAAAGAAAATTGGTATCTTTTTCTCATGGTAAAATCGGGTCAATCTGGATGCTTGGATGGATGAGTCCCGGCCATGGGACTGGGACGGGCCCCTGGTGGATTTGATCAGTGAGAATCAGACAGTGTCCAAATCATTCGGTCAATACTTGACTGGTGGTTGAGCCACCTCTACCAATTGGTGGATCACTGGGTACACTAAAATGTTGCAACGACTCTTTTTATTTTTGGCCTTAACGTTACTAACTCTATCTGGTTCTCTTCCGCCCAGAGGCTGGTTCTATCGCAATCATCCTGGTGACATTGGTTGCAACTTTGCAACTTGGGGATGGCACTTGGACTTCTAAAGGAAAATTGCTGGTGGCCACCCACAGTCGCTGATACAATAGAAATGTTGCCCAACACACATGCAAGAACAGTTTGAACCTCAAAATACCGGGGTCAAACTTGAAGGCTTTTCTGCGGATTTAGCTACCGAGGGACAAGGATAGAACGGACGCCCCATCTGGGATCCATATCACCTAAACCCTATCACTCAACCAACTACGCGTAGCAGGAAAGGCTCCTGCTCAACCAATTTAGTCCAGAAGAACATACCAATAATAATTAATAACTGATAATCACCCCCCAACTCCAAACAAAGAAACGACTATTAACAATCGTAAGAATTATACAGTAGGAGGAGGAGGAGGAGTAATAATAACAATAATGCTAACTGCCAGAATGATAGTCTTATTTCCCTCGAGCGCTTCCTGATCATGTAATCATACATTATATATATAATTAATAATTATATATAATTATACAGTGTATATATATATATGTGCTTTATGATCTTTATGCATTACAGATACTAATATCATCCATATATCTCCCATCCACCCACTGAAGTTTTTTGGGTCGACCACCAGTGTGTTGTCGCCGTTGTCGCCTGCAAAAAGACCAAGATCTCGTTGACTCGAAGGGGACCGCGCTGCAGCAGCACATGTGCCACCTTCGATACCACAGGGCCAAAGTGATCCTGGAAACTGGAAAAGTTCAGCCAAAATCTCTGGATTTTTCAGCAGGGTTTTTGGATTTCACTGTTTATCCCATGTTGAATGGGATGTGAATGAGATTTCATTGGGAAATGGTGGGATAATCCTGGGATATCTGGGGAATATGAATACGAAAAAAAAGCCCTAGCTCCCTCCTTAGCTCCCTCCTAGTTACACTAGTTTTTTAGCATCACAACATTGGGATACCTTTGCTGCAAAAACCATGAAACGCTGGCCGCTGGGATTTAACCATCAAACGGCTGCTGGGTTTTTGTCATAGGGAGATTGAAACCAAAAAAACGGCTGCTGGGAAGGGAACGCAAAGTAGGGGATATCCAAAGAATAGCTTGCAAGAAAACGATGAATCATGAGTGTCAATGTCCGGGATGTGGCGGAAGTCGAACAAACTGGATCATCATCAAAACTAGGGATTTAATTCGTGTAACCGTCAAGAAATTGGATCAAAAAGCATCAAACAATCTCCAAATATGGATGGCAACCATGAAAAGTTGGGATCGATCATTGATCCATCAAATTCATCAGATTCATCAAACCTTGATCATTGATCCATCATTAACCATTGAATGATGGATCTTGTGAAAAATCGTAAAATCATTCATTTTGCTGGTGATGCTTACTATTCATAGGGTTACTAAACGGTCGTCATTTCAGGAACCTACAGTAAATTGGAGGTAGCTACCATACATAACTGGTTGGTGGTTTCAACAATCTTGAAAAATATAATCGCCAGTTGGGAAGGATGACTACATCCCATTGAAAAAAATGGAAGGTCATAAGCCAGTCATGTTCCAAACCACCAACCAGATATGGCCATATTTTCAGGGGATATCCCCACAATTCATATGGCCAGAAATCTGGTCGGATCCACCTGAAAAAAACAAAGGTCGTGAGAGAAGACGAGCTAGAAATTTACCCGGGTTTATTGGCTGGTTTTATATAGTTGGCTGGTAAAAATCTATGTGTCATCTGTGGTTACCATAAGTATTTTAACTGTTAACTGTTGTAATCTATGATTGAAAAGAAAAAAGTATGGTAAAATATTTCTACAATGTTCTACGGTGATGTATATATTCATTTCATAGCCAATGGTTTATATTTCATATAGTGAGGTTTTAAAAAAATGCTGGCTGCTATACATATGATTAATGATTAATTTGTGGTAGTAACCATGATATACCATTTTATATAACCGATTGATCTAGCTGTGCTACAATATGATTGCTACCCATGTTCGATGCTTCAGATGCGAATAATGGAGCTTTGTTCATAGGAAAACCAGCCACTGTGATTTGCTCTGCCTTTATATAGCTATTTCGGTCCTTGGTGCAGGGAACAAGCACCAGGTCACCACGATCACCTCATCTCCAACCGAACCCACCGGTCCTCCAGAATATCTGCCGCCACGCGAATGGCAATCTCGCTGTCCATGGCCGGCACGTGGCGTCATGTCAGATGCCACACAGCGAGCTGTGGCGAAATGTTGGTTGCCCAAATGGGGGGCCTGCCCCCAACATATTTGAGAGTTCTTTGTCCTGGTAATCCCTTTGTTCTCCTATCATTTTAGCGAAGACCACTGAGGAAGAGCATCATGTCATCCATCAGTTGCTGCCCCGGGGAATAAGATTCAGATTCCCTGGGCTTCCCATCGGTCATGACATGCCTGACATTTCAACTGTCTCTGTTGTCAGGTCCTCTCGCTTGGTGCTGCAATCATCAGCTGGTCACAGAAATCATGGATTGAGCTGTGTGCTCTGGCATGAAACCTTAGGACCCCGCAATCAACCTTGAGATTTGATGGGCCAAAGCCTCCAAACAAGCTTCACAAAGGTGACATCCAGCATAGATGCCTTCTGCCAGCCGCCCCGGCCCTCCCCCTTCAAGATCTTGACCAATCAGCATCTCAAATCGTTTCAGTTTTAAAGGCCAATCATTGCGTCCCGGTGATGTCATTGGATTCTTTCAAATAATTAAACTGGTTGGTGGGTTTAACCATCTTGAAACATATTAGTCAATGGGAAGGATTATCCCTTATATTATGGGAAAAAATGTTCCATAACTAACATATTTATGGAACATCACCATGTTTAATGGGTAAATCAACTATTTCTATGGCCAGTTTCAATAGCTATGTTAAATTACCAGAGGGTAAAATTAATGGATTTCTGGCTTCTCCTTCATCTCAACCATGAAAATTTTGGAGTTGCTGCTCATGGGGCTACCCCAAAACCACCATAGCTTTCCCTAGAATCACCATGATTGGATAAGGTTGGGGCATCCCCCATGTTTTGACACACCCCAAATTGGACATGATGGGTTATATATGTAATATGTATATATATATATATATGTCCCCAGTATATCCCCACTAATATCTCAATCAATCGCATGTTCCATGTTATATAGCAATTATATAAATCAAAATATTCATTCACATCCATGAGCTCCTCATGTTTTCATGGTGAAATCCCTATGTCTTGGCTCAAAATCAGCCAACCATCAAAGCATCAAACAGATCTCGCCTGCACCGCAGAAGAGGCTCCAGCATCCAACATGAACTCCCGAGCCTTCCGCAGTTCGCGGAGGCGCGCTTCACGGCGGCGGGTCGGCGGGTCACGGCTGGGGGTCAGGTTTTGGGGGATTTTTCGGCATCAAAAAACTGTGAAGATTTGAAATGAGGCATCAAAAACTTGGAACTCAGCGTCAAAATTGGATAGATATATGACTCATGGAATTCGAGCCAGAACTGAACTTGTGATTGTACCAACAAAATTTAGGCTACTTCCAAGAAAATAGGGGAAGGAGACGGAAGGAGTGTAATCCCACCCTCTAGTAGTAAACCGTAAGCCGTCCGATTCTTGGGACGAAACGAATTTTGGGGGATTATGATCTCAGAGGGAAGGGATAAACACCTAATCTGGGAATACGACCGACAAACAACGCCGGCATTGAACCACCGAAAATGGGCAGGTAACCAAGAAAAATCCGGGGTTGCAATGAGATACGGCAGCATCAAGCAGCAGTTGTGATGGGTCAAAAAGTACTGAAGTTCCAGGGACGTGGACTTTAGCAAGCATCCAATTATCCAGTACGGTTGACCCATAATGTCCGTGTAAACAACAACCAATGGTTGGATAAGCAATTCAAAATGAATAGATTACCCTCGAAACCACAGTGTGGACAAACATCAAAGGTTGAATACAACCAGCAAAGAGTGGGCAAGACACCAAGAAAGTGACGAGAGAAGCAACTAGACATCTGGAGGATCCAACACCTTTCTTTTGAAAAAAACGGCACAGATATGGGGTCCGAAGTTTGCGGTTTTACTTCTACTCTACACTTTGGGCCCCCCTACCAGTTTCAACATGTGTATAACATTATATAACATTATATAACAACTATATAACTATATAACATATAATGAACCATATATAACAACCCCAGTTTTCATGGATATGTTGGTATATTGTTGGAATCAAACCACAGTTAACCGAGAAAAACAACCACCCGAGCGGGGCTTCGGTACAACCCAAAAAAGGTGGTCCGCTATGCCCGGCCCCGATGCGGGGATGCCTCGCGTCTTTGATGATCCAGAGCCTGCAAATCATCCCCTGGGTGATCACCAGTTTTCATGGAAAATGGTGAAAAAGAATGGTGATGGCTTAAGACCCAAGAAAGAATGTTGTCTTGTTCCGATTTGCGAAGTAGAAATATCTCACTGGAGTCACTGGATAGTCCCCGATTTGAAGCACTCAAGTCTCTCAATTTGCAGAATAACACATGAAACTGGCCCCCTTTTTTTCAGAATCAACGCTCATTTTGAGACACGTGCTGCTTGGTCCTAAAAAGATGTCTGAAATAAAGTTCTACCTGGAGTTTTGTCAAGTCAGCCGAAAATCATGGCCCCACAACCTCAGTCAACCTCAGTTGCAGGGTTACTTTCAAGATCTTCCAAGTCTATTTCGGTGTCTGTCCCCCGACTCCCAGGGTGGTTGGGTCCCGACCCGTGGTGGGGTGGGGTGATCTTTTCAAGACATCCTTTACCCTCTGGTAATTTCTAACATAACTATGGAAAATCACCATAGAAATCGTGAATTTTCCCATTAAAATGGTGATTTACCATAGTTATGTAAACGTTTACCAGAGGGTATTGGCTTCCAGCCGCCTCCTTTGGTCCCTCGCCTCCTGTTCTTGGTAGAACTTTTTCAACATCTCCCAGAGTTCTTTAGATTCACGTAGCTTCGGCGGGAAAGCGCTTCGACTACCTCGGTACCAGGCAGGATGACAGGTCCCTGCGAACTCAGCATGGAACAGAAAAACTGTGTTGTTGCGTCCTCAACAGGTGCTAGGCATGGAAGTTAAGAGATGCTTAACTTCCATTAGACCCCGGAGCATTGTGGTTCTCTTGGTGGATCTTTGGGTGCATAGCGAAGCCATGACCCATTGATGTGCCTAATCAGAATGGTGATTCCCAGTTCGCAAATCCACGTCCCTTTGTGACCCATGAGTCAGAGACGGGCCAAGTGACCCCAACAGCTCGACTACCGGGACGCTAGGCCAACCGGTGGTTTTCCTCCGTTGTTGTGACATATCCACAGCTGGTTTCTCTCCTACGTCTTGGTTGCTCGAACCACCACGTTTGATCTTTCTGTCTTTGTCTCCTGGTCAATCCCTTCCCCCCAAAATCATATTTAATACCCTTCTAAACTATCCTAAAATCTAATCGATTCATTTTGCTAATACAAACAAATAGGAAGGTCCAAGTTACAGAAACCATCAGAAACCCGACAAATAAACAGTTTCAGTTTTAAGCCATATGTTTTACCACTAGAACTTCGAACTGGATGTGTTTCGTGACATCATTCTGAACCAAGCTCCCCAGCTGGTCTGTAGCGCTGCCAAGAGATCGCGCGCTAAGAACTCCTGGAAAAGCTGCCATAAAGAATGACCATGGGAATGGTTGATATATATATATATATGTTGATATAACATATATATATAATTATATATATACATATATATATATATTATATATAATTATATATATTATATAACTATATATATATAATTATATATATATAATTATATATGGCACCCATAAAAATGCTGATGACCTGGGGATCATTGGTATCTATTAATACCAGCCATTCTTCAAAATGCCAAAATGATCTGGGGATGATCGGGATGACGCCTTAAAACGTATCCTTTCGTCCATAGGAAACACGAGTTAAGCAACAAAAGATTGCGATGTCCATCCGGGGGGGCGTTTTTTTACATTGATCTGGGGATACTACTTGATATGACCAACAAATATCGGGAGTTCGGAAGAAACAATAAAAAATAAATACCATAAATACCATAAATACCATAAATATCATCCCCCAGTCATCACCATTTTTATAGGTGGTGTATACAATTCTCATGTCACGAGCAAGGAAACTACCATGCGGCCCTACTGCTGCAGCGACACCTCTGTGGTGGTTTCAAAACCCGCTCCTATCATGTGCTTCGAAAATGTGGGAAAAACTCGAATTCGTGGTTCCTTGATATGGTTATGTAGGGAATATGGATATAGTATGATGGTAATATGGTACAGATATGGAACATGGATATGGATATAGTATGGTAGGGAATATGGATACAGTATGATATAGTACCGATGCGACCCGCTCTCTCCATTCACCCAGCCGGCACGGCAAAGCGTCGCCGGCATCGCCGCACCTGCACCTCCACATCTTCGAGGTTGGCAAGCAGCAGTGCTGCTGCCTGTGGGGTTTGGCACCGATACGCCAGATCCAGGGACCTATTCCCAGGTCAAAAAATCGTTCAAAAGCCGGTTATATCAATGCTGAAGGCATGATGCCATGATGCCTGAAGGCATATAAAAACAACTCTATACCCTCCGGTAATCAAACGTGGCTGGCAACGGAAAATTCCAAACATGTTGATATTTTTTCAATGGGAAAAGCCTCTATGAAAATTGGCGATGTGTTCCGGCTGGGCTCTGAAGTGGCCGGAATCTCCAAGTAGACTTCCTTCGGTAGTCTGAAGGGATTCACCACATTAAAAGAACACAGTGTAGAATAGTTTAAGAGAAAAAAAAGTTTGAACATCTGCGTCCTTTTTTGGGCATCACCATTTTTTGGGGCAAGAAATCAAGGTTCAATAATGGTTTAATATCATAAGTCATCCCATTTGTAGGGGAAAATATCTATAGATGAGCTGATGTTCCATCGCTAACCGGAGGCTAATCCCCATTGTATCAGACCACTACTCAGTAGCGGATGGAAAGACAGCATCATATGATTCCTGTCATTGCTCATGACGGTTTATGATGATGTTGGATCATCCATTTATGATGATGGAGTGTTTTGATAGCCTCTGGTAATGACTAACAGTTTGCTATTGAACATGGCCCAGTCGAAATAGTTGCTTTACCCATTGATTGATAGCATGGTGAATTTCCATAGTTTTTTGTTAACGTTTACCAGAGGGTACTGTTGTCAACTAACATGATGGTCATGACTGTGGAAAATATATAGCGATCCCCATCTGATGGGATCCACCAACTTTTATTTCAGCCAGTCGCCCATTGATTTTCAGACGACAGGACCTCATTTCATGGTTCATTTGGAACCTCGGAATCATAAGATACCAACAGTTTGTGAGTTTGATATTTAAAAAAAAAAAAATGTACCCTCTGGTAAACAAACATAGCTATGGAAAATGGCCATTTATAGATGGTTTACCCACTAAAAATGGTGATTTTCCATAGTTATGTTAGTTTACCAGAGGGTATCCCATGTGTGATGACTGTTTATATCCCGCAAAAAAAAAAAGAAACACTACTCATGGTGCTTTCATAACCCCATATCCACTATTCATCAGTGAAAATTGTGATATCTAAACCAATTCGTGTAATTATTGAACATCATCCCATTATATTCCAAAAAAAAAAGTCTTATTAAAAAAATATCCAATTCCTTCTTTCCCATTATCATTTTATGGGAATATCCCCAAAATCGCCCAAGA
Organism: Cladocopium goreaui; assembly: GCA_947184155.2. Taxonomy (NCBI): domain Eukaryota; class Dinophyceae; order Suessiales; family Symbiodiniaceae; genus Cladocopium; species Cladocopium goreaui. The sequence goes on along the minus strand of CAMXCT020001597.1, from coordinate 92,869 downwards.
AAATCCCCGAAAATGGAAAAACCATATACTTATAAATAACATACGCAATAATAACAAACATATAATTTGGATGTTTAACTATCCGAATAATATATATATATATATGTCTGTTTGTTTTTGATTTGGTCAGCTGACACGTGACGTGCACATGGTGGAGAAAACCCCTTAGAAGTGGTTCCAAGATGGTAGCAAGGTTTGGTGATGTTTTCCAACTTACTGTTCAGCATCTTTCTGGGGGTTGCTAAAATTCCAGTAAGAAAACCCATAGAACTTCCATAACATCCCATAAATCTGGCAACATATGTTATAGTTGTATTTATTGATGTTTTTTTGAAAAATACCATAAATCCCATAAATCTCCCATAAAACCGCTAGTGTTGGAGGATACCCCATGGCTGCCCCCAGTCATGGCCGCACCGTCCGGCGGTCCACTCCGATACCATGAAAGCCACAACCTGGCGCCACCAGGACGTCGCAAAACCACGGTCCGAAGTCGTTGGGTCAAGTTGACATGGTCAAACAGATGGGGAAACATGGCAAACATATGGTGCATGTGCTTGAGGTCATTAAAACATCAAGCATATATGCTTGATAATATGATAATTACCATATATAATCATAATCTATATATAATTACCAGATATATTACCACCAGGAGCTTCAAAGACCAAAAAAAAATGTAGGCCCAGTGAAACAAAAACGTTTTTTCGAGAAAAAACGGGTTTTGGTACAGAACCCATATTTTGGTTTTTGTTGGATTTGCACAAATTTGTCCAAATCAAGTGGACCTGTATCAAATTTCTCCTCGTTACATGTAGCAATTTCATACTGACAACTTGTGAAATCTGTCAGACAGAACGCGCGATCGAAACCGAAGCAAGCGTTATCAGACACGATGCCCGCTTTCTCCACCGGCTGCAGTTACCTCCTATGCTGCGAACTTTCCCTTCAGCGGGACTGGAGGTAGTTAAAAAGTCACAATGGATATGCATGGCATTTCAAAAGTCAGCTTTTCAGATATGAACCCAGTAAATTGACAATAGCTCCGGTAATCTGCGTTGCTTTCTTTTTGTCTGGATCGGGCAATTACTGGTTCGATCTTGCAAAACCACAAGCGGAGCCTTAAAACTCGACGTCGCGCCGTTAATTCGCAGAGGCAAAAAAAACATATTTTGAGTACGGGTTAGTATGGGTTAGTACGGGTTAAATATGGGTTTAGTACGGCTTAGTACGGCTTAAATATGGTTTTTTGGCATTTTTTGGGCACATACCCTAAAATTGTCATCCGAAATGATTAAAAACTGAAAAGTTCGATTGGTTTTTCATGATTTGTTCGATACTTTTGTTCGACTGTTTGTTGGACTTTGGCAATCCACAATCATTTTTTTCTCAATGAAAACAAAAAAGCCATGTTTCAATTTATGCTTCTAGGGCTGGTTCTTGGAAAAAAAATCATCCAACGAATCCAGATTGACTGTGATCACACTTAATGTTGTCCGACATGTTCCAAGAGCATCGGGCCCTTTCTTGTGAGAATTGCCACCCAAAGCCAGCGGGGTGAAAGTATAATCAACATGAAGGGTACTGAGAGGGATAGATCCAAGGCTGGTATCAATAAAGGGGTTTGAATCGTCTAAGGGAACGAATCATGAGAAGTCATGACACCAAGTGTGAGAAGAAGTAGGTTGTTTCCCTAGTAAAGAAAAAAATCATAAAAAATCCATATTTTCTGAGAAAAAAGGGTTTTTTCCATAACTGAAAACAAAAAACGGGTTTTTGGAAAAAGACCTACAATTTTGTGGGTTCTTGATGCGCTAATCAGATGATCATTCATAAATCAAGCGGAAGCGTCTAATCGTGAGCCATGGGGAAAAAAATCGCCTGGTCGCCTTGTTGTTTATCGGCTCGGTAGATCCTTAAAATTGATGACTTTCGCAGGGATTTGTTACGAAAATAGAGAAGATGAAAACTGGGATTTAGCTGGTAAATGGGATAAGAAATGCTGGTTTAATGGGATTTAATGGGATTTAATAATGTTGAGGGAAATTTTAGGAAAATAAAGAGGAAAACTTTACATAGATATTGTTTTACATAACTTGATATATTACATAGGTACCAATTGTAATACCTCTATTTTTGGAAAACTTATTGGAAGCCAATACCCTCTGGCAAACGTTTACATAATGGAAAATCACAATTTTTACCATGCTATTAATGGGTAAATCCACTATTTCGACTTGGCCATTTTCAATAACTATGTAAACGTTTACCAGAGGGTAAGTGAAGACATTCCCAAAATCCCAAGTGTAGGATATGAAGAAATCAAAAGAATGAGACGAGAGACCCAGTGGTCTCTCAGGAATGGAAGTTACCCGGTAACCTAAACAATATCCTCGAATAACTTGCATTTGCTTAAGGAACCCCAAAAAAAAAAACTATACATTCACCAAGGGGCTGAGAGTTTCTTGGGAAAATAAGCCAAATCATCAGCAAATTTCCAGGCGGGGATAGGGGATTGTCGAAGCGACGTCTTGAACCCACACATAGCCAACCAAGCTGGGGAGTGGTTCTACTGCCAGATTAAATGGGATTTGAACTGATTCTGGGAATGGATAGCCTAGCCAGTGCAACCAACCGCAGTTTCAGAAACTACTCAAACGATGTCAAACGGACAAACGCGTGCATATAGATGAATTCATTCTTCCGTGACCGCTTTGCCATGCCAATTTTCCAAGCATCGCCAAATCTGCAAACGCAGATTAAGCTCATGGGTTCACAGTTTTTACTGTTTAAACGTGCCCTCTCTTATTCTTCAAACATGAAGAAATCACTCAGATCATGTCTTTATCACATTTAGGAACATGTTTCCTATCAATAGTCGGGGTAAATTACAATAATTCACTACCCTCAAAAGTTCGGCCATTTGGGATGATTCCCCTTACTAACCATCACCAGTGAGGTTGCGACGTTCCAGGTCGCGACATGAGGTCGTGATAATTTATGATAATTTACCCAGATTGATTACCCTCTGGTAATTTAACATAGACCCTGAAAATAGCCTAGTTTTATAGAGGAAACTCATCTTCCAACCCCAATGACTGCCAGGGTCTATGATAATTTACACAGATTGATGAAAAGTCACGCATCAATAGTGGCTTGTGATTTATGAAACCCGATTATTTTTCGATGTCTTGGTGCTCTGGAGATGGCCGGTTCGGCCATTGGATTGGCCGATTGTCTAAACGCTGGCTCTGGGGCTCAATTTGAAAAAGCAGGGGGCATAAACTCCACACTCTTCAATATTGTTATATATATATATGATATGCATATATTATATTATTATTAATTATATATCATATATAAACGACTATATACGCATATATACATAGTATATTATATATACACACACAAACAGTCAGAGAATGAGACATCCAAGACCATATCTTTACAGCTCAAAGCTGGGCTCGGTTCCCTCCCCGCCGAGCTCTCCGACTGTGATCTGCAGGCATAGGCTCCACCATGAAGCAACGGCCATCCACTGAAAACCTGCCACAGGCTGCAGCGAATCACCTGAAGTCATGGGCGAAAAAAAATGACACCCACATTCCATGGGATCAGAACCGCTACCATCTGGTAAACTAACATAACTATGGAAAACCACAATTTTTAATGGGTAAATCAACTATAAAAGGCCATTTTCAATAGCTATGTTAGTTTACCAGAGGGTAAATATGTTTCCCATTCTACAAAATGGCCATGAATGAGGCCATATGAAAAGAGAAATTGTATACACTGGTATACCGACTTTTGGACAAACCCATCTCCCCCCAAAAAAAGCCTATGATGGTAGTTACGATCCCATCAAATCCTCTGACTAAACCAGCTGATTCAGTGGCCAAAATCAGCTGGGTTCCCTCCTGAAACCATGTTCAGCTGGATCATATCCACCTCTCTGTAATATTGAAAGCTTGGAAATCATCCTGATTTTCCATGATGTCATGAGGACATGGGAGGGTATGCGCAAGCACTCCGCAAGGTTGGATGATTAGAGTTATCTTCCAATCCATGGCCCGACCTCCTCTCTTTTCTGCTGCTTGGCTTCGCCAAATACCTCAGCTCAACTGAGCAGTGAGGAGCTCAATGGATCAATGGGGAAATCATGTTCGGGCATTTGCAAAGATTGGATATCTTTCTCCAAAAAAATAGTGAAAACGTAGTTTGCTGATGATCGTAGTCTTCCCTGCTTAAGCCACCATATTGGGAGGGTATCTTGTTTTCAATCTATCCTTTTCAAAGGTTTTACATAGTCAGGTGGGATACATAAAACAAAGCGGAAAAATCAGATGTCTGAAGCCACAAACCAGGAATTATCCCAGTATTTCATAGTATTTCTGGTGATCTTTCCATTGATTCTTGGTAAATCATGGCAGGGCCCTTTTTTTTATTGCTGGAAAGCCATAGTGATGGTGGCTTTCCATCCCGATCTGCCCCATACCCGAGGACGTCCGAGGACCGCACCCCTGCGCGGGCGCACGGCCTGGAGGGTCCGTCTCTGGCGCAACATCACTTTCCTGTACCACAATGGGAGCCCAAAAAGCCCAAAGCAATGCATCGTGGGACAGCGACACTGATGAAATAGTCTCGTTCATCCTGAATATCTTGCATTCTCTAACAGATTCTAAGACATTCTGATATATGCTAATATGTTCTAATATCGTCTAATATCATAAAAATCGCGATTCTTAACAACCATCGGACGATGTCGACATTTTATCACGGACAGTTTTTTTGATAGATAGCAAATTCCCCTCGGAGCGCTGAACCATGACATTTACTTGCAAATGGCAGATCTTCCATGTCTAGGCATTAAAAAAAAATGGGACATGAACAATGAATTCAATGGCAAGTTGTTGATGTTTGTATACATAAATGATTATAAATGTACATTTATACATGTTCACTATCATACATTGGATTATGCAACATTATTATACATGTATGCCTCTTACTCCAATGTTACCACTGACCACATCGCAGTATGTCACGGATTTGGGCGAAGGTATCTATGGCTTTCGAGCAATAGCAGAAATAGCAGACCGCTATATCCACCGGTGAACCATATTTTTTTCCATTGGTTAATCTGGTTTTAATCCATGATTCACCAATTTTCAAGTTTTTTTTTGTCTGTTGTTTATCCATTTTTAGAAAGCCCCATATGCAACACCATCACAAACATGTGCGATGCGTGGTGTTGTCAGTCCTCTCAATTTGGTCCAATCGTCTCAAGTCCGGACAAAAGGACCTTGGGGACCCTTGATTGTGCGAATGATTTTTTTAATAGCTGGAAATGGTTCAAAATTGGATACCCAACTAACTAGATGGTGAATACTTACGACTAAACATCATTTTCGTATATCTGTGGTCCCTTTTAGGGCTAATGTTGACCATTTTTGACTACCCAGCTCAACCTCCATGGAGCTACCCTGCCGTCCTGAGGAAATTGCCAGGTGGTTTGGTTGGTACTCCGATTCCTCCGCGCTGATCATCGGATTTTTGGGGACTCCTGTGATGGGTTGTGCTGTAAAAGGGGCCGGGAAACCCTGGTTTTTCCTCCAAAATACAAGGAGTCCCTGGTTTTCTGCAAGTTATCTGTGCAATCTGAAAAGGAACAAAAATGAACCAACGAAAATAGAGCCAAGAATGAAGCAACAACCCCAAAACATCCAAAAAAAAAGCCCTGCTGTTCGTCAACGCTGCCAGGGTTTTCAAAAAAAGGGATCTGCCTTTCAACAACCCAGCGCCGGAGGGGTTTCGCCTTGGACCTCCAATTTTCGGGTCATTTGGGGACGGTTCAAAAATCGACGCTCTGATCATTCAAGCAACCAGTAATCAGTAGTTAAGCCCTATCGATATCTCAATCCAGAAATGTTCAGAGGCCATCTGCCGATGGGGGTTTTGATGTGTCAGCAAATCAGTTCAACAATCCCACATGATTTCGGTCCAGAGGTAGCTTCTGCCACTGCTGGTGTGCAGCAACTCCCAATTCGGTGGCAGCCTACTGGAAGTGATGGCAAAATGTTGAGTGGATTAAAACCAGAAGTGGGTGGATCAATCAACAAACATTGGTTGGTTTGATCAGCAAACATTGGATGATTCGGAATCTCTTCAGATTTTGAATGCTTCAGAATGCTTCCATGCTTCCAAAGATCGGTGGATTGTAGATGATTGTAGAGTCTCCCCTTGGGGATCGCTGTCAACTGCAATGGAATAACCCAGACTGAGATCCCATATCCCAAAGAGGTTTCCGGGATCCCAAGGTATATCAGTTATATCAGGGTTCACCAATTCAGAGCCAGGACATGATTTTGCTGATTCAGTCAATGGCCATTCCAGGAACCTAAATTGGAGGTACCTACCATATATAAGGCCTATGTAAGGCCTATGTAAGGCCTATGTAAGGGAATATCCCCCCAAAATATGGCCTTATATGGTACAGTACCTCCATTTTAGGATCCTGAAATTCCCATTGATTCAATGATCCTTCAAGATTGCGCCACCTCATTCACGAGAAGGTGAGATTCGACTCCGCCGTCCTGGTCACTGTTGGTCACTGTCATGTTGTCATGTCATCTTTAGCTACCAGGAACATCAGGTTTTTTAAGGTCTATCAGGTCTATCTCACTCCAACATGGAGGTTTCCGACCAGTCATGGGGGTACCACCTTCGTTTCTCATCCATTTGTCGATGGGAAAATCTCCCTGGCACCGACGCGATTTTGAAAAATGGAATTTCCCTGGCGAACTGGAAATCACCACGTCTCGAACGAGCGAACAAAGACCAGGACAAACGATGCAACTGGATGATGGTTATTCTACCTGTGTGCCTTTGCTGCAGACATACCTGTATATATAATTATATATATATACATACATATCTTCATATGTATATGTTCATATGTGCATATTCATATGTAGTTATATGTTCATATTTATGTATTCATATGTACATCAATGTATGTATTTATATATATATATATATATATATATCATAGAATGTGTTGCTGGCAATGACCATGACCGTGAAACTGACTACCGGAAAGTGACAACACCATCACAAGGGTACGTATTATCGTCATCATCATCAACAACAACACCTCTCACAGCATTCACAAGAGTCACAAGAACATCAAGAATAATAAGAAGAAATACAACTACAACGACAACAACAACAACAGAAGGCACCAAAAAAAAAAAACGTAGCCCATCCTTGCCTGCAAAGCCACTGAAGCTGCAACACGGCAGCGCCATTTGAGCAAGGCTAGCAAGCTAGCGTAACCACATATCAATTGTGTTCTTCTTCGTTGCTGGTTGATTTTGCTGCCAGCCTCACCTCAACAGAGCGCTTTAACTCCTGGGTTCTGGTGTGCTTCAAATAGAGCCTCGGGCCGAGACTGGGCTGGTCTATTTCGATCCAAGATGTGCACACTTTGCCAGTGTGTTGCTACGATGTTTGCCACCTTGGTCTATGACTCATCAAAAAAAAAATGAGGTCCATAGCCATCTGAGACTGCAGCAAAAAGGCAAACCTCGCTTGGGAAGGCTTCAAGTTTTGAACGCATCCTGTGTCCAAGATGCCAGATCAGCTGGCTTTTCCATACTGAAACAGCCAAAGATCTTCGGATCGGATGGAAAAACACCATGGGATTCGAGGTAGCTGAAGAGCCCTGGGATGCCCATGAAATCCCCTTAAAAATCGCCATGATGCCATATCAATCGCAGGTTAATAACCCATAATCCAATAAAATTTTACAAAAAAACGTGTGATTGACCAAGAAATTATGTTCATAAATAAGCCATCCAAGAATTCACCGTAGTTCACCCATCTATAGCCCAAGGCCCAAAAACTGCCCAATTCACCTCTGGCATCGATCCACTTTTGCTCCTGTTCCGCGTTCTCGGGTGTCCTGTTCCCTGGTTGCTTCGCCCAGGAACGCAGGGTCCGGTAAGGGTCGCGGCATCAGCAGTCCAATGGAAAGTGCCAGCACCGATATTGCAAAACGGCCATGGTTTGAAATGCAAAAATGGGTATGGGGGTATGATAGCCTTCTTTGCAGCCACGTGTGAAACGGCGCCGCACTTTCCATTCATTACAGCCCCGACAGAGGCAAAATCGCTCCGCCAGAAGCACCGCTCTTTGCATCAGATCTTCCCTGATCACCAGGTTTTTGGAGCGCACCTCTGCTAGACTGCAAGGTGATCAGTGGAACCAAACAATCACTGTAGGCGTTTGGGGCCAAGGGCCATCTCAGCCTCTGATCTGATGCAAAAAGGAGTTGGCAGAGTTAGAGGTACACTGGTCGGTGGAGCCAATCCCCTGAAAAGATATGTATCAAAGATTCTCAAAGGGGGAAAAAAAAACGCTCAATGTTTTTCAGCATGGCGTGTAAGTTGAAACCATTTGAAACCACCAGCCAGTAAGGTTGCCCACTACCACACTGCGTGCCACAGACATATACATCGTCCCAAAGGCACGAAAGCCATCAAGGCCATGCAACTCCCGTGTCAAGGCGTCTCCAACTCAGCCAGTTGATCACTGGGAGGCTGTGGCTACAGGTTCCATCCTAGGCCGGGCTGAATCTAGTCACCTGGGAAGTGCATTTCCGACTCAAATTTCCGACTCATGTGTGGGATCTGTGAAATTTGCTTGTGATCATTGGGTTGGTCTCTGGGAAGATCTGAAGGAACCTATGATCTTTACAAGTAAATTTGGGAGTAAAGCCTGAAAAAAAAAACCATTGCCTTCAATTCTGGGAGCGAAATTCCATGTGGGGCCCTAACAATCTCCAGGAAATAAAACGAACGATTGGTGTTTCCAACAATCTCCAGTAGTCAAATCATCAACTGGACCCATTGTCCCGGTTCCATCGGATTTTGAGCCGTAAAACAAATCTTTATTTTTTGACGCGAACAAAAATATCTTACAAGACATAGAGGTTTCCGAAGTAAATTTAAGCCCGTCCAATTCTGGAATACGAATTTGGATGATGATTTACCCTCTGGTAAACTAACATAGCCATGGAAAATCACCATTTTTAATAGGTAAACCATCTATAAATGGGCCATTTTCAATAGCTATGTTAGTTTACCAGAGGGTATCAATGACGATGATTTATCAATGATGAGTGTACAGCCGTATATCCTTTAGGCAGAAAAGTATCGCCAAAATCGTTTCGCCCATCGTTCGCGACCCAAGATGTTCACAGACGTCATGAAGATTCAACAACTTCTTTAGGTAAATGTATGCTCAAGCAGAATATATCAGGCTAATGTATACGTATCATTCTATATCAATTTGTCCTTGTGGCATCTCATACAAATCCCTAAGACAAACCAAAAACCGTTTCAACATCAAAGCATGTCTTGCAAATGTTATTTTTTTGTCAACTCGTTGCTCATGACTGTAATTTTTCCATATCTCCTGATGAACGGTTCAAACTCCTGTCACAGCGCGAGTTGAGTTTGATATATTTAATACTGTCATGACTTTAACAAATGTGCTGTCTGCCTTGTTGTTGGACTTATGACTTTACACCTGCACTGTCCAATTCTTGGAAGGCTTTGGGATGGATTGATTTGACAACAAAATTCCGATGCAAGTTGTTTAAACCACATGTTCCATGAAGTCAAACCGACGGCATTTACCAATCTCACTTAGTTCAGCGACAAACCAACGGAATCCGGTGCGTGTTGACCATCCTCAATGGACTGGTTTCCGGTGACGATTTTCCCAGTTCAACACCATGGAGTTCCCCCGACGAGCTACGGTGGGCCAAGCCAGGCCTTTGAAGGCCTGAAGCACAAAGGGATTTTGATGCGACCGCAGGTTTTGTTTGGGTATCCTATTTTCACACAAAGATCTATGTATATATATATATATACACTACACAGTGCGTAACTATAAGATGTGCATGTGTACAGTGTATTATAGATATATGGTATGTATAGATGATAGGTCTCAAAGATCCAGCAGGCTCTCACTGCTTGAAGTCTCAAAGAAATTCCCCTGGAACACCTGGAGCTCACCAGGGATGAGGCTTAAGCCCTCAAAAGGAACAGCTTTCGCAGGGTATGATACCCTCCAGTAAACTGAGATAGCTATGGGAAATCACCATCTTTGATAGGTAAATCAACGAACTAAATGGGTATTTCTATGGGCCATGGATTCCATGGCTATGTCAAATTACCATAGCCTATTCATGGATTCACGGATATATCCCTTCAACATTTCAACAGTCCGAACCGCCTTAGTCCATTGGCAAATGTTTTTCCTCCTCCAGAGGGTCTGGCATGTCCGCGCAATCCTTGGTTGAGGAGTTCTGCGAAGGCGTGGTCTGGTGAAGAATTCAAAGGGTTTTTGTTCGTCGTGCAGTAGATGGAATGTGGAAATGTCAACCAGATTCAATCATCCTCACGAAATTGGGATCTTTGAAAAATCCATATTTTATCTACTTCAGGATGATATACGTAAAGTGTTATTCGGTCTTACCTCAAACTTGCATCCAGTTACATCAAGATATATCAATATTGTATAGCTATACCAAGCACTGTCAAGTTACAAAATCCATCAAAGTAAATCGACTTAGAAGTTAATATCGAGCTGTTGTAAAAGACGTACACAAATACATATATATATATATACATATTACATATACATATATACACATATAATATATAATTATATATAATTATATCTACTGTATATAATTATAATTGTATATATATATGTGGGCGTGTCCACACTAGGGTACCCCTAGTTTGATGGTTTGTCATCATGGCAATGACTTGGGGGACAAGGGGCCCCAATCAGCAACAGCCCAGGACAGTATATATATATACATATATGAATGTGATTTATATGATTATATTATGTATATATCTCGCCATGATATCCAATCAAAAGATACCATCTTTGTATATCTTTGTTGGTTAGTCGTCATGCTGGATCCTCAGTTCCCATCCAGCAATCCTATCACCATCCGGATTTCACCAGAACGGATCAACCAAAATTTCACGGCGACCAGAAAACATGGCTTTGTCGTTCCTCATGAAATCACGATGTTACAGCTATACCTGGGTACTGGTTAAGACCCTGTGTTCATGACAGATCGCTATGCCCATATTTCAATACTAAGTCGTGGTTGAATGAGTCTAGAACCCTCCAATCCGTTGAATCCCACCATATTCATATGGAGGTTTCCTAAGTCATGGTGCTACCCCCAATAGCTGGATGGTGTATTTCATGGAACATCCTATAAAAAATCGATGATTTAGGGTTTTCCTAAAATATGGTGTACCCCAAACCATTGGTTTTCCCATTGAAAATAACCAATTTTTGATGATTTGGGGGTACCCCCATAGGAAACCTCATCACCCAGGGGATAAGCCCAGTCTCCGAGGTCGTTGCAATGCCTGCCGCAGGGCCGTTGGTCACCGCAGCAACCATGTCCTGGTCACGCTTTTCCCCGGGCCGAAAACACAACGAAGAGACTTGCAGCTGGTGGAAACTCATGGTTATACTGATGTTACAATGGATTACTGATTCTTATCATGGTATCATGATGTTTTCCCGACTAAAATCTTTAGAATGTTTTAAGAATGTGTTAGATTGTTTTAGAATGTTTTAGATGGCTCTAGATGGATTTAGATGGGTTTGATCATGCTTTCATGTGTTGTATATGGATTAATCTTGGAACATCAGGCATTGTTGGAAAATCACCAAGCTCCTGGGGAGTTAACATCAAACATCGGGATTTCACGAAGGAAAATCGTTTTTGAATGTGCTCAGGTGACAAGGACAAAGGGTGCATTTCTAGTTATATCATCAGCGGGTATGTGACACAGCTACAAGGGTTAGGTTATATCCCAACTTTTGGTTGTTGTAATCAGTTATAATTATATATATATATGGTTGGTGGTTTTAACCATCTTGAAAAATATGAGTCAATGGGAAGGATTATCCCCCATATATTATGGAACATAAAAAATGTTTGAAACCACCAACCATATATATATATATATTCATAACCCCAACCAAACCCCCAAGCACTTGAATTTTCACAACCAAAAAGAACATGGTGTTTCTAATCCAAAAACTCTGGCCATGAGTGAAGTTTCAGCTACGAACCTCGGGGAAAACCGACAGAATTGGACGTTCGGACCGAACCAGGAAGTCATTCACCAAATTTCATGGGTGCAGAATCACGGATACGGCAACGACTGTCACATATAAACGTCATTCTGCCACATGAGGAAAGGATTTTCCATGAGAGGCAAGTGCATTTTGGATGAACCAAGAAAACAACAAAAATTGCGTCGCCCCCTTTTTTTTTCACGGAACCCAAAACCAAAAAACGTTCCAAAGGAACTCACTGTTGGCACTACTGCTAACATGGAAACCAAAACCAAGAATTTGGATAATGAATTTTCTATGGTTGAATTTGTTTTATTCTTTTAGGTTCGTTTTGATTTGATGTGATTATGTTCCCTCGACTTTGTTGTCCTTTCCACGCGCGGAGTCAAGAAACATGGGTCCCATGCGAAAATGTCCGGGGTCACATGAAGGTTTCCTAAAATGGGGCTACCCCCAATCATTCATTTATAGATGGAGTTTCCATGAAACAAACCATCCAGCGAGCTTGGGTACCTCCATTTTAGGAAGCCCCCACATGAAAAGCCCAAGGTGTTGAGAATCCCAGACCCAAATCTACCCAAAACTGTGGTGGATCTGCTGCCAAAGAACGGAGATGTCAGCCGCGCACAGGGCCTTTTGGCTTCCCTTGTCCCAACAATCGGACACGGCCAGGGACCTAGGCGATGTTCCGACAAACATGGAGGTTTCCTAAGTCATGGTGGTACCCCAATAGCTGGATGGTGTATTTCATGGAACATCATGGAACATCCTATAAAAAATGGATGATTTAGGGGTACCTGTATTCTAGGAAACCTCCACATGGGGAACTTCACAATCGGGTGATTGTTTTTCATCATCCTGCTGGGAATGGCTGTTGCATCACCGATGACTGTATCGAGATGTCAAAATATGTTTCTGCCATGGGGGAATGGAGCGGGAAATGTATGGAAATGTGCATGTTGTTTTCATTCATCCAGCAAAACTGAAACCAAGCAAAACTGAAACCAAGGCACGTGAACTGGGAGATCCACGCGAACGAACTGATGATATTCATGATGTTGATAGCGCAAGCCCTGGACGGGGCGTATCTGCTGAGGCATTTCCAAGCCCAAGAGACGCATGCCTATGATGCACAATGGTTTGACCAAGATGAAATGTTTGGGTGCCCGTCAGGATGTGTGAAGGCACGCCCATGCACAAGTGCATTTGCAAGCGCACATGTTTGGGTGCGAACACATGTCTGTAATTAGATGTGATTAGCATGCAAGTGTGTGTGTGTGTGTGTTGGTGTTTGTGCTGGAAAACAAAAGGAAACCATACGGACTGCCCTCTCTGCCTGCAGCATCCTGCAGCTACTTTTACGTCTCTGGTACCCTGGTTTTAACCCAAAAGATGGTTAGCTCATCGATGTTCATCCTCCCATTGATATGGAAAGTTTTGGGTTTTTGTTGGTACGCATCCTAACCCATCCCCATTTCCCCATGTTTGTTTCCGATCGAATCCTCTGTTTTGTTGCTTGAAAAAGCATGCGTGGTTGATGAAACCCTCGGTTTCTCCGTTAGATTGGTCATCAAGACACCTTCTTTGGGGACATTTTAAGTGTCAGCCTCTGGTAATTTCACCATAGCAGAGTGGTCAACTACCAGTCTTAATATGGAATCATTGGTTTTTAAATGCTCCACCCTCGGCTCCACCCTTCCACCCTCGGCTCCACTCTCCCAGGGCACTTTGGCTCAGGGCAGGCCGACGCGGCAGAACGGATCTGGAGGATGGCTCTCACAATGTATGCTGCCTGGACGTCGCCACCGGCCATGCGGCTGCCATAATATCTTCGTGTGATCCCCACCGTGGCACACATCCTGACATGTATTCTTGCAATCTATCTGGCAGCCGATCTGACATAATAAGTTCTGACACTCTATCTGACATTCTATCTGACATATGTTCTGACACTCTATCTGGCATTCTATCTGACATATGTTCTGGCATTCTATCTGACATTTTATCCGCCATATTTTTTGACGTTCCATCTGGCATTCTTTGTGGCATTTTTTGTGGCTATCCATCTGGCATTCTTTCTGGCAAATGGTTCGGGTCCATGTGTGCCCAGACTGCCATGGAGCTCGCGCCATGAGTTTGTGGAGCGAGGCAGCTCCACTTGAGCTGGCACTTGCTGTAAGATCCGGATCGGTTGGTTTAGAGTGACGAGGAGCTGGCAGAGGAGGAGGACGCGAGGAGTGAAGGAAGGAAGGAAGGAAGGAAGGAAGGAAGGAGGGAGTGAGTTGCCCCTTTGTTAAAATCTTGAGACCCTCACCTGGCATGCTGGGGAACAAAACGAACAAATTTGAATCTGTTGTTCCTATTGATTTTAACTACAAGGTGGTGTACCCCCAGTTATAAATGGGTCATAATCACTATAATCCCATTAACTAGTTCGATATATCACCTATAAACCATAAGTTATTGGACTTATAAACCAACTTAGCTAACGAACTGGGGCACCACCCCCAGTTAGAACCAAAGAATGTTCAGATCTAACCAGGTCCTAGTTCAGGGTCAGCTCCACGCCAGGTGAAGACCCAAATGGACAGCAACAACTGCCGATTGGTTACCAACCAGTTGTTGCTGATATATGCTGACATATATCTACATAATATAATGTGTAAATAATATATAGATAATTATATATTCAAGGATACCCTCTGGCAAACTAACACAACTATGGAAAATCACCATTTTGAATGGGTAAATCAACTATAAATTACCATTTTCAATAGCTATGTTAGTCATTACCAGAGGGTATCTGAAACCATCCTTCTAGATCAGGGTGTTCCCCTGCGAAAAATTCCGCAGTAGCGACATATCAAAGCCCAGGCGCAGCATTGGTCACATCGGCCACGACACACCTGCCGCGAGGCTCGTCACGGATGGCTAAGTCATAGCTGGTGTAGATGTGCCTTCCCCCATGGTTTTTTTTCATAGGTAATGTGGGTAAAACAGTCATGAACAGCACCCAGAAAAATCACCATTTTTATAGTTGGTATAAACCATTCCCAGTCATGGGTGGTAAAAATGGCATTGTTTTGCCCACATGATATATACAAATCCCATATTAAAAAAAAAAAAAAACAATCATGATATCATCATTTTTGTTGGTTGGATCCGATTAAACCACCATTTTTCATGCTTCAATCCCATTAAAACCACCATTTTTCATGCTTCAATCCCATTAAACCACCAAAAATCATCTAGCTGTTGACCCATTCAAGGAAGCCCCGCCCCCGGTTTCGGCATGGCATCCCAAAGCCCCGTTCCCAACGACCACCCCAACCGGTCGAGGCGCTGTGTCAAGTCAAAGGCCCGGTTGCGGTCAGCCTGAGCGAGCTGCTTCATCTAACCAGGTACCAGGTGTAGATAATTCCCATATAATGCCATGTTATATGCCATCAATGGTAAATGGGAATTATCTACATAATATAATGTGTAAATAATATATATATATTCAAGGATACCCTCTGGTAAACGTTTACATAACTATGGAAAATCACCATGCTATTAATGGGAAAACTCACTATTTCTATGGCCATGTTCAAGTTCGCAAACTGTTAAATTACCAGAGGATACTATTTTATGCCAAAAAAAATGCCAAAATTTACACGGAAAAAAAAAACAGTTTTCACATGCTGCTAGGTAGATCATGCGGGGGGAGTGACCATATATATATATAACATATATATATATTATATATAATATATATAATATATATAATATATATAATATATATAATATATATAATATATATATAATATATATAATATATATAATATATATAATATATATAATATATATAATATATATAATATATATAATATATAATATATATATATTGTGGTTAAAACATGTTGAAACAATGTCATTTGCACCATCCCCCAGTCATCACCATTTTTATCCGTGGTATATATAAACCATTCCGAATGGGTAGTTTATTGTTCTTTTACCAACATGATATCATATTCTCTCACGAGCTGGTATCCTGCAGAAAATGTGTGTCGTAAAAAGAGATCAACAAAACCTGAGTTCCTTGGCCACCAGCCTTGCTCGCTCTGTTTTATCCATCAGTTGCTGCCAGAAACAGGTTAAACCCCACGGCGCCACCAGCAAAATTCTTCATCTTTGCAGGTTCAAAATTCTGTCCCTGATGAAATTCACAAATTCGTAGCCTGGGGTATGTGGGGTATGGTCGTGGTTGAGGTTTTATGTCTACAAGATCAGGTACTGTAATTTGCTTGTAAGTAGTGCAATCACAATCATCAATTAACTTAGATTCAAATAACTGATGAAAGAATGTACTTAATCATCGGTAAGCCTCAAGACTTGCAAGAAAACAATCAAAACATCCAAACAAAAACTTCAAAACAACTCTGACCCATTGAAAAAAAAAGTCGGAAAAGTCAAACTCAGAGTTTGCTGGATTTTGCTAGGCATGATTTAATGTATATCATTATTTTACATATTATTATATATATTATTATATATAGATTATATAGATATATATATATATATATGATTCTGAACCCCCAAGGCCCAGAAAGTGCTGCTCCATCCCCCTTGGGGCCCAAAAGATCTCTATCGGTCCAGTTGCGGTGCGAAGTGCGTCCACCTTCTGGACCGTCTCCACGGTGGGTAAGGCTCCCGCAGGGACGAAGGTCTTCCAGCCGGGGCCTGAAACGGCAGGGGGTTTCTCGCACGGCAAAAACAAAGATGGCATGTGGTAAATCAGGGACGATATGACTTTCTGTTACTATCATTTATGGCTTTATAAGATTTTATAAACTATATTACCAAAAAAAAAAAATCACTGGGAGGGGCCTCCGGATGCTGATTTTTAAGCAAGAAAAATCTGGATCGAACCAGCAATGAGAATTGTTGAAGCAAAACTGGGGAGTTCAAAGACATAAATGAGACAACCCCCACAAGTTGCAAAAATTGGGTCATGGAGATTAAATCAAAAGCAATGGGACAAAGCAAAACAGAAATGCTTTGGACTTCAAAAAGATGTCGCCAACAAAAAAAACGGGGTTGACTCAACAATTTAACCAGAGATGGGCGAAAACTAGCAACAGGTGCGGATTATATAATGATGATATTATTATTATCACTATTACGACTATTACTATTATTGTAGTTATGTATATATACAATGTTGCCAGGTGGATAAAGCCTGTGGGGAGTTGAGTCTTGAGGAAGAGAGTATGTCAGCGTGAAACATTATGATTTCGCTGGTGGAACATCCCATTTACCCAGTGACTTATTTTGGAAGGTATTCAAAACAGTTCAAAACCATACCCAAAGGGGCTTTGGGCTTTAAGGCCTTACCACAATAACAAGGTTTTGAGCCGTTCTTTCCAAACTGTCCCAAAAAAAAGGACGGAAAAAGGTGTGGAAACATGACGAAATGACCGGTTTTTCTCCATTGTGCCCACGTTAATGGATCCTCATGGGATAACGACCATTTCCACTTCCAGAAAAAAACAATACGCCAGGGGTTTCCATTGGGTATCCCAGCGGGTTTCATGGAAAATCCTATAAAATGGATGATCACTATGAATCAAAAATCATGGATAAATCATTGGAAAATCATGGATAAAATCAAAAATCATTGGAAAATCCTATAAAATGGATGATCACTAGGGCCAAAACCGGCCCCACTTTTGGTCGAAACCTCCATTCTTGGGCCGTGGCCGTGGCCTGTATCATCCGTGCCCGTGATCTTCAAGATCGCCAACCAATCCTGGAGGCT
Organism: Cladocopium goreaui; assembly: GCA_947184155.2. Classification (NCBI taxonomy): domain Eukaryota; class Dinophyceae; order Suessiales; family Symbiodiniaceae; genus Cladocopium; species Cladocopium goreaui. The sequence goes on along the minus strand of CAMXCT020001597.1, from coordinate 74,880 downwards.
TAACCGACGGCTTAAACCATCATCAGCCGGCTTAAAAAGGCCATGGTGTCTGATAAAACGGTCATGGATTTCTGGCTTAAATATGGTAAATATTACAGGTTCAATCCCAAGTTTTGCTGATTTGATGATCTCATATTGGTGTTGGTGGTTAAATGGTTAAATCCTGCGTTGAGTACCAATCCGCTCAACTCCAAGTTCCGGCAGCGCAAGTCTCTCAAATCCCTCCTTGATGTTTTTCATGTCTCAACTCACTTCTTTCCACACCTCCAAAAAGAAGTTCCGCTCCCTTTAGCCCCAAAAAAAGAACCATTCAGAACCCCTCTTGTGCTTCTCCAATAAAGTTTCCCCAGCCAACTTGCCCTGCGAATCGCCGGCGCAGCCGCCCCCGCCTTGCCGAAGTCGCAGTCTTCCTTCACCGCAGCGCCCACGGTGGCCATCTCGCCGAAGTTGGCCATCAAGGCCGTCCAGTCTCCAGCGCAGAGGGCTCCGCTGTTGACAGCGGCACCGCAGGCGTTGGCCGCGAAGGAGAGGTAGGAGGCGATCCTGAGATTTTCCATGATTTTGGGATGGAGGAACCATGGAAAATTGGGAAAATTCATCATGAAATTTGATCATATTGGGAAATTTCACCATTGAAAATTGGGATGGAGGAACCATGAAAATCACGAAAAATGGATAGAAAATTGGGGGATGTCTCAATTCTCATCTTCTTGGTGAGATTCGCCATGGCCAAGGTTTCGAGAATGCCCAGGCTGCTAATGATCATTGGGAACCAGGATTTCCAGGTCGGATGCAGGTGCAAACTGATAGGTCAGATGGGTTTTTCTTTGCCCAAAAAATGTCGGTATCACCAACAACACAATGTTCTGTCAAAGACAAAGACGGAAATTGACCAACCTGGGCTTGCTCATCACTTAGGCGTTCCATTGATGGAACTTGAAGAAACATTACAGTAAAAAGCCAATGATAAACCAACCCCAAAATGGCCATTTATATGGGTGTTGTACACCATCCAAAAAACAGTAGCTTCGTTATGTTGGGGAAAGCCCACACAGAAATGTGAGGATATGGCCAAACTTGGAGCTCGTGAAACAACAACCGGGGTGGGCATAGCATCAATGTTTCGAAAGGATCATAATTGAGACATCTTCATTGACAGGGTCCTTGCCATCATGGATCTTTTTTGTGTGACATAAGATGTTGATGTCCCCCAGTAAAAGAAAAAGAAGAAATCACATGGTGGGAAGCCTCGACTCTAAGTGACAAGCAAAGAAATACCTTTCTATGTGTCCATATTTATGTGTAGATATAATTAATTAAATAATGATATAATGATATATGTGGATATGGGTCAATCAATACCTTGGCATCCTGGTGAACACCGAAATAGCTGGGATTTATGGTTCCGAAATCATCCCCATCTCAACGTGGTTACTTGGAAGTACAGTTTCAGCGGTCCTTATATCCCAACACGATAGTTATAGGCTATAGTGGCTTGTACAAATATTGTCCATAAATGTGAGGACCCCCAAATCATCTCTGGTTGGTGGTGCAATAACCATCTTGAAAAATATGAAAGTCAATGGGAAAAATATTAGTCAATGGGAAGGATGACATCCCATATATGAAATGGAAAATAAAAGTCATGTTCTAAACCACCAACCAGTAACTTTAATGGAGGTTTTTCAGTTTTTCACATGGTTTCACATGAAATCTCCATGCATCTCACCAACCAGATCTATTTTTATTTTTGGATGTTCCATAAACCATCACTTTGCTAGCCCCATATCTATGCTTCCAATCCCCAGATCAAACATGAAATGACACTTCCAATATCGATTTATTACTATCTATGAATCTATATACATCTACTATAGATCATCATATAAATATATATATATCATATATATATATGATAATGGGAATGGGAAGATTATCTATAGTATTCCTATTAATAATAGCATCATATTTGAATCTTAGGACGATCATCCTCCCATTCCCCAGCTCCGCTACGCCCAGGTTCCAGGTCACCGATGTGATGAAGCCTGCGATGCTGGCCGCACAGCCGGCCGGCGAGTTGTCAGGGCAGCGGATGCCGTCGTACTTGATGGCCTGGGCGCTGAAAAAGGCGGTTGCGGCCGGGGAGATGGGAATGGGAAGATGGTGGGGAAGATGGTTGCGGAAAAAAATCACAACGAAAACATAAAGATATACCCCGTTTTTTCATGGTTTTCGGAATGTTTTTGGGACGTGTGTTTTGCAAGTTTTCAAAATGCGTCAAAAGTGCTCGAATTTCGGTTGTGTTTTGAGAAAAACTAGCGTTTCACCGGCAGTTGGATATAATTTGGATGGAAAGAATGTTGAAATTCCAGACCTCAAATTTTGTCAGCGTTTTTCATTTCATCAGCAATGTCATTTGCATCCCCAGATGAAAATGTGGCCTGCGAGTTTCTCACCATCATTTTCTCCAACTTTGTCGATTTCGGAACTAAGTTGGTTGTCTGTTTTTTTGTCTGCCGATACCAGTACCGTGCAAATGTTTTGCCAATCTGGCTTATAATGACACCGAACCGGGCCGCTCTAGCTCTTTTCTTCTCCTTCATGCCAATGTTGACAGTTCCCCACCCCCCACCCGCATTATGAACGTAAGATCATGATCATCAAAGTAACATGATGGAACGTTATATAACAGCTTTCCACCACCCCACTCCCATCATCAACTTAATATGAACATGTGGCAAGTCAAAACCTGCGTTTTACTCGTACGGTTCTCGGGGCGTAAGCAAAAACATGGGAAAGATATGGTCAAATCGATCCCTAAGAAACCACCATTGAAACCACAGCATGAAAGAAAGGTAAAGAAAAAGGCGCTCCGACTTTGCCAACTTGGTTTATAAGTGGATTGAATATGTTGTGGCAGATACATCTGATGTGCTGGTAAAGCAACTGGGACCAACTGGGGAGAGGGATGAGATCAGCAACTTACAACTGCCATTTGGCAACGCCTCTTAGTTGATCATGACTTCGGGGATTATACTAACCAATATTCTGGTTGGTGGTTTCAACCATACTATTAATGGTTAATATTAATGGTTATTATATGGTTAATGATTGTTAATAATAATCTGGTTGTGGTTGAGCCTATCCCTCTGAAAAATGATGGAGTGAACGTCAGTTGGGATGATGACATTCCCAACTGAATGGAAAAATAAAAAAAATGTTCCAAACCACCAACCAGAATAGTATGGAATAACGGGATTCTATTCACCCTATATGGAATATACCAACCATTTTACTAGTTACGAGTACAAAATCTAGCAATAAAATTTGGGGATCATCACAATCCATGAGGAATCCCTGCCAACCAACCAGCAATCCAAGGGACTATTCTAGATACCTAACGGTCGATTTTAACCAACAAAACATGGTGGTTTTGGATGGGAAATCTAATGAGGATATAATGGGGAAATAAAGATGCCCAACTGTTGATGGGCTATTAATGCCGTTGCATGGAATATTATGATATTTAGCAAAATGTTCATATGGTTTACCCGGCGCCAATTACTGGGCCCCCTATAGATGAATATATAGATCCACTACTATTGCTAAACGAGGGGTTTTGTCAATGGCAAAGAATTAAAAATTGCTTCGAAACCATGACTGGGGCTTATAAGATGTTATTAGATAGAAATGTTGGGAAGAAATCAGCTAGAATAGTTGGTTATGCTACATACACACCCACTTCAATGGGATAAGATAAGCCAGTGATAACTTGTAGAGGTCCGTCCATCACTCTGCTAAAACAAAACGATGGGATCGCCAAACAAAAACGATGAGTAGTATATGACAGAAAAAAAACGATGAGTAGTACTCAATGTATATGACGGGATATTGCAGCTACCCATAAGATCCCACAACTGGTGGTTCTCCCCTCATGAAACTATGACACCACTTACAGATCAGCATGAAAAACACAGTTTGGTACAAAACAGTCGAAGCACTTGAAAAATCAGCACCTGAGATCAACTGAGAGCTATTTCTTTGAAGAACATGAAAAATAGACTTCCCCCAACCAACCACCTTTACCCCATCATCCCTATCATCCCCTCCAGCCTTGTACAGGAAGACCACGGCCTGTCCCAGGTAGGCAGCTCCCTGGATGACGTCGATGACGCATTCCGTGCGGATCCATGGCAACTCCTCGGGCTGGGACTCGTAGAACAAGTCGTTCAAGTTGCGCAGCGGCTGCTTCAGTTCCAGGGCTTAGCGGGGCGAGTTTTTCAGGGCTGGGATGGGTGAAACCAGGTGAAACCCTGGGGGGAACCCTGGGCAAAATGGTGACCATTGCAATGGACACGAGTCACCATTTTGATGGATGATTTTCCCAGAAAAAAACCTCCATGGTAAAATGGGTATTGAAAAAATTGCCATGTTTGATTACCAGATGGTACAGTAACATGCGTCAAGAGGTTCGCTTCCCCACATCTTGTGCCAATCCGATTGCCTTTCCAGAAAGGGTCTTTTGCTGATCCAACTTGGTGTAAGGGAAAGTTCCCCGGGCTTCCGGTGTCAATGGCGCTCAACCAATTTCAGTCGCCACAAGAATTTACGAAGCCTAAAATAGCATGAAACAGCTCTGTTTTGTTGGCTCAGGTTAAGTTTCAAAAAGGGACCCAAGATGACCCAAGTGACCCCCCCCGCCCGATTCCAAAGCTCCTGATGGTTACCTTCATCCGTATCCTTACTTAAATCAGCTGTGGTTTAAACTTGGATAATGTCAACCCTGGATTAAAGCCCCCTAGGCTGTTTATTTGGGTGGGTACCATTTAAGTATCAGACTATGCCTATTTGGGGAGTACCCCCCGAATTAACAAACCATGTTTTTTTGCCCAAATTTAGAAGGTTCAACACCAAAAATTCGCCAAGACTGGCTCGGTCCAGGTCTTACATGTGGAAAAAGCGCCCGCAGAACCCGCCAGAACCGACCAAGCGGTTGGGGTGTATGGTAGACACCATATATGTGCCATGGTCAACTTACATAGGATTAAGGCCTCATGGTAATCATAGGATTAAGGCCTCATGGTAATCCTTTCCATGATGGGAATCCTTGTAGTGGATGTTATATATAAGTCTACGTATAATAGAAACCCCTATGAAAATTGATTGATGTCATTCCCCTATGGGAAAACAAGTTTGACCATGGCACAGTCTGGTACGATACTGGGTTCTTCAAAAAAAAAAAACATGCCGTCTCATTCACAGCAAAGAAACTTATGGGTCCCTTATCCCCCCAAGTCAATGTTGTCACACCACTTTGCCTGGAAAGGCCTTTCAGAAAAAAACAGCCATTTCGGTTCGGATGCCGGCATACATTGGTCATCATTGATCAAGGAGGGGTATCAGGTGTGATGAGACAAAATGTAGGAGGATTGCTTTTTTTGGGAGAACCCAGTATGGCAAGATATGCAGCTCCTCCGCCCCACTCCAAGGTACTCTTGGCATGTTCGATGACCGTGTCAATCCCTGGAATCTCCTCCCAATCTTGCACCAGATCCATCGGATTTGCGATCCTAGGCTGAAAAAAGCATCCCAGTTGGGGTCCACCTAACTGGGAACCCCCTGGGAAAGTTGTGGATTCACTCATCTCACTTTTAAATAACCATAGAATCCCTGAATTCCGCAGTTGGGTACCCGCATTTTTGGGCACAACTTGCAGTCCTACATGGTTGGTCAGACATCGACATCGCCCATTTCTGCTGAAGAAAACTCCCATAGTTGTTGCTGGTCAAATCAACACCATAAAGTGGTTTTAATGGCCATGATTTTTTAGCCATTGAACCAATGGATCCTCCTATTCATAGGAAAGAAATACCATCTGGTTATTTAACAGTTTGCCATGGAACATCACCATTTTTAATAGGTAAACCATCTTTATTATAAATGGGCCATTTCCCATGGCTATGTTAAATAACCAGAGGGTAGATAAAAATAGACAAAATCGATTCCAAACATGTCCATCAACCATCATCAACCATCAAAACCACGGAAAACCTGGTGTTCTCAACTCTGGTCACCCAACAAGGCCCCCAAAAAAAGGGTCCAAGCATCGTATTCTCGGGACGTCCCTGGTTGGAAAAGGAGTAGACGCCCACCTTGGGGACTGCTGTGGGAACCCGCTGCAGGAAAGGTAAAAAACCACGACTTTTAAAAATCTCATGTGGTTTGCCAACTTCTATCTTGTCCGGGTTTATTATATTATACATGTATATACCACGATTTTCTTGTAGTGCCTTTTAACAACTTCTATCTTTTTGGGTGATACAAGATCTTGGGTGTTCAGGATGGGGATGCGATGGGGGATACTCAGCAACAATGTCTCGTATAGATTGTCCAAAAATGGTGGACACTACCCCAATTTTATGGCCATTTCCATGGAAAAGAAAACACATGATCAAGTATGGTACCCTGTTTTGAGACAGACCCATCTAGATAATCATGTTATATCATGTTCATGATGTCCTTAGATGGAAAGGTTTTTTTCAAACGGGAAGAGCACAGCTCCCGCAGGACCTTGCAGGTCCCCTGTGGACGAAGAAAAAAATCCCATGTCTGATCCCAAAAAAACAAATCCAGTGGTTTCTCATGATTTGTGTCCCAAACAAGATAGTTAGAGGCTATAGTGGCTTATACAAATATTACTGTATCCATAAATGTAATAACACCCCCAAATCATCTCTGGTTGGTGGTGCAATAAAAATCTTAAAAAATATGAGTCACTGGGAAGGATTATATATCCCATATATGAAATGGAAAATTCCAAAACCATGTTTGAAACCACCAACCAGATCCAACCAGTCATGATTTCTGTCTGTGAAAACACAGACAAACATGGCACTGTATTTACCATCTGGTTATTTAACATAGCCATGGAAAATGACCCATAGAAATAGATGGTTTACCGTTCTTAAAAACGGGTGGATCTTTCCATGGCAAACTGCTAGTCATAACCAGAGGGTATATCATAATAAATGATATATTATAATATCCAGATATGGCAGTGTGTCAAAACCTTGTACCCCTGGTGAACCCCAAAATAGCTGGTAAATGGATGTTTCATCCCACTAAAAATGGTATCTACAGGTATTGACCCATACCCATATCCAGATATCCCTACTATGTTATATATCCCTATCAATTTATGGTAAAGTATCCATCCCCCATTTCTATCCAGTTCTCAGATGATCAACCGCCAAGTCCTCGTCATCCAAGTCGCAGTCAGCGTGGCCAAGGCCGCGAGAGAACCAAGGCCGATCTTCCCCCAGGATCGTCTGGTGGAGGCCTGTGCAGCGCAGCTATCACGGGTGATGCTTCGCAACATCCCAACGGAGTCATCCACTGGAGTCATCACGAGAAAAACATGTCTTTAAAAATAAAAAAAAAAACTATCTCTATGTTTGGCCAAGTTTTTGAAGATCTCATAGTCGAAAATGGTTAAAAACCTATCTATGTTTGGCCAACTTTTTGAACATCTCATAGTTGAAAATGGTTTAAAACCTATCTATGTTTGGCCAACTTTTTGAAGATCTCATAGTCGAAAATGGTTAAAAACCTATCTATGTTTGGCCAACTTTTTGAACATCTCATAGTTGAAAATGGTTTAAAACCTATCTATGTTTGGTCAAGTTTTTGAAGATCTCATAGTCGAAAATGGTTAAAAACCTATCTATGTTTGGCCAACTTTTTGAACATCTCATAGTTGAAAATGGCTTAAAACCTATCTATGTTTGGCCAACTTTTTGAAGATCTCATAGTCGAAAATGGTTAAAAACCTATCTATGTGCTGCCAACTTTTTGAACATCTCATAGTTGAAAATGGTTTAAAACCTATCTATGTTTGGCCAACTTTTTGAACATCTCATAGTTGAAAATGGTTTAAAACCTATCTATGTTTGGCCAACTTTTTGAACATCTCATAGTTGAAAATGGTTTAAAACCTATCTATGTTTGGCCAACTTTTTGAACATCTCATAGTTGAAAATGGTTTAAAACCTATCTATGTTTGGCCAACTTTTTGAACATCTCATAGTTGAAAATGGTTTAAAACCTATCTATGTTTGGCCAACTTTTTGAATCTCATGGCCTCATAGTTTTTGAAAATGTCGTTTAAAACCTATCTATGTTTGGCCAACTTTTTGAACATCTCATAGTTGAAAATGGTTTAAAACCTATCTATGTTTGGCCAACTTTTTGAACATCTCATAGTTGAAAATGGTTTAAAACCTATCTATGTTTGGCCAACTTTTTGAACATCTCATAGTTGAAAATGGTTTAAAACCTATCTATGTTTGGCCAACTTTTTGAACATCTCATAGTTGAAAATGGTTTAAAACCTATCTATGTTTGGCCAACTTTTTGAACATCTCATAGTTGAAAATGGAAAATGTGCAAGATCCAATGATTAGTAAGACGTTAAAGGAACAGCATCACATCGCCAAAACCGCTGGGATCCAATCCAAAGATCCAACCTTACCCTGCAAAGAAATGTCGTTGCACTATGCATTAAAGGTATCCAAAGTGGCAATACTGTACCCACAGAAATGTATCCAAAGTGGCATTTAAGCTGGGTACAGATTCATTGCCATTGCCACTTCCGCGAAACGAAGCGCAGTCATCAAGGTAGACAAAGTGGCATGGCTGTGGCTCAAGTTATTCCGGTACCATGCTGGACCCAAAAATCGATTGGTCAATTCTTCAACATGATCTAGAGCTAAATGATGTTTTTGCGCCATATGGTCATGGGTCAAAACCCTGATACCTAGGTTTTTTTGCTGCGATTGACCCATCCCCATCTACACCAAATAGTTGGTTTTTCTTATGGAAAATCCTATGGAAAAAAAAGAGATACCATGGGCTACCCCCATCTTAGGAAAGCTCATGAAACCTCCATCTCCACATGTTGGATCACACATTCGCGCCCCACCTCCAGTGGCACTTCGGTCAAAAGCTCCTTTTTTGGAACGGACCAAGGCGGGGACCAATGTCTTCCACTGGAAGAAGCCACACGGCTGTCTCAAAGAAGCCATGATTTGACGTATGAATTTTAATCAGGCCATTGAAGCTGCGGAAAAGGCCAGAGAAAATCAATCGTTTTTGGATGTTTTTGGGGTTATGACTTACAAGTTGTAGATCCAAAGTGTCTAACACATTCTAACACACTGTCCCTTCTGAAAAATGCTGAAAATGGTGGCTCCCCAAGGCTCCCCAATGCTCCCCATTCCAGCCATTCCCCCCAGCCATTGCGCGCACCTGGGTGTCTTCCATGATGGGACGAAAAAATCTTTCGCGACGCAACACGTGATGTTTTCGATGACTGAGAGCCGATTTCGCACTACGTGGCCGCAGCCGCCACTGGAAAGATGCCGTACCAATTTCGCCAATGTCTGAGTGGGAGAAAAACCTGACTTAGAATTTAGGTCACCACTCTGGATGTTCGATTTTTGGAGAAAAACCCATGGAAAAACGATCTCATCTCCAACAATCTGCCGGTGAACCAAACAAAACATTCCCATCTATTGAATCGATGGCCTCAATAGTAATAGGGCCCTAATTTATCAGCTCTGAGTAGTCTGACCAAGCTATCAGAATTGGCCGCTGGGATTTGGTGCCAAAAACAATGGAACATCCAGAAATCCTATGGATGGAGATACTCCAACCAGTTGCATTTTCAGAGTAAACATCTTGATAAACCATGACAAAGAAAAAGGGTTTTTGGACCCAAATGTTGCCAGAATCGTTCTCATGTTGAGATTTAATCAGCCCAATTTTGGGGATCCGTGACAGAAAAATCCATCGACTCTGAAGATCTCTGAGGTAAACTACCATCTGGTTATTTAACATAGCCATGGTATAGATGGCCCATAGAAATAGATGGTTTACCGTTCTTAAAAATGGGTGGATCTTTCCATGGCTATGTTAAATAGCCAGATGGTAACGTAAATATGGAATATCCATGATCTCCGAGGAAAATGATCTGCAAGTGGTGGATGTTACATATCCATGCTGGTCTATGCTGGTCTACGGAGGTTAAGCCAATCAAAGTTGCACTGCCACAGGCTGGATTGGCCCATCATCCTCTGGCATGTTTTTGGCTCAACTGTTTGGGTGTGTCTGAAGGTGGATGATTTACCCCTGTTCTCATAGTTTTTAATAAAGAAATTTATGATTGGACCACGGGATTTGGGGGTTTTCCCATAGATTCCCGGAGCCAACTTGTCGCACGTCTTCCTTTTTTTTGGGGCAGCGTACAACGAGTTTGGCTGAAGCCGCATCCAAATATCTTGTGTGTTCAGTCCACCAAATTCATGTAAGTCGCGTCACGACCTGGTACTGCTGGTTTATCGGAAAATCTTGACCCAGGAAAATGTGCTAATGTAACAAGTCATAGAATGAAATAGAAAGAGAAGATAAGAGAAGATCACCGAAACGAATCCGAAAAGAATAGAATGGAATAGACTAGTGTAGAATAGAACAGAGCAGAAAAGAACTGAATAAGATAAGATCAAGTGGCAAAGATAAGATAAGACAACACAAGACAAGACAGATACATAGATAGATAGAGGGACAGACGGACAGACTCAGGCGGACAGACCGACAGGCCCACAGATGGACCGACGGACAGAGGGACAGGCGGACAAACAGAAACAGATAGATAGATTAGATTAGATTAGATTAGACTAGACTAGACTAGACTAGATAGATAGATAGAGACAGTATACACAGTATACACAGTATACACAGTATACACAGTATATACAGTATACACACTATATACAGTATATACAGTATATACGTACAGTAGATACAGTAGATACAGTAGATACAGTAGATACAGTAGATACAGTAGATACAGTAGATACAGTAGATACAGTAGATACAGTAGATACAGTAGGTACAGTAGATACAGTAGATACAGTAGGTACAGTAGGTACAGTAGGTACAGTAGATACAGTAGATACAGTAGATACAGTAGGTACAGTAGATACAGTAGATACAGTAGATACAGTAGATACAGTAGATACAGTAGATACACTAGATACACTAGATACACTAGATACACTAGATACACTAGATACACTAGATACACTAGATACACTAGATACACTAGATACAGTAGATACAGTAGATACAGTAGACGCAGGAATACATAGATACATAGATAGATAGGTATATATAATGTACACACGACTTCATAAATAGTTAGATTTAGATTCACCTATAGATACAGACAGATCTAGCATCCCAGTTGCCGACTTCTTAAAGCGCCAGATCTGGGCCAATTACATATCGCATCGACGGCTTGTGTCCCGTCAAGGGCCAGCTGGATTTCTGTAACTACTGATTCCACCATGGCGAACATGACATAGCGGATGTTCGAACATGACATCTTGCCCACATTGACCTAGCAGTATTGCTCTATGGTAGAATGCAATAGAATACAATTGCTTGGACACAAGAAACAAGATCACTTGAGGAATAGACTGAGATAGAACATGATAGAACCTTCGGTGCCACGGAAATGGGAGGAGGTTTCTTCCCTTCCAGATTAGACATATCACAAACCGCACTGTTGCATCTTGAAATGCAAAACAATATCCTCTTAATTGTTGTGAATGGTGATTCCCAGTTTAGGGATATATCACATCGTTGAATTCCTTGATATTCCACATACACAATCCCCAGAATTTAAGAGTACTTCCGTCGAGACGCGCATCAGCAACTCCATTGCTCTTCAAATTTACCACCAAACGGTCGAACGGTGGTTTTGGAAGACGGGCATCCAAACCATGGAGCGGCAAAGGCACCAACACTGCGAGCCGCAGAAAGTCCCGATTGAGGAGAAAGATATGATGAGAACATCTTGACCTTGCGGTGATAGGTATATATAGGTATATAGATGAGCAAACCATTACTCTAATTTTAGACAAGTTGAGTTGACACACTCAGATGTTCCGAAATTCCCGGCAGATGGCCGGTGATCAAGAGCCCACAAAAAGGATACCCAAATGGTGTTTTCCCTATTTTTTATTACTTGTTGAGTCCTTTCTGTATTTTCAGGTTTCAGCTGGGGTAATTCCTATTACACCCAAATGGACTGATAAACCTAAACAAGGGTCAAACAACCGTTAAGCACCTGCGACTCACGCTTTTTACTCGAGCCGCATCAGCTATGGTAGCATGCTATTATACATGGGTTTTATGGTGGAGTGCAAATACACCCCCCTCAGGTGAGCCGGTCACGGCAAGGCTGCCCATTTACCAGGGCGAGGCCATTTCGGTCTGCCTTACCGCTCCTGGCTCTTTTGCACGACCTGAGGAAACCCAAACAGCGGCTATGATACAAAAATCGATCGTCAATGCAAGCAGTTTCACAACTTATCCCTCTTCCCACTCAACACGGCCATGCCTGATGACTTTCTCGTACCAGCGCCCATGCCACTTCTGCCATTCTCCAGTGTAACGGCGATCATCGTGGGACTGACTTTGCTGAGGGCGGTTGATCCACTGACTTGCAGACGTTGATGATGAAGCTACCTCTACGGTGGATGGTCGGGCAACCGGTTTGGCGGTGCCTTTCTTGGAGGGACCTTGGCCGTACGCTCCAGTCTGCTCAGCTTTGCGCTTGGCCTCGTTCTGCTCGCGAGCCCTGTCAGACTGCTTCTTCTTCTCTGCAGCATTCTGCTTGTACAGCTCCTCGTTTTGTCCCTTGATCCACCTCAAATGACGTTCAGCATCATGAACAGCAATGTTGTCAACACCAGTACAAGACAACAAAAGATTGTGTCCAGGATTCCGGTTGAGATAGTCAATGTACTCTTCCTCGGAGTAGATTTCCGTACGGTACATGTAGAACCATGGTTGGTCAATGTACCTGAACGATTTCGGGACATCAAGACGGCTTGCCAAATCCAAGTAAACCAGCCTCATCGCGTTGTGCTCCAGCTGAGATTGCTCAGAAACGCCCATCTTGACCTGAGCCTTGGTACGGCCTGGCTTTGGCAAATGTGCAGACTTGAGGAGGTCGTACCTTTCACAATCGTACTCGTTCTCCCCCTCGTTCAACACGCTCTCTGCGAATGTGGCGTCCTGGGCAAACCTGTCAGCCACAGACACATAGCACAAGCTCAAGGCACGGTCGAATCGACTCTTTGCCCTTGCCAACAAACTGGCTTCCGGACTAGAGCTTCCTCTTGCCTGGTCGTCCAACAAACCCAAAGATTCAAGCTGATCATGTGTGATGCTCTGCAGGTACTCACCACGAAAATCATAGTACAAGCCCAGCTTGTGAAGGGCGGCCTTCCTTCGTTCTGCAATCTTGGTTCGGTCGGCCTTGTTCACCCCTTCAAGCATCAATCCACACACATCGCATTCAATCTGTCCCTTGAAAGTCTGTGCAAAACATCTTGAACATTGCGTGACTTCAATCTTGACCGGCACCGGCTTCTTGTCCTCCTTCTTCACCTCTTTCTTCGAAGGTTGGTCATCGCCTTTAGGGCGAGACTTCTGCTTTGGCACCAGTGACTTTGATGTTGATGCCGGCGTCTTTTTGGGTGACTCTGCAACTGGAGCTTTTGGATCTTTCTGTACTGCCTTCGGCGGTGCAACTTTTGAAACAGGCTCCAAGAAGGCCGCAGCTGATGATGCCGCAGGCACAGCTGCGGGCACGCTTGTCAGGGCTGCCTTCTTCTTTGCAGGTTCATCCTTTGCTGCTGCATCAACTTCTGAGGTCACAGCTTTTGGAACTTCTGGTGCATGAGGTGCAGAAGTCCCTTCCTTCGGTGATGGTTTTGGAGGCGCTTTTGGCGGTGTCTTTGGGCTTTCAACCTTTGCTGCAGGAGGCTTTGGAGCTTCACCCTTCGGAGGAGGGGGCAACAATCTGCTGCTTGCATATCCAGGCATACCGGCAAGTTGGGCCACATTTGGTGGCGGAGGCTTCACCTTTCCTGGGAAAAATGCTGTTGCAGTGGGCGCGCCAGTTGAGGCGGCCGGAGACTTGGAACCAGTCCGTTTTGATGCCTTGGCCTCAAAGGTCTCGACAAGCTCCTGGACTCCAACTTCTCCCCCACTGCTCGCTGCAGACTGTGCGACCTCCTGCTGGCGACGATACAAATTCACCTTCTTGGCAGTGTCATCGACAGAGATAATGTATTGAGGCGGTACGACGTCACTTGTCAAAATGCCGTCAGAGGCCGTCCTGAAAAACACAATGCCAGCTTTGACAGCTTCAGCCATTGCTACCCTGATTTCAATGGGTCGTTCAGCACGCAAACCGCTCACATACTCTTTCTCGTCGACACGCACTTCGCTAAAATAGGAGTGTGCTCTGCCTGATGAATTTCGTTCTCCTCCTCCAGCAACGAAGCCATTCTCAATGATGCCCTTCCAATTGCCTTTTGTAGTCCTGTGATAAACTACGCCGGGGCACATCTGAGGAGTGGTAATCTTTTTACCTTTGGCGTTCATTTTCTGGATCGCTGCTGCTCCAGACAGAGCATAGATTTCCACTGCATTGAACGTGTCCTCAGCTGAAGCGGCATCCATGGCACGTTTCGTATGCCCCTGCACTGCACGGATCCTGATGGGCCAGTAGGCTAACCCTTTACGGGTTGCCTTCTGGTACCCGGCAATGCACTGGAACTCAAAACGGCATTTGTTGTCCCAGTAGAGCAATGAAATAAGCTCTTCAACTGTCATTCGGGGCAACTTGGCTGGCAGCATTTGGTTGAACATTCGAAAGAAGTCATCAAGGTCAAGCCACATGTTTTCATCAAATCCAGAGGTGTCCTGACCCGGCTGTCCACGCGTCACTGCATTGACCTTGGTCTTGTGTCGGTCCATGCGATCTGGGTACCTCAGCTCCTTTGCCCCATCCATCTCCCAACAGGTTTTGACGATCAATTCGTAGGGATGGGCATCAACGACACAATGTTCAACTACTTCTGCATTTATGTTTTCGTCCAAAGTGATACGATATTTGTCAAGGTGTCCAAGTGCGTGTTTCGGAATGATGGTACCCTTGATCTCGTTTTCTTGCAGGGGCTCACCAGCTGAGGTGGCCTGAGTTGAATCCTCCTGTGTCGTCTGAGGTTTCGCCTTGGGGTCAGGCGGAGCTGCGTGGCTGGCCTTGGCCTTGCCAACCGATGGTCCCTCGTGCTCATCGGGATCCAGAGCGTCCCATGGGTCGCCTTCTTCATCATCATCTTCAGCGACACCAGCATCGGTCGGGCGAGCTCTCAACTCCTCTGCTGTGAAGCTTTCTGGGGTCGAGACGCTCGGTGCAGATCTGTTCGTCTTCTCACGGAGAGCATTGAGAACCTGCACAAACCTGACTGGGAGGTGCTCCATCTTTGGCGGGACATCACGCATTGTAGCTTCTCCTGCAGGGCGCCTGCGCTTGTACAAAGACAGGTTGTACTGAGGAATCAAAATGTCCGTCATGTGCAACATGTGGAGAGTTGCCATGACATATCCGATCATTTCACTTCGGTTGAGCTCGGTCTCGAATGCGTGAAAGTAGTCCCTGAGCTCAAGCCTTGGTGGAAGCATGTCATTCTGAATCCACCGAATTCGATCGTTGTCACTGGCAATCTCCTTGTGGAACCATTCCTTCAGTCGATCAACAAACGTGGTGAAGATGAGACTCAATCCATAAGTGAGCGGGTCGGGCTCGCCGATTAGGGCGGCCTGATCCACTCCCAATTCCTTGAGCTGATTGTTCCACCACACGATGTTGCCTTTGACCCTGTCCATGATGGCATTCCAGTCACCCTGTGGTTCCCTCTGCCCCCAAATGGGAAGGGGTTCAACACCATATTCCCCACAAATTTCATTCCCAGACCAAAAGATTACCGAAATAACCCTGATGGCTGATCCATGAGAAGAATATTTCGCCATCAGCTCCTTGATCATGGAAACATTTGCTTTGCAGAGCTGTTGCAAATCCTTACCCCAGAGCATGTCATGACCGATTTCGAGAACCATGTCCGACTTTCGCAATCCCAGATCCTCCTTCAAGGTGTACTTCTTCAAAGTCTTACCCTTTCCAGTGATCAGAGCCAAAGTTGAATCGGAAGTCACCACATAGATGGTGGGCACGACGTCTACCGCCGGCCTTGATGTCCCAGGGACGTACTCAGTAGGCAAGCTCAGATCCCACAGCGAGTCATGCTCGAGCTCGGACAGATGGCGGATCTCCTTTGCCCACGGCACATTCGTCAGGGCGTCAGTTGCCATTGACTGCGCAGTAAAACACTGCATGAATCCTGCGGCCAACTCAAGGTCTTCTGTTCTGTTGCCCTGTGCCAGGATGGTTGACGAAGCGAGGACCGTGGAAAAGATGTCCTCCCACCCTGCGTGCCTATCCCCCTGAACATCAAGGCACTTCCGAAAAGCAAGCCACTCCGACATGTTGCTCTGTTGGGGCACGGTCTTTAAACCGGCCGACTTGAGAGCCCGCACGTTCATCTTGTCAGCGATCGACAAATTTGAATCATCAGAACGGCGGCTCATGGCGGGCAAAGCTAACCTTTTCCTGTTCTTGGCGGTTTGTGCCTGGTTAGCTCTGGAACGAAAACAATCATGGATGAAGTCAGTCAACTTGAATGTGTAGTTCTCTGCAAGCTTCAATGCAGTACCCCGGCTTTGACCATGAGTGTGGGAACCATCACAAACGTATTCCGAAAGACTTGACAACTCTTCCATGTTTGTTGCAATCATCCAACCCTTTTTCATGGGATTCCCGTCCAAGTCAATAACCCCAAACTGGCAACCGTGGAATGGATACAATTTCAACTCTTGTCTCTTCAAAAACGATTGGACCATTGGCCATTTCCAATACTTGCAGTTCTTTGAGAGTTCAAATGCAATTGAAAAATGTGGCCCATCGATTTCACTGATAATCTTTTGAAGTGATTTGAAAAGTTTTGTAAATTCCTTTTGTTGCTGTTCGATTCGTTCAGCCCCTTTGTCAGTCAAACTGTTGATGTAACCCCATGGACTGCCGCCCACACATGGCAAGGAAGCATAAAGCAAAATCTCACCCGCTGGATTACTCTCCCTGAAAGACTGGACTTCTTGGGCTAGCCATTTACGGCAGCCTTGGGTGGTGCCATCCTCGTTTTCAGTTACTCGGATCAGTCTACACCCTTTACTGGCTTGCCGTGGAGTGCATAGCTTCGAATCAGATGAACAGCAAAACTCAATCAACATCCTTTGGAAAGAATTTGAACCATCACGTCCCCCCTGATCATTGGCATTAGCTGGACACGCAGGCTTGGAGTCTACTTGGCGCACCTTGGGCTTGTCGGCGTCGATCCAAGTCTTTCCAATGGCCATCAACCTCAAAGCATGTTCCCATTTAGTTGGGGAAGTAAAAGGTTTTGTAAGGATGTCAGCTGTCTGCCAATTGGTGCCAACATTAATGAGGTCAAATTGTTCCTCCTCAAACTGCTGTTTCATCCATTTAAAACAGATGTTCTGAGTTTTGTTGGCGTACCGCATGGTGGAGGAATTACCGGTGCCCATCACAGTTATAGAAGCCTGATTATCTTCCATGAACTTCACTTGATAGAACTCCGGAAAATGGGCCTTCAATCCATTGATATTTGCCGCAGAAAGGCCCCCCTCAACGTTACCATACCTGATTTCATCGATCTCTTTGTCGATACGAGTAAAAACAGGATCACATGGTTCGGGGGTGTTTGGCTTGGGGTTTGACCCAGCCTTCTGCGACAATTTCTTGAAAATGCCCAATTGCTCCAACAACGCTAACATTGGAATCCCTTCTGCTCTGAGTGCGTGATTGGCTGACACGACTTCGGCTTCAGTGGACGAGTTTGCTACAACTGTCTGCTTCTTGCTGAATGCGTTTAATGGGAAATAGGTGTTTGGCCCCACAAGAAACATGGCACAACCTGAAGTTGATTTTGAATCATGTTCCCCCGCATGATCAGCGTCAGCAAATAGCCACAGTTGACAATCCTCAAACGAGTCTCCCACAAAACCCTCCATAAAAACATCTGTAGTTGACTTGATATATGATACCAATCTGTGCAATGCAATGTCGCACTCAATGGACCATTTCGTCACCCTAGATGCCAAGCTTTGAGTAGCTCTTAAGAGATCTGGGCGTGCCATACGGGCCGCAAAGACAATCTTCATCAGGACCCTTGATGCAATCGGCTGCAACCTCCCTGGCTTCTCCTTCTCATCGAGAGTTGGCCGGGCTATTCCCGCTTCTGTGAACGGCGTTGCAACCACTGGCAAATCATCTTTCTGAACCTTTGCCAGTTCACAGTATGCATCTACGCATGATTCCATGAAAGAAGACATGTCGTACCTTACCAGGTTTACAGGTTTGTTCATGCAACCGGACTTGTTTGTAACGACACTCTCAATGCTTTTGAACCGTTGAGATTTCTTCTCATTCTTGGCTTCCCTTTTGTCTCTGTGCGGACCGGGTCTGTTCTTTGATGGGAGGGCAAACTGATTAGTGTTGCCATACTCGTCACCATACCTGAAGATTGTTCTTCCTGTCCAGAAGTCTTTTGTCTGAATCTTTTGATCCACTGTCATGTCATCTTCAACAATAGCTGAACTTTCGTCTGACATATGCATGTTGAGAACTGGGAGACCTTTAAATTCAACATTTTTGTCGAACATTGTAACCCGTTCTGAATGCAAAGACGTGACAAACTCCCCCCCCTCATCGCCAGGCTCGAACAACTTCTTCCGTGGCTGGAGATGATACCTTGTCCAAGTTTTGTTGAAGGGGTCATGTTGCCAAAAATCATTTGTTCGATGTTGTGTACGTGCCGCAGCAGCCGCCTGAGAATCAAAAACATGTGCAAAAGGATGAGCTTTTCGTGGTAGTGTAACATTGTTAAACTCCACATGTTGACAACCGAAATATCGATCATAGGGTTCGGGGTCACCAATATTGACTGCTCGTTTGATACTTGCCCATGCTTTGTCCATGTTCTCGGTGGGACCTGCGAGTTTGAAATCATCCACGTAAACAACCAACATGCAATTGTACTCAGCGTGATAGAAAATACTTTGCCATATATCAGGGAGAATTTGTTTCCAACCTTCTTTTCCGATTCTGCTGTTGAGGTGGTTTTCCCAAATACCGCCACTGTCTGGATGCCCGTACAAAGCTAAGACCAAAGGAACCATGGGTTGCCAGAATTGCTTTTCCCAGTGTTCTGGCCATCTGTTCCGTGGCAATGATAGCCATGTGGGCACCCCAGTGAAGAGGGCCTGGATATAAGCTTGAATGGCGTCTGCCTGAGCTTTTGAAAATCCGGGCTGAGAACCAAACGCGTCAAGAAGCTTTGCAGCTTCCATCGAAGCAGGACTGCTACCTAACTCGGCAAACAACGCGTGGTCAGAATCCTGGTCGCGGACATTGTTACCCTGGAAGACTGTACGGCCCTTGAATTTCCTACGAGGATCATCAGCTGGAAGTTCCGACCCCTTTTCGTAGCAGGCTTCAAAAATACGACCAAGATGTACAGTTTCCCCTTTCTTGCGGGCTTCCTCAACAATGCTTTTACATTCCTTGACTCTGGATTCGTCCCATACTCCTTTTGTCCTGAGGTTCTCCCACTCCTTATCTAAGGCAGCCTTTGCTTTGGGGTTTTTCCTAACCTCATCTTTGGGAACCAAACGTGCAACAGCAGAAAACAATTCAAGAGCCACTTTGAATTCCAACTCTGCGATCTTATTCTTGATCATCTCTCTCAATTCCGGTCGATGCAGTTCAGCTTTTGCTGGAACCGCTTTCGGCATAGCAGGGACACAAAAATTCGGTCTATTCTTTGGAATGACCTCCCATGTTGACACACTAGGCTCACCTGAGGGGCTAGGGTTTACCCGAAGCTTTCTTGCAGTTGCCACCGCACCTTTCTTCTTCTTCGGACCCTTTGATGCTGAGCTTGATGCAGCACCGCCGCTGCCAACAGCCATCTTTTCAGCCTCCTCCTCAACGAGCTTTTGCCTATCCTTCGGACTAAGCATTTTCCAAAAATCCGATGGGATCGACTCAGGGCGTTTTGACCCTTTGTACGTTTTCACAAGGCGTGTGCCGTCCCAATGATAACCATCCGGGATTGGTGTTCCAGTTGGAGTGTACTTGATATCAGGAAAAACTGGTTCCTCAGCCGGCCTTTCATCACTGGCGAGTGCGTCAAGCACTGCCTCCGTTGACTTGTCAATTGCTTCTTCACTTGCTTCTGCATGTTCCTCTGTTTGCAGTTCGGATTGAAACGGAATCGGACGAGGATCAGCAATGACATTGTCAGCAAGGCGGTCCGGCTTGGGCTCTTTGGCCTCTTTCAATGCACGGAGTGGGAAGACAAAACCTCCCGCGATGAGCTCAACACGTCGTGCTCGCTGCACTGTGATGCTGCCCGTTTCTGCATGGTAATCCAATGCTTCTAACTTGGCAACAAGATACTCACCTTTCCATGCGAAACCAGGTTGAATATGGTATCCCAAAAAGATTCCATCATTTGCAGTTGGTGATGTCTTTCCAGATGTGTTGTCAACCCTTTTTGGATTGTTCCAAAACAGTATCTTTGCACCGAAAGGAATCAACTGACCTGGAAAATCTTCTTCGAATCTGAGTTTCCATGGGGCATCATCACCGTTGAGCTGTGGCGTGGCATTCACTGCCATGGAGAAATGCTGCATAGCCATTGGCCAATACTGCAATGGAAGACCTGACTGCACGAGGTTTGTGCGTGTGCCTTCAAGCATGTGCCTGATCTCCCTCTCCACAAACGACTTTGAACTGTCCACATACTCTGTTGATGTTTGATGTCTGTACCCCAACTCTGAAATTGTAGCAATAAGTTCTCGTGAATTGTCAGTGTAAACTGCCCCAACTTCGTCCTTGTGAGATAAGAAGTGGTTAAAAGCATTAACACATGACTCACTTGATTTTGTCTGACTTGGATAGACGTGTCTGAACTGAGTGTGAATGTCCTTCATCACCAATGCCACTGTTTCACCTTTGACGCCTTCTTCCACATTGGATTTGATTACAGTATGGTCAGCGACAATGTGATCCCCAAAGCTTTTGGTTTCCAACCTTTTCTGTCCCCCTTTCTTCTTTGCGGGTGGCGCCATCATGCGCGCCTTCTGACAGATTTTGCAAAAAGGATTCTTGGGGTAATGGCAAAACTGGTGAGATTTGCTGCATGCCTCTTGCTCAAGGTCAGATGCCTTTCTAGACCTGACGTACTCGGTTTCACTATCATGAGCTACTCCCTCATCCACGCCTTCTTCCTCGGCACCTTCTGCTTTTGCAGCATCCATTGCAAAAAGACGTAACAGGTCACAATCTTTCTTGAACTGTCCACTGTTCAAAACACGACAAGAGCTATCAATAACCGGCACACGGCCGTCTACGTTAAGCTCGATGACTCCCATGTCCGGACGAATGAAGTAAGGCCTACCATCAGCTGGCCACACGAAACTGTAACCCTGTTCCATACACCTGACCCCAACCGAAAGAACAGCAGGAGTTTCCTCGAGAATGTATGGTGAAAATGGCTGATGTAGGGCATCGACCTTTACGTCGGCCACCTCATCCGCTCGTGTCGAACCGTTCGCTGTAGCAAGGCTGATTGGGGTATCGCTGACACGGCGGTTTGTCGCCTTTGCAGTCTTCAGCATACCCTCACTAATCAAATCCTGTTCACTGCCCGTGTCAACCAACCAAACACATCCATCTTTTGATGCCGGTGTAGCAACAGTGGGCAAATGAGTGTTACTGACTTTGTTCTTGGGACCAATCATTGCTCTACAGTGGTTGCATGATACTCCCCCTTCTGGGTCATTGCATCGGAATCGGCATTTGGGCTGCGTCTCACTGCCGAAGAGCTTCACAAGTTCCTGCAACTGTCGGGCCGAAACCTGAGCACGGTGAGCCACGAGTTTGTCGGGTTTTGGCACTGACTCTGAATCAGGGAACGTCTTCTCATAGATTCGGGGTTTGTGCACTACCTTCCTCTGTTCACCTGTTGCTGGGACTTTGATGTATTCCACTTTTGATGAAAACACAATAGCTCTATGGCATTGTTCTTTCATGGCCTTTGTAGCTTTCGGCAACCCTTTTCCCTTTGCTATGCATGCATACCTTTGAGTAATGCATGGCGCGGCTTTTGCACTGGCCTTCTTCTTTGGTGCAGGGCTATTGGTGCGTTTTGGATCCTTTGTGGGTGCAGCTGCAACTTCATGTTTGTAAAAACACTTGTCACCACGACGACATTTGCCCTGTTGAAAGTAAGTGCATGGGATCTTGGCCATCTCTTCCTTCGACTTTCTGTTGGGGGAACCACTTCTGCTACCACCTTTGCCCTTACCCTTCCTTTTGGGGGTACCAGATCTTGAGGAATCTTTGACATGCTTGTAGGGACAGTCTTTACCCTTTTCGCACTTGCCATCCCTGAACTTGTAGCATATTTTATCCCCTTTTCCGCTCTGGCTACGACCACGGGTTCGACCTCGGTCGCCCTTTCCTTTGCCGCGATCTTTGCCCCCCTGAGCGGGTGCAGCGGGCTGAGGCTTTTCGGTCTGCTTGTTCTTTTCAACGATTCTGTTTCTGTTTGAACGGAGTCTTTCTCTATCCAAAAGATCACGAATGTTTCTCAACAAGAATGCATAAGACTTTTGTTCTGACTTTTCAGGAGCTCTGTCAAATGCTTCGATGTCATACTTCATCAATTGACATTTTCGGATTTGTCTGAGTAAGATGTCTCTGAGAACCAAATCATCTGGCGGGGTTTCCATGCCGGCAATTGTGGCGTCCCATCGGTTCAGAAACCTTCTAAGGTCCTCCACAGATTCTCCAGTGCGAACGACTCCAAGTAGGTCCTCGACGCGGTAGAGACTGCCAGCTTCCTCAGACGTCCTGAAGTAATCTTCAAACATCAAAAGGACTCTCCTACCTCTGACTTGGATCCCTTTCTTTGACTTCTCATCTTTGAAGTTATGGATCTTTGTTGCTAAATCACCTTTGGCCGAGCGAGTTAACGCTGCCGACAGTTTGGTGTCAAGTGTGATAAATTTCCCAGGTTCCTGCAGCTTTTCCTCCAACTTTTCCCGAGGGGTTTTGTTGTCAAAGACTTCATTGAGCCAAAGCCTAGCCTCATCGGGTTTGTCGGAGCACGACTTGACTTCGTCCCTGACATGATTACGCCAGTGACGATACGCTTCTGGGGCAGGCATGTCGTTCAGTTTGATAGTCTCTGCCTCTTTTGTTCGGGGCTTTTCACCATCTGAATCCTTTGAAGTCAGTCTGGTGATGAGATCTAGCAATTGTTGACCTGAAAGACCTAAGCCTGCTTCAGCTGCTTTCTTGCCAGGGTCGCTTGCTATTACTGTAGGACTGGGCACACTATGTTCTTGGTTTGCATCATCATCATTTTGTCTTTGAACTGGCAATGGTGGCAGTTTTGGAGGGGCTGCTGATCCGGCAGGGGTTGTTGAGAACAAGTTGCTCAACCTTTCCTTGGCGTCCATGGCTAAGCTACTCATACCAGTGTTTGGCATGGGTTCTGCTCCAGCCTTAGTACCGACCGCTGATTTTGGGGTCATGTACAAATCGATATTGTTCCCGCCTTGTGAATCATCAACTTCAACGGCTCTGTCGACATTGATTTCCGGGGCGCTGTACTTGTTGAGCTTCTCCATCAAATCCTCCACTTGTCCCTGCAATTGGAAGTTGAGTTCAGCAGCTTGGTTTTCCTGCCTACTGCATTCCTCTCTAATCTCCTGGATTACAGCTTGTTCCTCCTTCTTGAAACCTTCCATGCCATTCTTTGCATACTCTACTGTTTCATCCACGATTCGTTTACAGTCTGCCTCGAGGCTACCTCTGAGTTCAGAAAACCTTTGTTCGTACTGGGCTGTAACGTGGGCTACCTTTTGGTTGGCTCTTTGTTCAGCTTCCAGTGCAACTGCATTTGCAGCATTCTTCAGCTTTGCGTTTGCATCGCTAAGTTCCTGTCT
Source organism: Cladocopium goreaui (assembly GCA_947184155.2). Lineage (NCBI taxonomy): Eukaryota > Dinophyceae > Suessiales > Symbiodiniaceae > Cladocopium > Cladocopium goreaui. Next base: position 50,805 of record CAMXCT020001597.1, on the reverse strand, counting down.
CAGTTTTGCTACCTCATGCTCAGTTGCCGTTTGGGACATTGAATACTCTGACACTAGGTGCTCATGTCTGCGGTCAGCTTCTGCACGTTGATGGGCGATTTCGCTAAGGCAAATTCCCTCAAACTCTTGGTACAGTTGCTGGACCTTTTGTTCCATGAGATGTGTGTGCCTCTCCTCTGCCTCTTGCCTGAAAGCGTCAATGTTACCTTCGTTGATGTAGGTAAGATTGTTTTGCACGAACTGGAAATAGGCTTGCACGGGCTGAGTGAAGAAACCTTCATCCACCGACATGGGCGTGGGGTTTGTCCCAGCCGGCAAGCTCTGCTGAGAACCAGTTGATGCAGTCGCCAACGTTCCTGAAGCAGGGACAAGGGCACCTCCACCTGAGGCGTCTCCAGTTGTCCGTTCCATGGCTTTAGAGACTACGGCTGATAACCTGTATTTTCAGGTTTCAGCTGGGGTAATTCCTATTACACCCAAATGGACTGATAAACCTAAACAAGGGTCAAACAACCGTTAAGCACCTGCGACTCACGCTTTTTACTCGAGCCGCATCAGCTATGGTAGCATGCTATTATACATGGGTTTTATGGTGGAGTGCAAATACACTTTCAACAACAATGTGCTCCATCTGGAAAAAAAAACCTTCATCCAAGCCGGCAGTGAAACCCCATCCACAGAATCTGGGACAACTGCGACTCATGGCCGGGTCACCAGGTCACCGGTTGGCAAACCCTTGCGACCCCATGGTTCTTTTGGAAACCTCGCTTTGTTGGATGGGCTTTGGGAAAACATGGACGTGCCA
>CAMXCT020001597.1:0-45000 GCA_947184155.2 Cladocopium goreaui | reverse complement strand
GGATTTAGCTTAGATAATTAGAGAATGATAGATACCTTAAATACCTTAGATGTGAAACATCCATCCAGTGGCAATTTGGATCAAAATCAAGCTAAGAAACCAAGGTTTCCCCTGCCGAGACAATCTCAGCCAATTTTTTTTCCGAAAGATACCATTTGCCATCCTCATAATCAAAGAATGGTAGAAATAAAATAGTGGTAGAGCTTACCGGTTTGTCATCGAATACCTTTTTTTATCCACTGTTTCATTGTTTTTCCATATTCACCCCTCAAACATTTGTTGGGGGTTATATGCCGGGTATGCCCAGTTTTCCAACATCGGATCACCGACTTGATGCTATCGAAAATATATTCCCCCCATACTTTTCAGCTTCCCAACTCTTCTATCTAATCTGGGTAAATTATAATATTTCACTAACCTGAATTGTTGGGCCATTTGGGGATGATTTCCCGAATCCTAACCATGATTCCAGTGAGGTCGCAGTGGGGTCGTTATAATTTACCCAGATCTAATTATTTGGAGTTTCGTATACAATGATATATTGGGGATGGTCACAATATGTCACAATCCATGAACTGGGAAATCCGATCAGAACGCCAACCAGTACCGTCATTCCATCACTCCTATTATACTGGTTGGTTAAGAAGTGGATGTCCATCATGGATGGTGATAACCTTCCATATACCAGGCAGTATAACCGCATGCACAAATCAACCAACAAGGGTTGATTGAACACGAAAAATTGGAATGATCACCCCAAATATGCAGCTAAACTGAAAAATGATTTCGAAACCACCAAACGCCGGTTCATTGGTTTATGTCCCTATTGTTGCTGCAACACGGCTTACCTTACCATCTATTGCTGGTAAATAATGGCAAGTCTCACATCGATGGTGGGTGATGCCCGTATGGTCGGCAGTTCGTTGGCTATATGAACATGACATTCCAATGCCATTATCCGCCATTTATGGACCAATCTATCTCTATGATTCATTGGTGTAATTCCCTGGTTTTGATGGTCACCCCCATAGGTTGATCTAGTTTGTTGGTTAACATCCCCATTACATCTTCTTTTTGATGCTTAAGAAACGGTGTTGTCCTATTAAATCCTTTTTTTCATGGACAAAAATGTCATAGTTTGAAGGTTGACCAAAGTGTCATCAAAACATCGTTGCTGGGTCAAATCACAAATTTGATGGTAGCAGCCCCCAATGGGCTGCTTGTTCCCCAAGTCTTGCAGCTTCAACCACCACTTCTGTTGGTGAAATTCTCATGTTTGATGGTTAAAACAATATGTTTCATGCTTCACATGTTTAGCCATATTTCTTGTGGTTAAAAGCACATGTTTTATTCTTCAGACCTGATGGTTGATAAGTGAAAATATCTTTTGGCTGCCTACAGCATTGTTTGTTCATGGTACAATCTCCAAGTTTGCGAGTCTTGATCGTTTAAACCACATGTCTTGCCATCTTTGATGCCTAAAGCACCATCTTAACTGATCAAAACTTCAACACCAGTTATATAAACCACCATGTTTCACAGTTCAATCCTATTTTTTCCTTCCGAAAACCATCATTTTTCATAAAACCACCATTTTTCATAGTTGAATCAACCCAGTTTTCGGCAAAACCCATGGATCAACCTCCATCCGACACCGGTCGCCCAAGCTGCCGAGGTGGTGGCGATGCCAGCAGCCGGGCCGTTAGTCACGGCTGCCACCATGTCCTGGTTGGTGGTTGACCTACCTACCATTGGTTGGTAATATACTATTACCCTCTGGTAAACATACAAAAAACTATGGAAAATCACAATTTTTAATGGGAAATTCCACTATAAATGGCCATTTTCAATAGCTATGTTAAATTACCAGAGGGTAATGATTAATATTAATGGTTATTATATGGCTAATGATGGTTAATAATAATCTGGTTGGTGGGGATTATACTAACCAATATACTGAGAATAATAGGGAATAATAGTGGTTAATAGTGATTTATAGTGGTTAATAGTGATTAATACCTGATCTAATGAATAATAGAGAATACTGGTTGGTGGGGGCTACCTACCCCTCTGAAAAATGATGGTTGGTGAAAGTCAAAGGATAAAAAATATCCCATATATGAAATGGAAAGTCATAAAAAAAAAAAATCTTTGAAACCACCAACCTTTCCATTGATGGAAGCCTGGGGGGAGCCTCCAGATTTCACGAAAACAGGGATGTGAGAGATTTCACCATAGAAAATCCAGGAAAGAATTGGGATAACACTGATTTCAGCATCGGAAAATTGGGATGGAACTGCAACCGTCAAAAATTCTGATTTCAACAGCAGGAAAAAAAAAAAACTGGGCTTCATCAGGCTTCATCCAGATTTTTTGGGGAATATGTTTGTGGGATTTAACCATAACAAAATGAGATTAAGCAACAAAAATGATGGTTCATGAGATTTCACTGGCCAAAATCCAGATTTTTTATCCACGAACTATGGGAAGTTGACCATCCAAAATGTTTGATGAAAATGCTGAAAATCTCAACGTGACCAAACTTGGAATTTGACCCTGCGATTTTTTGGGGGGGTTGGTGTGTCTGAAAACTATACCCCCAAAGAGCTAGTGAAAAATAGGAAAAATGGTGGATCCGATGGATTTAGGAGTACACATGGTACACTATGTTCAGACAAACCATATGCCATATCTGTAGTTCCATCTATGACAAACGATTCAAAGCTGCCTCTGGAGTCATCGGGGTATCCAAAAATGGACAGTGGCTTCGGACACGGGGACAGAATGGGCAGCTGTTCACATCCAATTTTTTTCCGATGATATTTGGGACGTCCACCACCGCTGGTTTGACCCACAACCATGGGCAACAAGCAGCAACAGTTTGAGATATAGTCAGGGGAAGGGAGTTTTGGCAAAAGTTTTATTTTTTCACCAATCAGAATGGGGATGCAAGTGCGGTTGATGACCAGCGACTACTGATGACAATTCCTATTTTTGTGGGAAACTAGTTTCCACTGCTGACACTTCGACATTTCCATGTCTGAAGTCTGAAGTGCTTTAACCTTCTCTTGTGTTTGTTGTTAAATTCATGTTTGCTTCCCTTGGAACCAGGGTCCCACAACGATAGCATCTGATAATTCAGGAGGTCATAGATGATTTTTTATATGGTGTGAGTCAAAACCCTGGTACACCCCAAAACACGACACGAGGTGCCCTAAAATAGGGCTACCCCCACATCATCCAGCTTTTTGATGGCAGTTTGATGGCCTTTTCCATGATTATAAGCCATCCAGCTATTGGGGTACCCCCCCCCATGTATCTGGGCAAATGAAAATATGTCACTAACCCCCGAATCCTAACCATGATTCCAGTGATAAGAGTGAGGTCGTTACAATGTACCCATTGAAAAAGATGGATGTTCCATGAACTAAACCCATTTCTAGATGGATGTTCCATGAACTAAACCCATTTCTAGATGGATTTCCATGAGCTAAGCTTAACTAAACCATCCAGCTATTGGGTATTCCCCATTTATGGAACCAAATATGGCGCCTTTGAGCCCAGGTACCGAGATATCCGCCGCGCACAGGGCCTTCTGACTTCCCTTGTCCCAACAGTCGGAGACAGCCAAGGACCTTGGCGGGGTAGCCCACCCATTGGTTCCGTTCAGCGGGGAAAAGGATGGAAAAGGTATCGTTTGGTCATGCGAAATAGAATGGAAATAGGGCTAAAGGTGACTTTTATAGAGGATCGGTTAGGAAACAACATAGAAAGTTGTGTATCCGGCAAAATTGATCACCATTGCAATGTCGAGAATTGTTGAACAAAAATGTCAATGTGTTTTATATAAATTTGCTAAGTGAACTGGTTACAAGTTGTTTGAGCTGTTGAATGGCGGCGAAACATCATTTTCATTCATTTTCATCATTTGGCCATGGGATCACCCCGCGATTGGGAGCGGTTTCCACCGCCTGATTGTGCGAAAGCAGCGATTGTTTCCATGATGGTTGTTGTTTGCCAATCTCCACACCACTAAAGTTGGCTTCCCCGGGTCTACTTGTTCAAAATTTTGACACATTCACTCTTTGCCCCCATGCCCGCTTTCACAATGAGCCCGCGCCCGCACACTCAACTGGGCAAGGCGCGTGAACTGGGAAATCCACGCAAACGAGCTGATAATGTTCATGATGTTGATAGCGCACGCCCTGGTTTGGCCGGATGGATCACGCAGCCAAAACCGCATTCACCGGCAATCATCATTGACTGCAACAACAACACGTTTGCGCCTACTTGCACCCAGTCAGGCGTTCCAAGACAAACAACTGCCTAAAACCTGACACACATGAATGGACGAATGAACGAACCAACGAACAAACGAATGAACGAACGAACGAACGAATGAAAACGAAAACGAACGAATGAATGAACGAACGAAAGAACGAATCAACCAATGAATGACTGATTGACTGACTGAATGCATTGAATTTAATTGAAATGAAATTAAATGTAACGAAACGAAATGGAAAAATGACATGAATTGAATGAATGAAACAAAAAGATGAAATAAATGAATGAAAAAATAAATGAAATGAATGAAATAAATGCAATGAACAAATGAATGAAAGGAATGAAATGAATAACATGGATGGCATGAATGATGTGGATGACATGATTGACATGAATGACGTGAATGACGTGAATGACGTGAATGACATGACATGAATGATATGAATGACATGGGTGACATGAATGAATGAAGAAATGACTGAATGGAATGGAAGGGAACGGAACGGAATGCACTGGAAAGTAATGGAATCGAATGGAATGGAAGGGAACGGAACGGAATGGAATGGAATGGAATGGGATGGGATGAATGAATGAATGAATGAATAAATGAATGAATGAATTAATTAATTAATGAATGAATGGAGCAAAGGAACGAATGAGAGAACGTGCACATTTTGCGAACGAGGGAATCACCTCGTCCTCCCGTTGAGTGGCAATCTCCCTTTTCTATCCTGGTGTCAACTTGAGACACCCAAGTCAATTTCTTTAGGATCAACCTACCATCTACATCCATCTACCATTCACCAGCTTTTTCCTCAGAACAAGTCAGGAAGAGAAAAAGCCACATCCATTAACAACGGGATATGCACCGTCATGCACCAGAGTAAATGGATCTCTGAACATGGTAAACCCATGCACAAATCACACTCCATCTGCCCAACGACAAAGCATGTGGGACTAAGAAAGCTATATCTCCCAAAAAAATTGGGCTGCATTCAAAGCTGCTTCACCACATGAACTAAATGGGGGGTTCTTCGAACAGCGGATCCCCAAGTCACCGTAATTGTTTCAATACTAAAAATAGCCATCCATAACTTGGATGATTTGGGGTACCCCTATGACGTGGGAAACCTCCATATGTCAAAAATCTACCAAAAACCATAGAATTCATCAAACTGAACCAACTTCATTATCTCCAAGTTAACATCCATTGAACATCCCGATGTTTCCCTCATTTTCCCATGGCTAGTGAGTCCCCAGCTTCGCCGCTCCGCTTCGCCATGGCACTTGGGCTCGGGACAGGCAGACGCGGCCGAACGGATCTGCAAAATGGCGCGGACGATGTAGGCGGCCTCGACGCATGACAGTAGTTCTCTGCACATAGCGTGGCTGGTTGGTGGTTGACCTACCCCTCTGAAAAATATGAGTTAGTGAACGTCAGTTGGGATGAATTTCCATTCCCAATATGATGGGAAAATAGAACATGTTCCAAACCAACAAGCAGAATATAACCATCATATTCCCATTGTTGTTGGTTTATAACCTGTTAACCACTACTAATAACCAGATTACTGTAGCAAATGAAATTATCAGAGGGTCACCAAGCATGGAGAGATCGCGTACCAACATGCAAAGATCTGGGGGTCTCAAATTCTCCGGAAAAAAAATGAGGTCGGAAAAAAAAAACGGACCGGAAACCGTGCTCATAAAAGCACAGTTTCTTTGAGCTTGGAACTGTGGCGAAACGCGAATTTCGGTTGTCAAAAACTTTGAAACAATGGATTCCGGAATTTGGCTGTTTTCACGTTTTACCACAATAACAGCTCATTTTCATCCGGGCAGTTCGGCGCATGCTGAAAACAAGCAATTTTTTCTCAGAAGATGCGTTTCAAAGCTTCGATTGTCTTCTTTTGCAAGTTGGCATTGAGGTTGATGTACCTCCATTGCCAAGACTTGGCGTAGAGCAGTTTATCGCGGCTTTGCGATGACAAACGTTGTGAATGTAAGTTGTTAATGCAAACCATGCAGCATCAAGTGTGCCTGTATGACAAATAAGTGTTTTCCTTGCAATGAAAAAAAGTTACTTGCCTAGTTGGAAGCTGCTAGTAAAGGTGCCAAGGTAGTTGCAACTTGTTATACAAAAGTTAGTAGCGTAGTTGCAAGTTTTTGACAGAAGCTAGTAAATCTAGCAACGTATCATCAAGAACGTCGTTGGAGTTGTTACAAAAGTTACAAGCGCAGTGAGAAAATGCAGAAAACACCAACGTAGTAGGAAGTTGTTGGAAAAGCTACTAACGTAGTTGGAAGTTGTTGTAAAAACGTGACTAACGTAGTTGGAAGTTGTTACAGAAGTTAGTAACGTATCATCAAGAACGTAGTTGCAATGTGTGACGCAAAGTTACTTGCGTAGTTAGAAGCTATTAGAGAAGTCAGCAACGTAGTTGCTAGTTGTCATACAAAAGTCACACAAGTAGTTTTACAAAACTTTCTTATGTAACACCAAGAAAGTCGATGGAAGTTGTTAGAAAAGTTACAAACATACTGAAAAGATGTACCAAAAGTGACTAACGTAGTTGCAAGTTGTTTGGACCAAGGATATTAATTAGCCTAGCCCACCCCACCCCAAAAACGTGAGTTTTACGAGCACGGTGTTCGGTCCACGGGCAAAAACATGTCGATATAGCCACTAATGAGGCCTCCGGACCTAGGGATGCCTAGGGATTCTTCAACAAACACAGCAAATGCAGCAACAACGACAACAACGACGACAACGACGACGACAGAACGGTGTATATCCTCAGCACGTCCAAAAAGGGAAATGCCTACTTTGGCGTCGATGTTGGTTTTTAATGACTTAAGCTTCATGCCCAAAAGCTGCCTCTGGTAAGAAAAAGAAATTGCACATATATATATATATATACATATATATTATACGTACTGTACAGGCGCAACTAGACATCATACATGGGATGCAGATGCTATATCTACATACATTCTATGGGGAACCCCGTTGACTTTCAACCTCCATGGCCGTCAGCCCCTTGTAGACCCACAATCGTTGGTTACGTTTGGGTGCGTTTACCATCCAGTTTAAGGCCATTCTGACCCTTGCCATCCCATCACTTTGTGAACAAAGGAACTGCATTTCCAAGTATCATGAACTGCAAAATCTGTCAAAATCCCCATTGACAGATCCATCATTCTGACTTTTTCGATCAGAAAGTATCCCAGAAAAATAGACCATGACTCCAATGATTGGCGAAATGTCCAGAAAAAATATCAACCCATGGTCGTCAACTGGGATTCCAAATCAATATGCAGAGAATTAAGATACCCTCTGGTAAACGTTTACATAACTATGGAAAATCACCATGCTATTCATGGGAAAATTCACTATTTCTATGGCCATGTTCCATGTCGCTATCTATGTATGTTTACCAGGCCGGGTATCTAAAGCTGGCCAAAGCTGTGACCGTTTTTTCTGGCCAATGCGGAAAAAACTTGGTCAGTTGAGTCCTCATTGGCCTGAAAAAACTGGCCGAGTACTGGATCTGTGAAAATGTTCAAAGTGTGAATTTTCTGCCAGCTTTTAGACTCTCTGCTGGCCAAAATGTGGTCTGTTTAACTGTTTTTGATTGAGAAAAGGCACACAATGTCACTATGTGGCATCATTGATGATGTTTCCCCATTTACAGCAGAAGTTTCCGTTGTGTTAAACCCTCCTTCAGGCGATTTTCCATGCTTTGTTCTCCCCATGCCAAAAACATCCGCTAATCCCCATTTCAGAATCAAGATATATCAAGATTCACGATTCACACGTCTTTCAGATGCTGAAATCCTCTCAGAAATCCCCATTCTTCATGTGGAAGATGCCAGATGATGCCACGGCACCGCGTTGGTCACGTCCGCCACCACGCACTGGGTCAAGTCAAAGGCGCGATTGCGGTCGGCCTTGGAGGATATTTTCCATGGAAGCATGTTCCATGGGATTTTAACATTTCCATGGTAAGATAAACCATGGTTAAATAATGGTAATTTCCTATGAGAAATTGTAAGATATAGATGATTCATGATGATTCCTGGTATGTTCATATAAACCATGGTTCAACAATGATTCAACCATTAAAATCTAACCATTATAATCAATCATTTTCTATGATCACAGAAATCATGTTTACATGTCATGGATGTATGATCATGAAAATATACTAAATAGTATATTTAGTTCATTATATGACTAAGTTTTCATGATCATGATATTTGTGAACATTCCTACGATCAACTGGGATGATCATCAAAATTATTGTTCATCTATCACTGGTAATTTTACATATAACATACATACATAAATACATACATACATACATACATACATTACATACATTACATACATTACATACATTACATACATTACATACATTACATGCATTACATACATTACATACATACATACATACATGCATGCATGCATGCATGCATGCATGCATGCATGCATACATACATACATACATACATACATTACATACATACATTTATTACATACATACATTTATTACATACATACATTTATTACATACATACATTAATTACATACAGACATTAATTACATGCAAACAAACATTACTTACATACATACATACATTTATTACATACATACATTAATTACATACATACATTAATTACATACATACAGTAATTACATACATGCATGAATTACATACATATTTTAATCACATGCATACATTAATTACATACATACATTAATTACATACATACATTAATTACATACATACATACATACATACATACATACATGCATGCATACATACATACATACATACATTACATTAATACATGCATACATACATACATTGCATTACATTACATTACATTACATTACATTACATTACATACATACATACATTACATACATACATACGTATATATATATATATATATATACGTATATACACATCTATCATGGGCAATCTTTAATGATGATCCATCATGGGATTGTCCCATTAATATTGATCTATTTTATGATCTATGGGATGGGTTTTTCTATCATTGGTGACCTATGTTGGGATTATAATTGGGATGGTTATAATGATTATAGTTATGTTATATTATGTTTAAATGATCATCAGCTACAACAATAATCTATCATTGGTGATCTTTGATATAGTACCAACATATCAATCTTTAATAAAATATATCAACTAAAGATATGGTACACCTGAAATACGGCTATCATGCGGTTTGGCGTTGACCATCAACAGCAGAGTTTTTTATATAATTGGATTTGATGGGGATATCATGGAAGAGATGGTTCCAACTATGTCCAATTTGGGTGTGTCTGAAAACGGAGAATTCATCCCAAATAAAAGGGGTTTGATCTATTTTCAGACAAGCCCTTATGGGACAAATGAAACTTGGTTCCTCAGAATGAGATGGGACAGGATGATCCGACCATGTTTAGCCAATATATGAATGGGGATACCCTCTGGTAATCAAACGTGGCTATGGGAAATCACCATTTTTCATAGGCAAATCATCACATATTTATCATTGAACTAAATGGTGAATTTCCACGTGTGCCATCTATATACTGGAATGTATTTTCCAGAACTGCGGTACCAAAAAAACAGAACGATGCATTTCCCCTGGTCAAAAGGATGACCAGTAAGTACGGTGGATGATAACTTAGGGTCCCCCATTTTAGGAATCCCCCATACAAGCATGTGTCATGTTTTGAAATCTTGGGTGCCGCAAATGAACTGGGCACCATTTCTTTGGAGAACACCATCCATTTTTGATACCAGGATACACAATGACTTGACGCTTAATACCCATATGATCATGGCAATTTTAATAGCGACCACATTCATTGGGGATCAATGGAGATACCCTCCGGTAGTCAAACGTGGCAATGGAAAATTCCCGATAAATAAGGGTTTATGGCTGGGAAAATCAGCTATCAATGGTAGATTTCTATTGCCATGTTTGATGGCTGCAAATTACCCAGAAACCACCTGGCCCTAGCACGTACGCTGAGCATGTATGTTTATATCTGTCACTGTATACACCTAGTATATGTGCATCATACGTCTTATTATATATACTGCATATGAATTTTATATAACTATATTAAATATATATATATATAAATATATATATACATATATACGTATATGTGGTCCCGGCCTGCGGCCCGGTCCCCCCCCCCAGACGGTATGGTCCCCCCCCCCCACGGTAGCCCAGCACCCTGTAGCGTAGCATCAAGTGTCTGTGCAAGAACGCGGGAAGATCTTTTAAGGTAGCACCAAGCGTCTGTGCAAGTGTGCAAAGTACAAGAGAAGATCTTATAACCTCAAGTGTCTCCGCAAGAACAAGAGAAAGTCTATTAGTATAGCACCAAATATCTGTGCAAGTACAAGAAAAGATCCTTTCAGAGACCATCAGGTGTCTGCGCATGTATCAGAAAATATATAATAGATATCCATGTGTAAATTAGGGGTGGAACCTGGGTAGCTGCCATTTTATAATGCTAAAATGGTTTGTCAGGGGGGTATTCCCTTTATAAAATATTCCTTGGGGTACACTTGTAGAATCACAGGCCTATAAATTGGAAGGTGCCCAGGCTTCATTTTTGCAAACCACACTTCTCAGCAAGGCAATAAAATGTTCCTTGCCCAAGCCAGTCGCAAAAACCATTTTCCAGCTTGATGGAACTTATACATTTCATTGCATTTCATTGCATTTCTGTCTCTGGCTGGATTCTATTTTATAGAGGTGAAAGTGACAAATCACAAGTCTGCAGCAGGCTCCAGCCAATTTTTTCTTCCCGTGTTCTCAGGCTGTATATATCCCACTTCTCTGTCTATAAAATGGAAATTTGTTGGTTGGACTGCTCCCAATACCCTACATATCTCTACATAATGGATTTACTTTTTTGATCATCCTTTATTCTGCTGGATTCTTTTCAATTGGATTTGGCTGTCTACCCTAGCATTTCCCTGATCTCTCCCCGTCTAAGGCTACCTGCCCAAGAACCGTTCCCTTCAGATCCAATTTTCTATTCTATAGTGGTCCTAGTTAAAAAGAGAGGTTGTTTTACTATTTTAAAGAGATATATAGTGTACTTTTCTATTCTATAGTGGTCCTCGTTGAAAAGATAGGTTCTTCTACCATTTTACATCGGACGGTCCGGGCTTTCCCGATTTTCCCGCGCGCCTCAGGGTCCTGGCTTTGGCGCGCTTCTTGGCGCAACTCTCTGCGCCTCTTGTTGCGGGCTTTGTTCTTCTCAGCTTGGCTCTTTCGTTTCGCCTGCCGCGGCGCCGCGGCCGCTGGCTGGCTGCATTCGCGACAGGACAGCTTCTTCCGCCGGCCGAGCCTCTGCTTGTTTCTCCTCCTCCAACCGTTTTTTCTCAGCCCGTTTTTCTGCCTGCCGTGCCACCCGTGTTGCCTGCACGGCGGAGCGTTGACTGTCTGTTGTTTTTTCTTTTTGTGTGTTTCATCTAGTTTCATCGGCCTCGGCCGTTGGCGCATCCAGGGCCGGATGCACCGGCTTCAGGAGCAGCCAAGCGTGCAGCTCGGGGAGCCACGCTTGGACTGCATCCTTGGAGACACCCAGGGCTTGCGGCGCAAGTCGGTGCGCGTCGCCCTTGCCGCTCTCTGATTTTGCGGTTAGCGGGCTGAGGCCCGCGCCAGTTGTGCTACCAGAGCTGCACCGTTCTCTGGTAGCAGAGGGTTTGGCGTCGATGGAACAAGCTGTTCCAAGTTCCAAAGCCCTGGCGAATGAACGGGGAGGCGATGTCCAAACAGGACGTATTTTGAATACTCTCATGTTTCCTCGGTCTCAGTCCCCCTGAGGATCCGGCAAACCAACTTTGCATGCAGCGGCAGCCAGCTAATCCGGCGGGGCGGTACCGCCTTTGCCTGGCATGTGTGGCCAGGAGCACTGTGGGTCCGCGGGTGCGGTGCTGCTTCCGGCGGGCCCTTGTTTGAAATTTTGGCTTTAAAATTTTTGCCCCCTTGTTGAATTTTGGCTTCTGCAAACTGTGCCGGGACCACCGGTTGTGCTGGGCTGCAAGCTGCCTTTGGCCGCTTGTTCGCTGCCGCCGCCTGCAAATGTTTCTGTTGGTCTCAGGCAACATAAAGCGTCTGTGCACGTACAAGACAAGATCACAGACAGGCAGACAGCCAGCCAGCCAGGCAGGCAGACATACTTGCAAGTTGCCTACCTAGGCACTGACATACTTACATACCGTACCTAAATATTGACATACTTACATACCTACATACTGACATAGTTACAGACTTACATACCTACATGCCTACGTGGCTTCATACCTACGTACCTAAATACCTACTTACCTGCATACCAACATACCTACATACCAACATACCTACATACCTGCATACCTACATACCTGCATACCTACCTACATACCTACCTACCTACATACCTACATACCTACATACATACCTACATACCTACATACCTACATACCTACATGCCTACATACATACATTCATACATACATACATACCTACATACCTACATCCCTACGTACATACATACCTACATACCTACAGACCAACATACCAACCTACCAACCTACCAACCTACCAACCTACCTACCTACATACCTACGTACCTACGTACCTACGAGCCTACGTACCTACGTACCTTCATACCTACATACCTGCATACCCATACACCTACACACCTACACACCTACATACCTACATACCTACATACCTACATACCTACATACCTACATACCTACAGTACATACCTACATACTTACACACATACATACATACATTACATTACATTACATTACATTACAGTACAGTACATTACATTACATTACATACCTACACACATACCTACACACATACCTACACACATACCTACACACATACCTACACACATACCTACACACATACCTACACACATACCTACACACATACCTACACACCTACCTACACACATACCTACACACCTACATACCACCATACATACAATACATAGCACACATTACACACATTACACACATTACACGCGTTACACACATTACATACACTACATACATTACATACATTACATACGTTACATACATTACAAAACATGCATAACATACATAACATGCATAACATGCATAGCATGCATAACATGCACAGCATACATAGTATACATAGCATCCATAACATGCATAGCATCCACAACATGCATAGCATCCACAACATGCATAACATGCATAACACGCATAACATGCATAACATGCATAATATCCAAAAAAATGCATAACATACATAACATACCATGACATAACATAACATTACACTACATAACATTACATACACTACATGCATTACATACATTACATGCATTACAGACATTACAGACACCACAGACATTACAGACATTACACACATTACACACATTACACACATTACAGACATTACAGACATTACAGACATTGCAGGCATTACAGACATTACAGACATTACACACATTACACACATTCCACACATTACACACAGTACACACATTACACATATTACACGCATTACATGCATTACACACATTACACACATTACACACATTACACACATTACATACATTACATCCATTACATGCATTACATAACATAACCATACATTACATAACATAACCATACATTACATTACATAACCATACACTACATAACATCACATAACCATACATAACATGACATAACCATGCATAACATTACATAACATTACATAACATAACATAACATTACAGTACATGACATTAAATACATACCAGAGACCCCCCCATTGCCACAGGGGGGGCGGGGACTAGGACCAGGAATGGGACCATGACCATGACTGGGCGGGTGGGGCTGCAGGCCTGTACCATATATAATCATATGTGTATAAAGCATAACTATGTATCTATATACATATGTATAACTACATGTGTGTATATATATATACATATAACTTGTATATATCTAATTATATGTCTGTATATATCAATACACACATACTTATATTTATATATGTCAATAAAAAAACAGAATCTATTTCTACGAAACAAAAAAAAACGGATCGCACCAGAGCTAATCTGGGCTCTTTAGCCCAGATTAGCAAAGTGTGGGAAAAGTTGGGAAAAGTTGGAAAAAGCTACGGCCGTTTCGGTCACCCAGAAAGTGCCACCCCAATCTTCGCGTCCAGCTGCGGTGTGAAGTGCGTCCACCTTCTGGACCGTCTCCACGGTGGGCAAGGCCCCTGCAGGGACGAAGGTCTTCCAGCCGGGGCCTGCCAAACATGGGAAACATGGCTTGCCCAAGGGGCAAAAATGGGATGAAGACTGAAATCATATTGGAAATATAGTAGGTATAGTAGGTATAGTAGCTATCATATATATATATATCACAGGAACATTGCGGGACTTTGTTGGATCGATCATGGGATATATCAACAATCATCAACAATGAGATGGAAAGTTCAGGAAACGGAGATAAGTCGAGGTTGAAAATGCGAAGTTCGCAGAAGTGGAGGGGATGGGTATTTTCTAATCCTTGAGATACTGGTTTGTTAAGAACGGGGTTCCAAGAACCTTGGATTGTTATAATATATATATACAGTATATATACAGTAAAGGGTAGTGTAATCCCCGAACCAATCATCAACCAACAGGGATGGCAGCCACTGCTCCATTCAAGACCAAGAAACAACCACAAAGCACCCATGGGAACCTCATAACTTGACCCATCACAGTTCTAAGAACGAAGCAAGGGGACGGGATCCCCGTTTGTTGGACGGGAGCCAATAGTGCAACACACTTGGGGAGTAAAAAGTTTGGGAAGATGGAAAAATAGGCAGGCATCCTACAGCAGCAATGATATATAATTGGCGCGATAAGGTAAGAAAGGTGGCAATATATTCCGCAAACAGTGTGAACAAAGTAAAGATTAACAAACGTCAAAACTGTTGTTTTTTCAGGTCTGTGGTTTTCTGGCAAGGCTTTGGTCAAATCCCAGCCACTAAAAGGCAGTTTCTAGTTCTGGCATGTTCTGGCTTTGCCAATTAATGGGGGTCCTAAAAAATGGGGGATCCCAAAAATGGATGGTTTATAGTGGACATCTATAAATGGATGATTTGGCCAGATTTGGGGGTACCCCTATTTCAGGAAACCAAAGTATGTGTTGAAAGCATGGACCCTGTCTTATCCC
Source organism: Cladocopium goreaui (assembly GCA_947184155.2). Classification (NCBI taxonomy): domain Eukaryota; class Dinophyceae; order Suessiales; family Symbiodiniaceae; genus Cladocopium; species Cladocopium goreaui. The sequence goes on along the minus strand of CAMXCT020001597.1, from coordinate 29,482 downwards.
TGGCTTACACGGTCTCCTGCATCGTCAGTGCCAGTGATCTTCAAAAGTGCCAGCCAGTCCTAGCAGATCATCCCCCCGACCAACATAGACCTTGCCATGAGTTGGTGGTTGAAAGACTCGTTTCTACTTTAAAATGATACGTTCTGGGTCTATAGTAATTTAGTGGAGGTAAGACCAATATATACCCCTGTAACTGGGAAAATGGTTGTGAAATGAGCTTAACGGTGGTCCACTCAACTGGAGTTATAGCTTGCAAATACCCTGGTTACTGGGGTTCTACCCCCATCAGCCTGAAAATGTACATAAGAGATGCTGTCAATTGGTCCCCCCAAACAAGGCCCAAAAAAGTAAACTCAGTAAAGAAGAAGGGTCTCTGCGGTTTTGCTGCACCCCGGAAGTCGAAAAAATCACACATCTTATTTTTTGATTTTTGGGGGTCGATGTACCACCCATGCAGCACCCCACCAACTCCTCAGCCCTGAAATCTCTGGTTGATCAGCATGTTGAATCCACCATTGGCCCAACCCATGTTGGTGACATCCGACCATTTCTGGCATACGAACCAATATGGAATACGGATCGAGAGCCTGGTATGCTGATGAACATCAAAATAGCTGGCTGGATGTTTGTCCCATCCAAATTTGGTATAGTTGGTATAGGTTTTGACCCATCATGTCGGCACGTTTGCTGCTGAAATCCTTATCCTTGCTCTTTCGCGAACGCCATCTTGATTACTTCAAAGTCCCAAATTTGGCTGAACTCCCCTCTTGGTTTCCACTCTTGGGGGCCCACCCCAACTGGTTGATGGTTTCAACCCTTCTGAAAAAGATCCATTTCCATCATTCATAATTCATCCCAAAATCGGAACATGTTTTTTGAGCTCCACCTTTCGGGCCCCACCCAACTTCTTCACCCGCGCCTTGCCGAAGTCGCAGTCTTCCTTCACCGCAGCGCCCACGGTGGCCATCTCGCCGAAGTTGGCCATCAAGGCCGTCCAGTCTCCGGCGCAGAGGGCTCCGCTGTTGACAGCGGCACCGCAGGCGTTGGCCGCGAAGGAGAGGTAGGAGGCGATCCTGAGATTTTCGATGATTTTGGGATGGAGGAACCATGAAAAATTGGAGGTTCACCAGAGTTTAACTAGTTTAAAGATCCAAGATTGGGGATGTTTCAACGATCCAAAGATTGGGGACCAGGACCAAGCACAGCGAAAATTCATGGGATTTCAGCATGAAAGACTTAGGGGCGCTCCCTAGCCACCCCAGATATGTTTGGGCCTGGCAACCCCAGATACATTAGGGGGGAAACCAGGGTACTTTTTTAGAGTTAAAATGACCTGTTCCCTCCCATTGATAAAATCGCCTGCAGCAACCCTCCTATCTTGGTATGGTGACATATTTGGTGACTTCACCAGCAGAACCAGACGGGGATTTTTTGTTTTGGATGCAACCAGAAGTGGGGATAAATTTCACAGCTGAGCCGACAAACAGCATGGAGAAATTTGCCAACCAAGAATAAGCGATCTCGAACACGCTAGAGTTCAACTGGTTTTTGGCTCAGTCATTATCATTAACATTCCTCCAGAACTGCCAACAATGAGGCCGTACACATGCCCAGATCTTGAAACAGACAGCCAACAGAGATATGGGATTTCATCCACAAGAACAGGGACTTAGAGCAATTTAAAACCACACGGCCCCCCAAGATCAGCCCCACTGCAAAGGGCCAGCTCGCATTCGCGGATGTTCATTTCGCAGATGTTCCGAAATGTGCATTCGTCAACATGAAATGATGTGGCAAAAATTACCAAAATCATCGCCCCTTTGGTGTCAATATTCTTCCAGCTACGCCCAGTTTCCAGGTCACCGAGGTGATGAAGCCTGCGATGCTGGCCGCACAGCCGGCCGGCGAGTTGTCGGGGCAGCGGATGCCGTCGTACTTGATGGCCTGGGCGCTGAAAAAGGCAATGGCCGGGGGAAATAGCTGGGAAAAAAAAGAGACATGGGAAAAATGGGAAAAATATGTGGGTTTTCTCTGAAATGGGGTGTGTTACGCCCAATAAATAGATACGACAAAAATGATGGTAAACGATAAACTATGGTTTTTTATGAGACCTCAGACAGACCCATGATATGCGGAAATTGATCCCAAAGGGTGTCTCAGCTTCAGGGACATCTCAGTTGGATGATCCCCGAATAGTGTCCCGAAGTTCGGGTGGTGCTTGACCCATAGCAAGGCAGTTTCTCCACTGGACTCAAGATGAAAAGCACGTGTTGCGGCAACGAAAACTGTAAGAAAAATGAAATCCCATAGCAATTTGTGATGTTGAGCATTTCAATCCCAAGTTTTCTTCATGTTTTCCACCCCAACCAGCCACCTTTACCCCAGCATCCCCATCATCCCCTCCAGCCTTGTACAGGAAGACCACGGCCTGTCCCAGGTAGGCAGCTCCCTGGATGACGTCGATGACGCATTCCGTGCGAATCCATGGCAACTCTTCGGGCTGGGACTCCTAGGGATGATTGGGGGGTCTAGTTATATATATATATGTGTGTGTAAATACATGCAGACATATATGGGTGTACTGTAAATATACTCAGGATCTATTCTATTCTATCTATTCTATTCTATTCTATCTATTCTATCTATTCTATCTATTCTTTCTATTCTATCTATTCTATCTATTCTATCTACTCTATCTATTCTATCTATTCTATCTATTCTATTCGTATCTATTCTATCTATTCTATCTATTCTATCTATTCTGTCTATTCTATCTATTCTATTCTTTCTATTCTATCTATTCTATCTATTCTATCTATTCTGTCTATTCTGTCTATCTCTCTATCTATCTGTCTGTCTGTCTATCTATCTATCTATATATATATATATACCGTGAATCCAATCGTTAGCCGAGTTCTAAATCAACCGACCTACCATTCCCCTTTTTGAATGGTTTTGAGAACCTCAAGAATTCCTCTTCTCGTCATAAATTGAGGTCTCCAACCGACCTTTTCAGACCCATCTCAAACTCTTTGGTTCCCTTGGGCTTTCCCTTGGACTCGATGCCAGGGCACGTAGAATAAGTCGTTGAGGTTGCGCAAAGGCTGCTTCAACTCCAAGGCTAAGCACGGCGCGCTGCGGCGAAGGGCTTGCCGGGCGAAGGGCTATCACAGGCTGGTGAACATGAGACTCGGAAAAACTCGAATGTCAGAATCCCCCGAAAGGATCATGGTTTTGATGATGTGAACTTAGATGATATCTGATGATTTGGATGGCATGGATGATATGGATTTATGTTGGAGTGTCGAATGCAGCCATCAGTAGCTCATGTTACACCACCTGAAATGAAGGCTAAGAAGTGTGGTAAACCAATCATGAACCGTAGTGTTTGTGGGTAGCGGGCATTGTGATTTGGTTTACCACGAGTTTGAAGCTGTTGGAGCTTTGTTTCGTGGCAGAGACTTAATCTGGACCACCACCATTCCAAGCCGGCAATGAAAAGAAAGTCTGGATTACCAGAGATATCTCCCCCTATAAATGTTGAGTAAATTCCAGAAAGCTTGGATTTCCAGTATTTTAAGTAGAACAACAAATGCATATTTATATATATATGTATATGTTACCCTGGTGATCAACGTTGAATGTATTTCAAAGCACCACCCAGAGATTCTTTCTTTTCAGTTTTAGCATAGAGCAAACCAATGGGATCATCGAAAGGGGGAAAGGGATCTACGTTCGGCATTAGTTCCGCTAATGTTGGCTCCTGATTAGTAGCTAGGTTCGCTATTGTGGCAAATTTTCTCCAAATTATTCTGAAACCCATGTATTGTTTGGAGGGCTCACTTTTGTTGCAAAAAAAAATGGGAGATTTTTTTTTGGCAAAAAAACAACCTGTAATTGCTGAGAGGAAGACTTTTTTTCCAAAAGCAATTGCCAAATTCAAACTCCAAGCTTTTCCCAAAGGAGCAAATCCCTTATTAAACCCTTATTAAAGAACAGCTTTTCCACAATTTTCCAAGGCCCTGGACCTGGAGAGGCTCCATTTCACTTTAGTAGGTTTGTTTGCTGGGTTCACTATTGTAGCAAGCTGTGCCAGAGCAGCTCCTGGAAGCCCAAAAGAGAAGCAAGCCTTTTCCAAAAGCAATTGCCAAATTCAAACGCCAAGCCTTTCCCAAAGGGGCCAACCCCTTATTAAACCCTTATTAAAGAACAGCTTTTCCACAATTTTCCAAGGCCCTGGACCAGGAGAGGCTCCATTTCACTTTAGTAGGTTTGTTTGCTGGGTTCACTATTGTGGCAAGCTGTGCCAGAGCAGCTCCTGGAAGCCCAAAAGAGAAGCAAGCCTTTTCCAAAAGCAATTGCCAAATTCAAACTCCAAGCCTTTCCCAAAGGAGCAAATCCCTTATTAAACCCTTATTAAGGAACAGCTTTTCCACAATTTTCCAAGGCCCTGGACCAGGAGGCTCCATTTCACTTTAGTAGGTTTGTTTGCTGGGCTCACTATTGTAGCAAGCTGTGCAAGCTGTGGGTACTACAAGTACTACAAGTACTACAGGTACTACAAGTACAACAAGTACTACAGGTACTACAACTGCAAGTACTACAAGTACTACAAGTGCTACCAGTACTACAAGTACTGCAAGTACTACAAGTACTACAGGTACTACAAGTACTACAAGTACTACAGGTGCTACAAATACTACAAGTACTACAAGTACTACAAGTACTACAGGTACTACAAGTACTACAAGTACTACAGGTACTACAAGTACTACAAGTACTACAGGTGCTACAAATACTGTACTACAAGTACTACAAGTACTACAAGTACTACAGGTACTACAAGTACTACAAGTACTACAAGTACTACAAGTACCACAAGTTCATCGGCAAAAAACAGATTTAATTAGATTTAAATTGTAGCCAATTGAAATCCTTAATTAAGTGAGGATTTGCTTTTCTCTTGGGAAGAATTTTTTTGACTTTCCACCTTAAAGAGAGTCCAAATATTGTTTGGGGGGAGGGGGGGGGCCTCACACTAATCAGGAACCAACATTAGTTGAAATATCCCCATGATATTTCATCATAATCCCCCATTCATCAACCATAGTTTATTCACCAATGTTTTTCTGTGCGTAACAACTTATCATTTCACCGGGGCCTCATAACCGGGGCCGCCCCAAAAAATTAGCCGCTGCCAAAGCACTCTTGGCGTGTTCAATGACTGTGTCAATCCCTGGAATCTCCTGAAACGCAACGAATATTTCGATTGCCCTGATCGATGACCCACAAAAATGCGCACATTTTACATGAATATCTATGTATGTATATATATATATTATAGAGAGAGAGAGAGAAAAAATATTTATATATATATATATGTAATATCTATGTCACACACATACACACATATATGTATCTGCTATACATATTCAAGATATAGATATAGATGTAGAGCATAGAGACATGTTCGTGTCACTCCTCCCAATCTTGCACAAAGTCCATAGGGTTCGCTTTCCTTGGGCGATGGCAACCGAGGTCGCGACGATCAATTGGTGTTTTTTTCCCACCCTAAACCAGTCCAAAACTACGGTTACTTGTTGGGAACAAAATCGCACAAGGAGATTGAAATGCCTTCTTTGGAATTTTTTAGATGGTGCGAAACCCTTGTTGGTACCTGCAAGTCATGCCAAGAACGTTTGATAGTTTTAGGGAGGGTGGGGTAAGAAATGGAACCAAGCATCTTCATCACTAGGTCAAAAATGCAAAATATGTAACGCAGCTACTTTTAAGTCCTATGTCATGTGCAGGAATGGCAAGAAAAAACAAGGTTCCCCCCGTAACCCAAAACCAAGGAAATTGTATATGTCGTATGTTTTCTGCAGTTTTTCCCTGATTTCCTTCCCATGTCATCTGTCTTTAGTAGGGTCCCCTTGGACCCCCCCAAAAAACATCAAAAAACCTATGTCATCTGTACCGTCTGTACACATCCATAAACATGTCAGCTGGGGGGTCGTAAAATTTTGTTTCGACGGATCAAACCACCAGGGTAGGTGAACCGTATCCCATCTTCTAATAAAAGGAACAGGATCAATCATCAATATGTACAATAACCCCCCCAAAGAGAGAAAAGCTTCAAATTTACCCCGGTTCTATTATAAATGGTGCACGTCCATAGAAACCCGCGCGTGATTTGTGGCCAAGACAAGAAGAAGTGGTTTTCAAGTTGTGGAGAACTGAATTGGAATGCGTTCGGAACAGTCAATTACAAGCGGTTTTATGTTCTGTGGTCTTTTTACTACATATATATTTCAGGGCAAACACTGGTTTTGGTCATTCAAGAGGTATAAAGCACAGTTTCCGAAACTAACTTTTGGATTTCAGAATATATGAGTTCATCAGGTTTGTGCAAGTGCAAGAGAAGGTCCCAGAGCGTAGCATGACGTGTGTGTGTGTGTGCAAGTGCAAGAGAAGATCCCAGTGTGTAGCATGACGTATGTGTGCAAGTGCAAGAGAAGACCCCAGAACGTCGAATGACGTGTGTGTGTGTGCAAGTGCAAAAGAAGATCCAAGAGCGTAGCATGATGTGTATGTGTGTGTGTGCTCAAGTTGACATGAACGTTACTGCCGCACCCCACCCCACCCCATCCTCACCCCGAATGACAAATATACATATAGTATCATATACAGTAGTGCTTTCCTAAGTCATGCGGGTACCCCCAGCTCGCTGGATGGTTTATTCAACTTGTGCTTACGTGGTGGTTTGGGTTGGTGGTTTGGAAGTCTGGGAATTGATGGTTTTGTAAACTTAGAAAAAACAAAAAAATGTCAAACCCTGCAAACAATGAAGTCGTTGAAAATAAAGAAAACAAATTTAAAACAACAATGATTGCTACCAGATTAGGTTTGTTTTTGAATTGATATTCATCTTGTATCTCGGAAATTGTACACTTATTTAATGTCCAATAATTTCACGTGATTGTTTAATTGATTATTGAATTCTAGTGCATTTTTCTGTACTTGTCTATTTATTTTTGAAATGGGGAAAGACAGTTTCTTGAAACCGTGTGGTCCTATCCTGTACTCTGACTGATGCAGGTTTCATGGATTTTCCATGGAGCTTCCATGCAGGTTTCATGTTGGTTACATGCTGGGTTTGCAAATTTAGCTTACTGGTGGGTAACCTCCATGACGACTCCCTGGAACCTGCATGGAATCTGCATGGAACCTCCATGGAACCTGCATCAGTCAGAGTGCATGATAAAACCAACAAGTGTAGATAGAGGCACCACCTCCATAACGCACATGGAAACTGCATGAAATTCTACATCAATTCTCCATGGAACCTGCATGGAACCTCCATGAAAACTGCATCAGTTAGAAGGCGCCATGCAACCATCACGTTTAGACACAAGAAACAACGGTTACCTACATGAAACCTCCATGAAACCTACATCAATTCTCCATGGAACCTGCGTGGATACTCCGTCAAGGAAGACGCCATACAATCATCAGGTGTAGATACAGGGAACATGTTCGAGTTTTTTTAAATGGAAACTACATGGAAACCATCAGACGCTTTGATGCAAATCGATCGCAAATCGATCGTAACTAAATTGATCGCACAAAAACTGTCATAGCATCTGTGCTTTTTGATGTCGTTTTCACTAGGCCATCTGTCTTTGCTGATGTTTCTTTTGGTTTCTGTACTGGAAAAGTCAAATTCTTCCAGAATTTCTATTTATCCTGAGTGTTCGTTGCTTGGCGGTTTTGATGTTGGCAAGGCCAGGGTTTCAAGTGTGGACTTTGTAATATTGTCATTTTGATGTAGGATTTCGACGTTGTTTTGCGATCATTTTGCGATCCTTTGTCGATCGATTTGACATCGGCCTAAAAACGAATACAAGAAACTAAGGCCTGTAGAAAACGGCACTTGCCAATTCATATATTCATATGGTTTGGTGATCATAGAATCCAAGATGACATAAGTGAGTTCATTTCTCTTGGTGGTTTCGTCTTTTAGTTAACTTAGTTTGCAATATTATATGTTAGGAACCTCCATCAAGTTGACACCGAGACAGACATAAAACTCCATCAAAATGACATCAAACAAAAATTCACATTTGAAACCTTGCCAAAATCGAAACCACCAAGCAGTGAACACTCAGGATAAATAGAAACTCTGGAAAAAATTGACTTTTCCAGTGCAGAAACAAAAAGGGACATCAACAAAGACAGATGACCTAGTGACCTAGTGAAAACGACATCAAAATGCACAGATGCTATGACAGTTTTTGTGCGTTTTTTTACGATCAGTTTACGATCGATTTACGATCGATTTGCGATCAATTTGCGTCAAAGCGTCTGATGGTTTCCACGTAGTGTCCACTAAAAAAAAGTTTCTGTTCCCTGTATCTACACCTGGTGCTTGTATGGCGCTTCTTTGATGGAGTATCCATGCAGGTTCCATGGAGAATTGATGTAGGTTTCATGGAGGTTTCATGTAGGTTCCATTGTTTCTTGTGTCTAAACGTGATGGTTGCATGGCGCCTTCTAACTGATGCAGTTTTCATGGAGGTTCCATGGAGAATTGATGTAGATTTCATGCAGTTTCCATGTGCGTTATGGAGGTGATGCCTCTATCTACACTTGTTGGTTTTACCATGCACTCTGCCTGATGCAGGTTCCATGGAGGTTCCATGCAGATTCCATGCAGGTTCGAGGGAGTTGTCATGGAGGTTACACACCAGTAAGCTAAATCAGCAAACCCAGCATGTAACCAACATGAAACCTGCATGGAAACTGCATGGAAACTCCATGGAAACTCCATGAAACCTGCATCAGTCAGAGTACTGTACAGGATAGGACCGCAATGGAATTTGTTTCAAGAGAAACTGTTTTTTTTTCTCTGCTTTGCTTTCATGTAGATTATTTAGATAGAATAGATAGGTAAGGTCACTTGGATAGAGTAGGCATATTAGATAGATCAGATAGAAAAGGTAGACTAGGTGGATTAGATAGATTAGATAGATTAATAGACAGACTTGAAAGATTAGAGAGGAGGTTGGATTAGATTAGTTTAGATTAGATTAGATAAGATCAGAGAAGATTAGACTAGTTTGATAGACAAATAAAAATAGACAAACAAATAAATAGATAGATTATGTAGATATATGAGATTGGTTGATAGATTGATAGATTGATAGATTGATAGATTGATAGATTGATAGATTGATAGATTGATAGATAGATAGATAGATAGACATATAGACAGACAAACAAATAGATATATTGGATATGATATATTAGAAAAGCAAATAGATAGACAGACAGACAAACAAACAGATAGACAGATACTTAGAAAGATAGATTAGATTAGATTTAGATTAAGATTGATTTAGCATTAGGATTTAGCATTAGGATTTAGCATTAGGATTTAGCATTAGGATTTAGCATTAGGATTTAGCATTAGGATTTAGCATTAGGATTTAGAATTAGGGATTTAGAATTAGGATTTAGAATTAGGATTTAGAATTGGGGATTAGAATTAGGGATTAGGCGGGATTAGGATTAGGGATTAGAATTAGGGACTAGAATTAGGGATTAGAATTAGGGATTAGAATTAGGGATTAGAATTAGAGATTAGAATTAGGGATTAGAATTAGGGATTAGGATTAGGGATTAGGATTAGGGATTAGGATTAGGGATTAGGATTAGGGATTAGGATTAGGGATGAGGATTAGGGATTAGGATTAGGGATTAGGATTAGGGATTAGGATTAGGGATTAGGGATTAGGATTAGGGATTAGGATTAGGGATTAGGATTAGGGATTAGGATTAGGGATTAGGATTAGGATTAGGATTAGGATTAGGATTAGGGATTAGGGATTAGGATTGGGGATTAGGATTAGGGGATTAGGATTAGGGATTGGGATTAGGGATAGGGATTAGGATTAGTAGGATTAGGATTATTAGGGATTAGGATTAGGGATTAGGATTAGGGATTAGGGATTAGGATTAGGATTAGGATTAGGAGAGATATGAGATTAGGATGAGATTGGATTAGGATTAGATTAGATTAGGATTAGATTAGATTAGATTAGGATTAGATTAGATTAGGATTAGGATTAGATTAGATTAGATTAGTTAAACAACAAATAAAACAAATACAAAACACACAAAAAAAAAACACACATTTTTCAAATCTATTTTGCACATAACTCTGATTTCCCAGACTTCCAAACCACCAACCCAAACCGCCATATAAGTATAACCTGATTTATGATGGAAAATCCAAACAAAAAATTGATGATTTGGGGGGTATCTGCAGTATCCCAATTTTCGGAAACCTCCATATGATGCATTGCTAAAGGTGAACATTTCCCGCGTGCTGCTGCGCCACTGTGGCGCAGGAACCGGTTCAGAGTAGGCCACATAGGACCCCACCTGTGCGTTTTGGTAGCCACAGTGCCACAGGGCGAGCCCTGTCCCGGTACCAGTGCCCAGTGTCAAACAGAGTGGAAATCCCCAAAGTAAATGGAGGTTCTAGTGGGTTTGAGTGGGGGAATCAAGTATAAATCATGGATTTTCCCATTGCCACGTTTGTATCTGTTGGAGCTTATGATATCCTCTTTTTAGTCGGGTGATGTGAAAAAAAAGGACCTAAAAACCAACCTCTGCACCAACATGGTGATTTAACCAACAAAAAAACAAATTGAGGAATGAACTATTATACCAACAAAATTTGGAGCTTAAGCACCCAAACTTGAGTGTTTGAACATGGTTGAACTATCCAAAAATAGGGCTGGAAACCACCAGCACATGCCTAGACCATCCGATTGACCTCCCACGGAGGAACTTCCGTCGAGGTGCAGCCAGCAAGGCAACGGCGGAGACGGCACCCAGCACTTTCCAATGCAAGCTGCGAGTGGTAGGATTCGGATGCTGGCGAGCTGCAGGGTGGTGAAAACTGGGAAATCAATCCAGAGGCGGGGCGCAACACGAATTCAGGGCGCAACAAAGCATGGGAAGATATGGGAAGTTGGGACTTAAAAGTGCTGAAAAACCATGTTCAACCCACTCCTAAAGAAACGTTGGCGGTTGAAACAAGAATTTTCAGCTGATATATTTTGGGATGCAATGCATCGTGAAATTTTGTGAAGCCGCCAAGAATTTTTACCAGATCATCCATAGATCTCCTGATTTGGACACTGGGAAAACCCTTGTCACTGGGAAATGGCCTCACAGATTTCACAGATCATGCTAATAGCGGTGCCCAAAATAGAAGTATATAGAAGTATATCATATCATACCGATTTCCGGTCTAAAAGCTTGATTGATTGATTTCTCTCTTTCTATATCTTTTTCCGGGGATCAGATTTCTCCTTGGTCAGGTCCCTGGTCCGTCAGGGGGATCCCAAGTTTCATGTTGATCCAAGAAAGCCAAAATCGCCTGATTTGTTCCTTGGCCGAAGCCAACCCAATTTGCCAATGCGTTGTGGGTGAACAACAAGTTCTCAATGGCCAAATATCCTCTGGTAAATTAACATATATAGACCCTGAAAATCACCTAATTTTTATAGAGGAAACTCATCTTCCAACCCCTATATATCTACCAGGGTCCAACTGTTACTTTACTGAAGGTATCCTACCGGCCCAAGCCGTTTTCCGAGGTCGAAGAGTCGAAGATCGAAAAGACCAGCCTCTGGTGCTTCGATCAAGAGCTCCTGGGAATCCTCCAGGCGATGGCTTTGCAAAGTCCAGAAACCAATGGATCTGCCATTGGAACAGGATCTGGAAAGGCCGAGACATACAATAGATATATATATATTATGATGTATATGTGTATATATATATATATATTATTATGTATATATATATATAATGTATATATATAATTATATATATACATAATAATATATATATATATGAAGTTTGGGGGAGAGAATTAATAGATTTCTGGCCGCATCATCTGATGAATTGGGGAATCGACAGGAGATCGGCAAAAACTCCATCCCTTCGTTGGAAATTCACCTTTTGGATCTCGGATGTCAAGATGATCAAGATGGAGCCCAATAGTCATTTCCCCTAAAATTCTCTTCCAGAGCCCATGGAAAAGGTGCCATGTAAAATCGTCGCTATATCATGCTATATCTGTCCTGTTGGGTTCACAAAACAAAACCAGACTTGGGAGCTCTACCCTGTTCTTGGTTGTTCACGTCTCCAAGTTGGGATCCCTCTTGCAACATGTCCAATGTTTATCAATTTTTGTCCACCAAGCCAATCAGGTTAAATGACTCACGCCTATGCTATAGATCGAAAACCATGGTACCCTGGTGAACCCCAAAATAGCTGAGGAATGGATGTCATCCCCCCCCAAAAAAAAAAGAACATGGGTTTGTCTGAAAATAAAGACCCCAAAATTTGATGGTTGATTATGGCCCTTGGGGGGCATACCCCATCTTCAGGCACCATATGGTAAGGTTTGACTGCTCTCCTCGTATTGCGTCATGGCAAAGATCACAGAGATCAGTGAACGCGTGCGATGGTGTCAAGATGAGACTTGGACCGCTGCAAACGCTACAGAATTCAACAAAAATCCATCCCCATCTCATAGATCATTGTCGTGAACTAGCCTAAGCGTAACTGCCGGATACCCTCTGGTAATTCAACCTAGCGAAAATCACCATGTTTAATGGGTAAATCATCTTATAAATGAAGAATTTTCTGTGAAAATTTGCCGTAGGTGAACGCAGAAATTGTTTTTTCAGTCCGGTTATCTTCAACACCATTTTTTCCGTAACTGCTGATGGGTGTTGCTGCAACGCTGGAGATTTCGTGAACAGAAAATCATCCCTGGAGTGTCCCTGCAGAGCTGGAAGAGCTGCTGTTTTTGTGTCTGAAACTGGTGGTATTTCCCAAAAAAACATGGCGCCATTTTTGGGGGAAACATCATGATAGACCAATAGATTCAAAAATGGTATTATTTTCTATCATTCCCAACACCAGATGGGAAAATAGTCCCCTCTGGTGAACTAACATAGCAATGGAAAATGGCTATTTATAGTGGATTTTCCCATTAAGAATGGTGATTTTCCATTGCTATGTTAGTTCACCAGAGGGTAAGTTTCTTGGTTTCAGACCCCCATGATTTTCACCAAGATCTGTCATCGCCGCCCTTTTTCTAAAGAAAAATCTCTTAGGTCACGCCCTGATAGCGACCATGCTTTTGCCAGCCACCATGCAACTCCTGCAGCGATCATCCCCTTCACCAAAGAAGTACTGGTGGAATAATTACCATTGCTTGGTAATATACTATTAGTATTAATTAATATTAATGGTTATTATATGGTTAATGATGGTCAATAATAATCTAGTTGGTGGTTTCAACCTACCCCTCTGAATGATGGAGTGAGTTCGTCAGTTGGGATGAAATTCCCAACTGAATGGGACAAAAAAATGTTCCAAACCCCCAACCAGTTATTGACCTATAGATATAGCATGACATAACTCTTGGGGTCAGTGGATATCTATACTTCATCGGGATCGTAAAACAGTGCCGGAAGCCCATCTTCGGTGAGAGAAAGGATTCCAGTGCTGTCGGCATAACCCCGAGGTAAATTGGGTTTTTGAAAACTCTGAACAAGTACCACAAAAAGTATCACCACTAATTTCCCTTTGGCATCTTATTGGTTCTTAAAGAAACTTCACCCGCAAGTTGCTGCAAATGACCTGAGTTCCCGGTTGGAAATGGATGGAATGAGACCGCCATGGATGGTTTCAAAATTTGACGATGGGTCACTAGTTTTGATACCCGATTGATGCCGATTCTTTCACTGGATTTCAATCAAAATATCATGTGTATGTTCAAATACTCTTGCCATTCAAGTACCATCTGGTTATGACTAACAGTTTGCCATGGAAAATCACCATGCTATTAATAGGTAAACCACATTTTTAATAGGTAAACCATCTATTTCTATGGACCATCTATACCATGGCAAACTGTTAGTCATAACCAGAGGGTAATTCCTTTAAAGACCGGTTGCTTGACTTCCACCCCGGTGAAAAAATGCGATTCAGTTTCTCCCTGTGGTCATCCCATCCGATACGAAAAAACCAGGGTTTCTACCGGGGGTATGAAATAACCAAAAAGGGAACGGATGATGTCCATGTCTGGGATATGCTCGAGCCATGTTCAACTCCACAATATGTTGTAGATGTACCCTCTGATTATTTAACATAGCCATGGAAAATGGTCCATTTATAGATGGTTTACCTATTAAAAATGGTGATTTTCCATGGCTATGTTAAATAACCAGGTGGTATACCCTCTAATACTCAAATATGGAAAATCCATGAAAATCCGCCATTTGCAGATGATGCTATCCCAGCTATCAACCTCTAGGGCCATAGGGTTTTTTCCTGCTAGCCATCTTTGATGACACCGGTGAATCTTTTGGGTTGGTTAACCCCATCTTTCAGCTGGCCTCTTGCGCTAGGTGCCACTAATTGTAAGTGATGTATATGTTCATTGAATTCATCACAGGAATAAGTCCAAGAAAGCGGGATACAAATATCATCCAAGATCTTTTGGCAACAGAAAATTACGGTATTAATCAAGTTATATCAGTTATATCTACAGAGTAGCGTACAAGCTACTCATCTACCACTGTTCCCCCGGGAATCCTCCAGATCTCCCCCGGACCTTGAACATGCTGCGCAATGGCTCCCGCAAGGATGCATAGAGTCCCTGCAGCAGATGCTCTGCCCCTTCCAGGGAGTTCCTCAGCTCCGAAAATCCCAAGAAAATATCAATCTGAAGCATGGCTTATCCCATTGAATAGAGGGAAGTAATTTCTTTGTGCTGGCTTGTCCCACCAAGTGATTTTTTAAGATAAGTAAAGTCAGTAAATTCTTCTTCACCATGGCTTACGATGATATCTCCACTGACATCAAAAACCAGTGATTCCCACGGGATGGGGGCCCAGTTTCTTAGCGTTCAGTTGGAACTATAATGACACTGGGTGTATCATACTTATAATCTATAATTTTATTTAGATGGGGTTATAAACCAACTTATAACTTGAGGGCACCATCCTGCAGTTTATGGATTCTGATCATCTCCAATATATTGCCCAGGTATGACCCAAAGAAAATCATCAACCAACTGAGGTTTAGCAGCGCCATTATGTATGTCAAAAGATTGGGCACGTGTAAAGTTGGATTGTCATGCATTGTCATGCATTGTCATGATGGTTTAAGGCTCCAAAAAATACTCCAAAATACCTGCAATGTGTGGCTCCAAACTTGACACCAGAAAGGATCACTACATGGCGAGTGTTGGGAACCGTGCAAAAATGGTGTTGCTGGGTGTTGCATTTCCCCCCCGCTTCATAGCTAACAAACAAAGCATCTGCAGTAGCCACCATCAGTTGGTTGTGTACTAAAATATTCTCATCTTTGGTGAAATATCACCATAGATAGTCATGTTTATCTTTTCGCATCCTCTTCCCCCCTGGCCCAACTCAGCCAGCTCTTTTTCCAGTGATTTACCCTACAACGATCACCCGTGACACGAACGTGTCATGAACAACGGGGCGGTTTATATAGCCGGGAAATCCCCGAACGTTTTAGGCTGTTTTTTTCGCCGGGAAAATGATCTATAAATAGTTGATTTTCCAGCCAGCTTGGGTATTCTCCAAGATCTCATCCAGATTCTTAACCATTCTTGCCATGAAAAAATCACCACTAATCACCATGAATCACCATTAATCACCACGAATCTAACCCAGCCTCAGCGTTTTCCCAATCTCCCAATCTCCCAATATCCAGGCAGCAAGAGGGAGGTGGAGCCTTGCTGAAGTACACTCACCTAAAAATCCAAAAGCGACGCTACGACGCTTCGTTTCATGAGGGTCAGACAGACCAAAAATCCACCATCGGGAGAATCGTCAACATACCATGAAGCTATACTGCAGTATCTGGTTGGTGGTTGACCTACCCCTCTGAAAAATGATGGAGTGAAAGTCAATGGGAAGCATTATACATCCCATATAGAAAATGGAAAATAAAATTCATGTTTGAAACCACCAACCAACTATAGCTACATGGTTGGGGGACAAGATGTATGATATTTTTTTTATTGGAAAAACATGAATGAATTGGTAAACCAGAAAAAAAAACAATGCCTTTTCACCAGAATGCAAAAGTCCATCAATGCAAAAGCATCGTGACGTCGTGATACAACAGTTGTGTTCACCATCAACTTAGCTAAGATCGTTTTTCATAATGATGATACCAAGTTTTATGAAACATGGTTATAGTTATCCTTATAATGCCTAATTGAATTACCCATGCTTTTCTGAATCATCATCGCGATGTCGCCAAGATGCCGCTTCCTTCCAGGCGGCCACCTCTTCGGCGCCTTTTTTGGCCAGCAACGGTACCCATCCAGTCAGCGCGGTGGTGCTGGATGGTGATTTTTCCATCAAAAACCATTAAAAGTTGCCATATGGATTTTGATGGAAGAATCACCATTATGGAAGATGGTAAAACCAATAAAGATGGCCAATTTCCATCAAAAACCTTTTTTTATGGCTCAAATGATGAGTTTTCATGGGTCAAGTTACCATTTTTCGTCAAGTCATATGCAAAAAAAATCGTCACGGTGACCATACTTGACACATCCCCTGGTGCCAGCTGGTAACATCGCCTCAGCTGGTATAACCAACCGATTTTTGACCTTCCAAGTTTGACTGGCTGGCTTAAAAAAGTAGCATCATGGGGACTTGTCGGCATCGAAACATATTCTGAAACATTTTCTTATCTTATCAATTATTGAACCATGGGAATATAGAATTTATATGAATTTATATGAATTTATATGAATTTATATGAATTTATGGAATTGGAATCTTACCTTCCAACTTCCACGTTCGTCCAAGTTGGCGTTTCATCCATTGACGGCGGTTCAAAAAATCAGATTTCATTCGCAATCAATTTCTCGCCTGTTTCCCGTTCTTCCCCAACAAACTAGACATTGCTTCAAAAGTTTATTAAAGTTCGGATGTGTATTTTTTTTCATATGTGTCACCCCAAAAATCACCCACCACTCCAGTGAGTTAATCCAGATCCACACCCAGCATATTCCCATCCAGTTTGTTTCAATAGTCTTTCATAGTTGTTCATATAATTTTTCCTAGTTAGGTCTTATCTTTTCCATCATGTCCCATTTTGTTCATAGTTGTTCATTGGGTTTTCCACATGTTTTCCATGTTTTCCATGTGTTTTCCATATGTTTTCCATGTGTTTTCCATATGTTTTCAATATGGTTTCCATGTGTTTTCCATATGTTTTCCATAATTATCACATGTTTCCCCAAAGAATCACCCACATCCAGCCATTTCACCAGAGACACGTGTGGCGCTGCCACGGCCCCGCTTGGCCGCCGCCTCTGCGCCCTCGAAGCGGCGCTGCTGGTCCAGGGCGTGGGACAGCAGTGGCAGGGCAAAGCCTGAAACGCTGGCAGGTTGGGATATCAATGGGGTATTGAGTGATATTGATATATGATATTATATATATATATATAGAGAGAGAGAATATTTATATACATATATATATATATACATATCAATAGGGGATATACCAACTATGATATGATATGATATTGAATATATGATATATATATATAAATATATATAGGGGATATTGATATACCAACTATGGTTCTATGGGATATGGGGGGATATTGATATATGGTTGTTATAAATAAAAGATTGGGGTATGCGATACGGTATGGGATATGTCACGGGAATATAGTTCAAGGAGGGGTAGATAGAGATGTTGAAACGGATGTGAATGTGGGATATTACTGGTGTATCAATGTGGATGTGGTTCAACTAGGTCATGAAAATGGTGATTAATAGATATCGCCGAACACGGTCTCATCATCTAGAGTGGAAGTTGAAGCATAAGAAGTGTCCTGCAGGTTTCTGGCCAATCTCATCACATGACAATCAACCGTTGCACCGAATGAACTAGGCAACAAAAGGGCCCAGTGGCAAACTTGGGGCGTTGTTGCAACCCCAAAACAACAAAAACCGCACATGGTGGTTGACCTGGGATAGCCTAACTGGCCTAACCCATGATATGAGACAATGGCCCGTTGTCCTCTCTTTTCTTTTTGCGCACTTTCCAGGCATCACCGAACGCGGTCTCATCATCTAGGGTCGAAGTTGAAGCATAAGAAGTGTCCTGCAAGTTTCTGACAAACGTCACCCCAAGACATTGGTTGAACTAAGAAACAAAGAGGCCCACTGGCCGACCCAAAATTGTGCAGATGTTTGGCCTAGGCCACAGTATGAAATCATGGTTCCCTGTCCTTTCTGCGGGCTTCCATGGAATCATGTTGTTCCAAGCTTGGCTGAGAGAGGGCATGCCGTACTGTTTGTGTGCAGGGTAGCACAGCAGAAATGAAGAACGCATATTGTGGAGAAACTATAGAATGTTATATGTATACACACATATATATATATAATGAGACCACCCTTGAATAATTTTATTACATGAAATTTCAGGGGGTATCCGTTGAAATTTCATTTATTGTGTTTCTTTCGATCCATTGGTCAGAGATTTCAGCGAGATTATCCTGTTATGTTATCCAGCGGTATACCGAATGTCTAGTGGGGTCTGCAATTTCTGACTTGGCACTGCGACTATCTGCGGCTGGCTTGACATGTAAGATGGGCATAGCAAGTGGAATGCCTGTCCTTGATGCAGAATCAAACTGGAATCTTGAAGTGTCAATCTGCTGCTCTGCCCTTCCCCCCTACACAGTAAGTTCGAACCGAGATGAACCAGGCAATTGGCCGCACAATGAAAAAAGTTATGCAGCAGGCTATGAAGTTCGGCTTTTCGCGAGTTCGCGCGTTGGAGTGCAGTGGCAACATGTGGCAACAGAAGGGGCTAAGATGTGCAAGTCCTATAGGGCGTCACCCTTTGGAGGCAGAAAGGGTTAGCTTTGCGAAGTTTTTAGGGTTTCACTTGTGGGTATGGATGGCTTGGTTGGCGAGGAGGTAGCAGTGCTCATGATGGTAGTCCCGACGCGCATGGTGCAACACGCAACAGCACAATTTTGGTGCATACCGCGGTGCCAGCCAGTCCCGACGGCAGCGACTGTGCGCCAAGGGGCTCATTCAGCAGTCAGCAAGTCAGTCGAGGTGGATCACGGCAGCGGGTCCATGTTGAAAGACGAGAGCAAAACGAAGCGTCTCGATGAGGAGGTGGGCGATGAAGAAACGTTGGCCAGCTCATGTGCAGAAGTAGCAAAAGCTGACGCGACTTCGTGGATCTGTCAATAAGCCGGATAAGGAAAGCCATGTGGGAGTGTCAGCATTGTACAGATGCCAGGCTGCCATCACAGAGCCGTTGCAATCCTGAACGTGTGGGGCGAAAGCAAGTGGCTGCGAATCAGCAGGTGCGAGGGCGAACAGGCGGCGGATGCGCACTTGCAGCGTAGTGGTTGCGGTGTCGAGTAAGATAGACCCCGAAGCTGTTTGGCCAATGCGCCTGGACAGAAGACACCTTCAAGTAAAGCTGCCTGCACACTGTCGATAACAAAGTTGTAAAGACGATGGGCTTCACGGAGGTGCGCACGTTGCTCAGCAAGGCTTGCATCTGGTGAGCGGCCGGCGCCGCAGAGGAGCATGTAAGACGGTAAAACGAGAAAGCCGCGCAACACGAAGCGAACGTCTGCAGCAGCAAGAAGCAGCAGCAATGCAGAGGGCATGATATGCAAAATGGAGCTGGAAGCAAAATGAGCCAGAAAAAAGCTGCGGGATGAGCACAAGAGTACTGTGCGGTAAGTTGGGGCTGAGACAAGAAGCAATATACGAGCGACTGGGCGTAATGTATGTCTGTGTGCTCGAGCGGAAGCAGGTTGTATTCTTTAAGTAACACGACACAGAAAGAATGTACAGACCAAAGCATTTGTTAGAAATAATGTGGGTTGGCTGACGTGCTTACATATACCAAAGGCGTCCGGCTCCTTGACAGCAACGGCGCCTCTAGATCGCAGCAGCGAAAAACTGCCTCAACCAAAGGGCATTCGGTTGAGGCACTTTATGACAGTTGCAATACTTTATTGGAGATGGAAAGTGTGGGGATTGCTACTATCAGAGGTCTGGAGGAAGCTCACAAACATGCACGGTCGAGGAACGCCGTTGCACCTGAGATGGTATAAGGCGCGGTTGAGACCCGGGCACGTCAAGTTTCGTTGCAAGGATGACATGAAGTAAGTCGACCGTGTAGGATGTCTTGGAAAAATTGTCTAAGGGTGGTTGATTGCATCATTTGGGCTGGCACAGGGGCACTTTTCTCAATGCTATGATTGGAGTATAAGCTATATGGTCACTTTTCCGTCTTGGAAAAGAATGCAGGCTTGCGAACAGTTTCGCTGCAAGTAAAAGAAGGGGCCAAGATCTAAGGTAAGAGCCAGGCCAATCACATCAGGTTGGCGAGGCTGTTTGGGTGCATGCGCCGAGGAAATCCACCGACACTACGGAGAGCACGATGCGCAAGGGCACGTGTTCGTGTGAGTTGGGCGTGAGTTAATGGGAGGCCCGGGGACAGCTCGAGGACGTTCTGCATCAGCTCGCAGATGATCTTGCGAAGACGCTGGGGGCCTTGAATGCGCTTGCGGGTGCGTGGTCGACGATGACAAAGAAGATCTGAGATGCAGAGCTTCCAAGTTTCCTGTAGGGTCTTGCGGACCATGCGACTTCTCGTTGGTCGTGCCGTTTTCCACTGGAAGCCAAAGGACTCTTCCATGATAGCCACATAGTTCAAGCAAGTAATGTCGACATGGTGAGAGCGAACATGTCGGTGGAGGCGCGCCAGCAGATGCTGCCATGCATTCCATGGCAAGGGTCTTCGCAAATGCTTTTGCACCAGCATCACCAGCGCGTCACTGTCCGGTGTTTCTGCGGTAGCTTCTACTGCTGGTACTTGTGCAGCAGTATGGTGTTCTAAGGCTGCAGCGATGACTGGGGCCAGATCAGTCATATCTTCAGGTGGGGGCTGGTGCCAGCCTTGACCAAATTTGAGAGCCATCTGTATCCGCCAGTCATGGACGCTGCAAGTGCCGGAGACAGAGCTAGAGCGCGCAAGGCGTGCAAAAGCTTGTTGCCAGGAGTTCCATGAGAGTGGTCGACGCAATGAATCACGGAGGCAGTCTTGTAGGCGTCGTTGCTTGGCAAGGTCGGAAGGCTCTGTGCTGGATGGACATGGCGTATGCATAGTCGGCATGGGCGTGTTGGACGGCGTGAGCGATGCAAACCCGAGTGAAGCTGCGGCAGCATGTGGGCATATACAAGTTATGGTGATTAATAGATATTAATAGGCTATTCAATGTGGCAAATATTTGTACATATATATAGAGAGAGGGTATCAGTGCCATGGTCTACCCATGTGCCAACGGTGTATCAATGGGGATAGAAATCAACTAGAGTCATAAAGGGGATATACAACCAACTACGGTCATGCAGGATTATATAAGTAATATTGTAAATGGAGAATTCATGGGATATTGGTGGCATATGAATGGGATATTACTGGTGTATCAATGGGGATATAGTTCGACTAGGCATATACAACCGACTATGGTCATGTATGGGACTAGCTAATTGGATATTAATAATGTAAATGGAGTATGAATGGGATCTTGATATATGGTTAATATTGAAAATAGAGCATTAATGGGATATTAATGGGATTTGAAGTTCATGAAAAAGGAACATATCTGATATATCAATGTATATCACCCAAAAAGATAGAAAAGAAATTGATCACAACTTTTGGGATTTGATCACTTGCACAATGGGCCTATGCTTCTTGATGCGACCTTACTATTTGGAAAACCCACGGCCTCGTCTGAAAATAGGGTGCCAAATCCACTATTTTGACACACCCAGTTTTATCATGTTATGTGCTCTTATATCACAATGTATACCCTCTGGTAATCAGCTGCGTCACTGGAATATCAGCTATAGATGATATTCCCAGCTATAGACAACATGTACCTAGGAATATTTCTATATATTAGGGGGAAAGGATTATGGGATGTAATGGGTATATAACAGGGATACAATATAGTCCCATGGTGATTTTCCAAAATTGGGGACCTAAATTTTCATACAAGTCCAACTTATTATACCCTCCGGTAGTCAAACATGGCTTGCTCGAAAATTGCTTATATATAGTTTTTCTTAATAGATGTTTTCCCAACGATCCATGGATATATGTAAATAAAACATTATATATATATATTCTAGGCTATATTATATTTTATTGTATTAACATTATACTATATTATATTATATTATATTATACAAAAAAATGATATAGTATACAATATATTGAATATAATATATGAGATGTAATATCCCATAAATAATAAATCATATAAAAAATGTATATAATTTATAATACATTACATATTATAAATAGTGAATAATATTAAATAAATAATACATAATAGATATTAAATAATATATTAGATAAACTAAATGATATATAATAATTAATATAAATATATAATATATATATATCATATATATAATATAAAAACCAAAATATATATATACAATGTATATATATATATACCAAATATATATATATACAATATATATGTTTATATATATAATATACATATATACAATATATATATATATACAATATATATATATATACACAATATATATATGTATATACTATATATATATACAATATATATATATTCAATATATATATATACTATATATATATACAATATATATATATTCAATATATTTGCAACAGATATATATATACAGTTTGTGTACAATATATATATATATATTGTATATATATATATATTGTATATATATATTGTATATATATATACAATATATATATACAATATATATATATATATATACAATATATATATATATACAATATATATATACAATATATATATATACACAATATATATATACCATATTTATATACCATATATATATACCATATATATATATATACAATATATATATACAATATAATATAATATAATATATTAGGGAATTTCCACATCATTGGGACCATACAATGGGGATGTTCCATAAATTAGATGATGGGATTAACCCTATATATCCCATTGTTGTTGGTTTCACACCTCCATTGTCCCCGCGAAATCTCACCGGTTTGACCTTTGCGCCTGCAGTGGCACGCTGCACTTTGGCTTGGTACGTGGTCAGACCTGGCGACTGCCAGGGGAAACATGGGGGATCTAACGAAGAAAAATGCTGTTTCAACCCACAGAAATGGGGACCTCGCCAATTTCTCCCATGGAGATTCTACCAAGAAACGGCTGGTCATGTTTAGTATTGGAAACCATCCTGGGGGCTGATCATTTTGACCCATACATGGGGGATGCACGGTATGATCACCCAATCACTGTTTCGATGAGATATGGCTTGGCAATCCACTAGAATCGTCCCACGGGCTGTACTTCCAGTTGCTTAATGGGCTGACCCATTCATGACCGCCCGCCTACACTTATCATCAGACAAATGATTTGGGATTCTGATTGGGTCTACTACATAGGTAACTGAGTAGTAGATCGGCTATAACCAAATCACAGAAGAGATTCTGTAACCACAGGAAATTCCTTCCCAAGGGACATAAACCACTTATGATGCCCGGGAATGTTCGCAGCCCAGCCAGGTACTCTGATCTCGCAGATTTTTTTTGCCATCCATCATTTCCAACGGGTGCATTACGCAAGAAAACCGGATAGAACCTTTGTACCCAACAGTGGCGGAGAAATCTGGTACCAACTTCAAATGGGGTGACGTCTGTAGGGTACCAAAGGGAAACGGTGGATAGTAGGACTCGGGAGCATCTTCGCGAGGCAAAGATGACACTCAGATGGGTGTGATTCGTTGCATTTCATGTCACGCAAAAACACGAAAAAACATTGCGTTGAAGGGAATACGCAGGTTAATCATTATCAATCTCATTTTCGGGGGGGTTGGTCTTGCAACAATTTCTGCCGGGCAAATTTTGACACCAGCTTCCCCTAAAGAGGGGTGCACTTTAGCCGCGCCTGTCCGCCCAGCAGATTGAACCGCTTGACGAGCCCCGCCCTGCCAGGATCACACGTAGGGTTTGGATGCTCTGCCCATAACCCCATACCCGTTCGGTGCCCCCCAGTGATGTTTGTTGGTTTATCAACCCCATAAAGCATCCTTTTTGTTTCGGGTTTATCAAACGAATTTTGCATTGTACATCATTGCAATGGGTTATAAATTTTGTGAATACTATATATATATATATATAGTCACTATAGTTCTATGATGTTATGGTTATATCCCCCATGTCATATCTACATAATTCTATATAGTCATGTCAAATTCCCCATGGTTTCAACCGACCACGGCAACGCAACTGCCTGGCTCAAGGCTTCCCAGAGCTGTGCCAAATCTTGCGCCACAAGGCAGGCTGAGGCGCCTCAGAGAGCTGAACAGCAAAGAAAATGGACATACGCTCTGGTAAACATACAAAAGACGATTGAACATGACCATAGAAATAGTTGATTTACCCATTAAAAATTGTGATTTTCTATAGTTATGTAAACTTTTACCAGAGGGTAACCAACAAAAGATTTGATTTCACATGCGTTTACCAGTTTTTGACTAAGAAACATTTTGCTTTAAGTCAGGAATTTGGGGGTTTGAACAACATTTTTTCAGGTGTTCCAAGAACATCGGGGATCTGACCAAGGAGGATTGGGGAAATGTTGACGGCAAAAATGCATCCTTCGAACCCACAGAAAACTCTGTTGAACCAATGATATAATTTAATATTAGAATCCACCAGCCAAAATTGAGCTCAACCAGCAAACATGCAGATACACCACACACACCACAGGCATCCACAGGCGAAGATCCGATCATGAGATTCCCTTCTACTGAACCTGTGGTTATGGCCATGATTTCAAGGTCATGATTAATATGTGCCATGGTCAAATTAGATGGGAATCATAGTTTTTGGTCATCCATCCCATCATGGAATCCAACATCATGGCTATGTCCATCCCGAAGTTGACTTGGATGGATGACCATCTCCCAAGGACTGAGTTAATCCCAACTTTTGACCATGGCACATGCGGCTATGTTCCCAAGTTTGGGGCCTCCATCGATTTCCTGCAGCTTTCCCCCTCTGCCTGTAGGTGCAGCATAGACAGCCTCCAAAATGGGCCTGCCAAGCAAGGAGAATTGGGGATTGTATGGCTCAGCTGTCAGGAATGCCTTTTCCATTATAAAAAATTATCCTGGCAAGAGACCCCAAACAATGTGGGGTAAGTAGTAGAATAACACCTTTTAACGTGGATAATGCAAACTTCTGAGCGTTTGCACTGGCAGCTGCTGCCTGTTCGGCGGGGGGCTGACGCCTGCGTTCCTACAAGCTTTCCGCAAGGCTGTAGCATTCCCAGCTAGACCGTGCAGCATATCTCTTGCCCGCGCCGCCGCAGGGCCGCTTAATCGGCAGGAGCCTAGATGCTCCAGGTCCGCTCTAAGCGTGGCTCCCGCAGTGGACAGAGTCTGCTCCGCGGTGTCACGCGCAGCCACAGGGACACTGGATCCAGCTGCTGCACCATGACCACCCGTCTCCACTGTGCCAGATTGCGTTGCCATGGCTGGGGCCGCAGGGACGTGTGACGCAAAGTAATGTTAAAGACGGACGCTGGCCGGATGTATCATTTAGCTGATGTGCATGTGCATGTTGGGCAAGACAACAAGAAAAAAATGTTCATGTACCTGGTGCTTCGTCAGACATGAGACAAACAATTTCTGCCATATGTACTTTGGATCATCAAAAGGGTGTTTCTTCCTATGCTGCAAGCTACAAATGTGTTTGCTTGTTCACTGCCACGTTCCAAACAACTTTTTGCAGGTATATCCTATTCTGTGAGTTGGTTCATGCGTGAGACCATTGCTCCAAAGGCACTTTGAGCCGAAACAACATATCACGTAGATGACTCTGGCAACAGGAGACGAAAAGACGTGACAAGAGAAGACAAGAAGTACAACGCAGAGAGACACTTTGTGCGAGCCGCGAGCCTGCGCAGTCGAAACGCATGTCAAATTTCGCAAGACAGTCGAAACGCATGTCAAGATTTCACACGGGCCACTTTATACAGAATTTACAGGTAAAATGCCGCAGACCAAAATGAGCCCAGAACGCAGACGAGCACTTTGTGCGAGCCTGCACAGTCGAAATGCATGTCAAGATTTCACAAGAGCCACGTTTTACTGAAATTTACAAGTAAAACGCCACAGACCAAAATGAGCCCAGAACGCAGACGAGCACTTTGCGCGAGCCTGCGCAGTCGAAAAGCGCCACTTTATATGGAAATTTACAGGTAAAATGCCGCGGCCCAGAGTGAGCACCCTGATCAAGCACCGGCCTTTACACTTACCGTAAGAACCCTTCAGTGTGGGCACATTGTTTGGGGAAACCAAAAAAAAAACGCGTTTGTTGTTTCCCTGGATGTTTTCTTCATATTGCTTAAGAGATGGTCTTTTCGTGTCAAATCCCTTCTGGCTGAAATATGTCATAATTTACCAACCTGAAAAGTAAGGCCAATTGGAGATCATTCCCCCCGATCCTAACCACCATTTAGCATTGTGACAAATTGTGAGGGAGGTCGTGATCAAATTTATCCAGATATATTTGATATCCCCATTACAGTTGGTTAATTCCCCATGAAATCTGAAATCATCATCTCCATTCGTAATTCCACCCATATGTCTTCAATAGTTATGTTCAATATTGAAGAATCATTAATGATATACCCACTTGAAATCCCCATGTAGAGATGGCTTTTAATCATATTAATCCAAGTCAGGGATGTCAAACCCACTATATATAATCTATAGCATTTCAATTTAAAATGTTAATTAATCACCATTTATGGATTTTATGGTAATTGTCTCAGCTAGGAACCTCCATGGAATGTTCGGGGACTTTCTAGCCAGCACGTTTCATGACACCGGAGGGTATATCCCAATCATTATCCCAAATGTTCTCATCATTAATATTGATGACTAGTTGGTTATAAATCCCATAATCTTCCCACGAATATTCCCATTCATTCACTATGATTAATGGTTCGAAATCACTCCATTATCTTTTTTCAAAACCAATGAACCATAGCTTTAAGTCCTATATTTAAAAAGAAAAAAAAACATAGAAGAACATAAGTCCTATGTTTAAAAATAAACTCAGGTGCTATCCCCAACAGCTTGAAAGCTTCTGTGTTTTTGCCATAAAAAGTGCTTATGCCATAAAAACTAAGCGCTTATGTCATAAAAATTGAGTGCTTGTGCCATAAAAAAACATCGGAACCCTTTGGAATTTCACAAAGCATCTGCACCAGAACCCTCCAGAACCTCACAAGGTATCTGCACCGGAACCCTCCGGAACCTCACCAAGCATCTTCTCCGCCAAAACCCTCCGGAACCTCACAAGGTTTCTGCACCGGACCTTCCGGAACCTCACAAGGTATCTGCCCTGAAACCCTCCGGAACCTCACCACGCATCTTCACCTAGACCCCCCGGAACCTCATCAGGTAGCTGCGGCGGAAACTTCCGGAACCTCACCAGGTACCTGCACCAAAACCCTCTAGAACCTAACCAAGTATCTGCACGTAACCCTCCGGAACCTCACCGAGTACCTGCACCGGAAACTTCCGGAACCTCACGAGGTATCTGCACCGGAACCCTCCGGAACCTCACAAGGTATCTGGGAACCCTCCGGAACCTCACCACGCATCTTCACATAGACCCTCCGGAACCTCATCAGGTAGCTGCACCGGAAACTTCCGGAACCTCACCTAACCAAGTATTTGCACCGTAACCCTCCGGAACCTCACGAGGTATCTGCACCGGAACCCTCCGGAACCTTGCCCGGAACCTGGTGTGGAAGCTGCACCGGATCGCACCGGAGCTAATCTGGGCCAAAGACTCCATGGCAAAGTTTTGCTGTTGGGAAAAAAAACATCCTCCCCATGGCTTGGCAGTTCACACAGCGCCGCCTCAACGCATCCTGTAGAAGGTGCGGCCGCTCCACCCACAGCGGCAGACGCACGGCCTCTAAGGGGACCGCCTTGAAAAGCGCCTCGGCTCCCGGAAAGCCATGGGCTTTTCCCACTGGGGAAACCGGGAAAAACTGGGGAAAAACATGGGGATTCTTCATCGGATTTCACCATCATGGGATTTGCACGGAGGACTTTCCAGGCAGGTTGGGTTACCGGAGGGAGACCCTCTGAGAATCTAACCTTTCCAAAGTCCACACGGATGGATTGTCCCATTCAAGATGGGGGGTTCAATGCTGGGATAGATTACGAAGGGTTATGAATGGGTTAGCAAACATGAGTACAGCTCAGGTTAGACCTTGCAGCTAGTTGCCCCACAACTACCGGGGATTTCTGGTATCTCTGGTCCACCAATTCTTTATCGGAGTGATGGCTCAGCTAAAAATGTCACGGAAAACTTCGAACAACGAGGGCAAGCCACCAACAGCCATGACGGTTGGAAGTTTCGATGAACAAGACCTTCACATCCAAAAGGCAGCAATCCAGGCCCAAATCTCTACAACCCGAAACTGGCGGCTTCTCAAAAATTCAGACGGTCATCCAAAGTTCAATTTTTGAGAGCCGGGTTGTCATCATCTTGGTGAAGTAGACATCATTAGCCCTATTTGAGGTGGCCACGGAAAAATGCCATGTTTCATGCCTCAGTTTGCCATCTGATACTGTAGTCTGTATACACCATACCCACCTCTATTGACTGAGTATTGGACCTACCACCTTGGTGTTATGGCAAACTTCGTGGTAGATTCTGTCCCTCTTTTTTTTGCAGACCAGGCAACTGACAACAACTTGGATGCGCAAGTTGTTAGCGCCAAAAACCTTGGTGCTGGGACGTCGACCTAAGGTGAAACACCTGGCGAAACACTGAAACCAAGGTGAAACCAGCTCCAATGTTGTGAAAAAATGATGCTGCTAGTGAAATACCATGTCACCTGCGGAAGAAGTGTGTTCTGCTAGTGGGATCAGTCAAAGAAAAATCAACTCTTCAATCCCAAAATCACCTGAATCCATAGTAACCATATGATCAAAACTCATCAAAAGCCATATGATTGCCATATTTTTGGGGGGAATCACCCTCCAGCTTTACCGGCTATGACTCATCGGGTACCGGCTATGGGTTTCCCCAGGTACCCATCCCCATGAACCGCCAAAGTGCGATTTCGGGTCAGCAGCTGCAGCTTCGCCTCGCAGGTATCTATCTATATCTATCTATATCTATCTATCTATATCTATCTATCTATCTATCTATCTATATCTATCTATCTATATCTATCTATCTATCTATC
>CAMXCT020001596.1:0-143028 GCA_947184155.2 Cladocopium goreaui | reverse complement strand
AAAGTTTGACTCACGTTTGTTTATTTGTGGAAAAGCCTTTGGGTAACTTTGATCGCGATAAGTTTTGTTTTGGTTTTCAAGGCACAACTTAGCGGTGCAAAGTTTTACGTGGTAGCGGAGCTTCGTGCTCCTACCACAGATCTGTGTGATCTTGGTTTGTCCGTGGATCCAGGAACCGTGTTTGTGAGTTTATACTTTGCTCAGGTCTTGCGTGAATCTTGTTTGTGTTTCAGGTATGGCCGACGCATCTGCAAGCGGCGGTGCGGGTCAGGTACCGACACAGCGGGGAGAGAGGGAAAGAAGTCCCACTCGTACGCCTACGACTCAGGAACAGCAACAGCCTGCACAAGGACCTCAACGTTTCAGGATGAACTCGCCGGAGGGCGGACAAGGTTTGCCTGGAGGGGCAACTGCACCTTATGCCTCTATACCACCCCCACCGCCGAAAGCTGCCAGTGGTTGTGGAAGTATGCCAGGAAGCCCAACTGGACAGCAAGAAGTTTTCTCCACTGCGCAGATGACTCAGATAGCCCAGATAGTGTCTTTGAGTTTGAACCAGGCTATGGGTGAGTTTAACATGAGGTTGAATGGTTTGCAACAACAGGTAGTTCATCAACAGAATGTGTTTGCTCAGGCACAGGTGCAGCAAGCTGCATCACAACCAGCTCAGGTACCAGTTGCGAAAACATCCCCTTCTATCTCAAGTGGTTTGTCATCATTTGGAGATCGTCCACCCACCAGTCCACAACCCAATTTTCCAAGGAACACTGTGGAACAGCCACCAGGTTTGCAGCAGTCGCCTCAGAGACTGATTGAAGTTCGTCAGGGGCAGGGTACTGCACAGAACACTCAGGGTGAAGCGTCGTCACAGGATGACAGGGATGTCTTTACTAAGAGTGAGAAGTGGCTTCCTCCATTGCCCAAGTGTGAGCATGGAACGTGGAAGACACGTGAGCAGGAGATTTTGGGTTTTGCCGGCTATGTTCAGTCTTTGAGAAGCTGGGTAGCCTTGGCAAGTGATACGTTTGGGTGGGAGCTTGAAAGTGCGCTGAGTTGGCCGCACGAACTGCACATGACAAATCTGAAACCTGCACAGCAACTTCGTAGTGCTAGGTTGCTGGCCATCTTAACTCAGGCGTTTGCGGAATATCCACGAGCTCATATGATCCTACAGGCCTATTCAGAAGGAATTGGTATGGATGGTTCTTTTCAGGCAGTGCGAGGAACGTCTGGTTTTGAGGCGTTGCGTTTGCTTGCAAAGGAGTTCAGTTTGAGATCAAGAGCGGAAGCTGCATTTTTCAGGTCTGAGTTCATGTCCAAGACGTTTAAGAGGCAGAGTGGCCCTACACAGATCAGTGATCTAGTCCGACAGATGGACGTTGGTTTGTCCAAGTATCGGAAGTTGATCGATACCTTGCCTCAGCATTGCGATAAGACTGGCTTGGATTTGCAACAGGTCGACTTGACGTTGATGTTGCTGAGATCCTTGCCCAGTGACGTGAAGAACTACGTCGTTTTGCATGCGTCAGGTGAGGGCTATACTGACTACAGATCAGCAGCCCTGAAGTTCGAACAACAGCAGAGGTTGTTCCAAGAACTGGGTGGAGGATCAGGCCGCAATATGCACGCCTTGGAAGCCGAAGGTGACTGGAGCACCTACTATGGCTACGAAGATGACTACTACGCCGAAGGTGCCGAAGAGGAGTGGGAATGGGATCCAGAGAGTGAGCTGTGGCTCAACACTGCCGCAATCAACAAAAATTCAGGAGTGAAATGTCGAAAGTGTGGCAAGACTGGACACATGCAGAAGGATTGCAGCACGAATATGGGTCGTGTGAAGTGCTTCAAGTGCGGACAGAGCGGGCATATTGGCGCGAATTGCCAAGCCAGCAGTCCGAAGTCTGCAAGTTCATCTCCGTCTTCGAGCACTGGGAAAGGTTCAGGTGCAGCCAAGGCCAAGCCTGCAGCGAAAGCTGGACGAGGAAAAGGTGGTCGCAAGGGAAAGATGCATGAAGTTTCAGCCGAAGGACCTCAAGAAGAAGAGCCAGAATCTGGAGAAGCGATTATGATGCCGCTCATTTCATCACAGGTTTCAAGTTCAGAGGGAACTTGGTGGTTGTTAGATTCTGGAGCTGCCACGTCGGTGCTGTCGCAGAACTATGAGGGCATGTATCGTTGCCAGGCTCAGGAGGATTCGGCAGGAGCATTGGAAACCTACTATGCAGCGAATGGGACTCCAGTTCACATGAGGGCCAATTTTTTGGTAAGTTTGGCATTTCAGGTTGTGACTGGGGCATCTGGAAAGAAGAAGACTCAATCATTCAAATTGGCCTGTTGTATTGGGGATGTGTCACACAACATTATTTCGACAACTCAGTTGGTCAAGAAGGGTTGGAGGGTGATTCAGTCACCTGGAGAGACGTACCTCTACCACGAGGACAGTGGAACGCTCATTAGTGACGTGCTGTTGTGGGGAGGGACTCCGTGGCTACGAGCATGCAGGGCAGCACACCCGAGCTTGAAGGATGGCAGTCAGCCGATGGAGTTGGTTGAGTCATCAGTGGTCGAGCCAGAGGGTTTGAAAGTTAGCATGGTTGGAGCTGTTGAGCTGTCAAGTCAGGAGAAGTTGCGTCAACATGTTCTTCGAGGCCATTACCCGTTTGATCCACACTGTTTGGAATGCCAACAGGGAAGAGGAGTTTCTCGAGCACCAAGGCGAAGTTTGCGTGAGAGAATCCTTGAAGTTCAGGTGGATTTCTTCTTTTTGGGTTTGGTTGAGAGTAAGTTCAAGATGATTTTGCTGCGTCAGGTGTTTTCAGGTTTGCTTGGTGTCACTGCGGTGAGCGAGAATGTTCAGGTGACAGGCCAGCATTTGCGTCAGATCTTAGCTGAGTTTGGATTGCTTGAGACTTTGGAAGGACCGCCAGTTGATTTCAGGACAGATGCTCAGGACGAAGTCGGAACTGTTCTGAGGAGATCTGGTTTGCTAAGGGAGTACACTGTGAACAAAGCTGGACCTCAGAACCATGATACGGTTGGATCAGTTGAGCGTGGTGTGAGAGAAGTCAAGGAAGCTCTTGCTGTTTTGCGCTTGGAACTGGCCAAGGCCGGATGGGATTTGGTCGACAGCTTGGTTGCCTGGGAGGCCGCTTCCAGGTATGTGACTGCTATGCATAACCTCCATGGCAAGATCCAGAACACAGGAAAGACTGGAAAGGAATTGCTCAGGAACACATCCGAAGGAACTCGAATTTCCGCCATGTTTTGCTCTAGGGTTCTTGCAGAGACCCCAGAAAGTGTTGACAGTATTGGACGGTTTGTCACTGCTGCATATTTGTATCCTGTCAGGAACTCGTTTGCTCATTTTGTTTGTGCAAAAATTGCTGATGAACTGAAGTTTTTCCAAGCCAAGAGTTTGAAACTTGTTTTTCCGATTGAGTATCCACAAGATCTCATTGAACGTTTTGTTTGTCACTCAGGTTCAGGTGATCATCCATCGCTTGTTGACCAGGCACCCATTGAGATTTTGCCAGAGGAGTTTGCACGACTTCCAGATCAGGTGCAGCCTCCACGACACTGGGTTGATGCTCATGGACGAACTGAAGGATGCAGTTCATGTGCCACTCGACAAGGTCGACATTCCAAGAAGTGCTGTGAGCGCTATTGGAACTGGATCCGTAACCAGAAGAAGGGAGAAGTGCCAGCTTTGCCCGACAAGCCTGAGGAACAACTACCAATAGTTGAGCCCAATGACCCGGCTGTGGCCGTGCCTTCACGACCATTGCCGCGCATCCCAGGTTTGCCTGCTGGGATGCCCCCGACGCGCCGTTGTCCAAGTTGTGAATCAGGTATGAATGCTCCAGGTACCCGGCACTCTGCCGAATGTCGCAAGCGACAAGCTGAGTTTGTGTCAGGTGAAACTGCCAAGCCATCGCTTGGTGATCTGGAGGATCTTCCGGTACAGGAAGGTGGGGTGAGAGATGGTTCTTATTCTCCATCTTTGGCTCCGGACCCGGTCGAGTCTGCGGACGTTGAGATGGCCACCGAGGACATTGGTGACATGCCCATGGTTGACGTTTGCATGGCGCAGCCATATCATGTGGGTATGTTGACATCACCAGAACTTGTTCAACGAGATCGGTTTTCAGTGGAGTCAATTCAGTACGATGGCTACTGCGATGAGTTTGTCGTCATGGGTTTTTGTGGTCAGAAGATCAAGCTTTGGAAGCCCAGTGGAGCCGTGTCTGATGTCACGCTCAGGGACTTGCCAGCTGAAGGAACCTTTTTGGCCATGCAGAAGGAGATTCGTGGACTCACTGCTGTTGGTGCAGGTCAGGTTCTTGCCGAGAATGTGGCAAGAGAAAGTGGCCAGCGCATCATCGGCACCAGGTGGGTGACCAACGAGAAAGAGGAAGCTCAGGAAGGTGTGCGCGCCAGGATCGTTGCAAAGGACTTTGCAAGTGGTCTGTCTGCCAGAAGTATGGGCATCTCTAG
Source organism: Cladocopium goreaui (assembly GCA_947184155.2). Lineage (NCBI taxonomy): Eukaryota > Dinophyceae > Suessiales > Symbiodiniaceae > Cladocopium > Cladocopium goreaui. The sequence continues at coordinate 138,534 of CAMXCT020001596.1, read as the reverse complement.
CCCAACACCCAGCATTGAGGCACTCCGGATGGTTCTTGGAGTCGCCTGTGGGGCGTGGAGTGTTGGAAATCAAGCCATGTTTTTGGCAGGTTTGGACGTTTCTCAGGCGTTTATGAACTCACCATTGGAGCGACCAGAAATTCTCCGGATGCCACTATCCATGTCAACTATGAAGGGAGAACCAATTTTTCTATGGGCTGAGAAAGGCATCAACGGTTTGAGAATTGCCTCTCAGGCATGGATTGTTTTCTTTTCATCTATTGTCAAGAGCATTGGAGTAGTTTCAGGTACTGTGGAGCCTTGTTTGTATGTTGGTCGAATGGTTGGCAAAGATCAGGCACCCATCGTCATCATGGCGTACGTCGATGATTTGCTTGTTGCCACCACTTCGGAATCAGCTCTCAAGACACTCATGACTGCACTATCAGCTCATGTCAAGGTTCGAGAGACTGGCCGCGTTGGTTTGAAAGGGGGACACTTGCGTTTCCTTGGTCGAAGTATCTTTCGAAGGCCAGGCTCATCTGCTTTGTACATGCAGGTGGATCCAACGTACTTGGATGAAGCTTTTGCTGAATTTGATTTGAAGAAGGGAAGCACAACATTTCCGGATTTGCGTCCCCTTCTGGAACAGGAAGGAAGCCAACCATTGTCAGCAGAAGGACATGCACGTTTTCGCAGAGTTCTAGGTCGTTTGTCATGGTATTGCCAAACTCGTCAAGACTTGTTGATTTTGGTCAGCATGCTTGGAACTGGTCAGGCACAACCGTTTGAGACCCATGAAAAATGTTTGCGTGCTGTACTCAGGTACCTTATGACTGACATGGATGTCGCATTGCGTTTTCCATCAGAAGAGCTTGCTTTGCCCGATGTGAAAGGTTTGGAAGTGTACACAGATGCTGGGTTTGCACCCCCAGGAAAAGTACTGGACGTCGTTCCGTTTCAGGTACTTGTTTCATCTTTCAACAGTGTTTGATGAAGTGTTTCAGCAGGCACCAGTCAGCTGTGACGCTCTCCTCCTGTGAGGCTGAGCTTGTTGCATTACAGTCAGGTGTTCAGGAAGGAATCGGCTTGCTCAGGACTTTGGGTTTTGTGCTTGGTCGTTTGTATCCATGGGTTGACATTATTCCTCAGGACGCTCAGGTGACTTGGTATGACGAAGCAGAGTCTGATGACGAAGACTCTATGAAAGTATCATACTTGTTTCCACTGGTCGTCAAGACCGACAGTTTGTCAGGGAAAATGCTTCTCGAAGCATCTGATTTGCAACGAAAGAGCCGACACATTGAGATTAAAGTTTATTGGCTCCGAGAGTTGATGGATCGCAAAGTTTTGCTTTTGTCGCACGTTCCAGGAACTTTGAACCCAGCAGATTGTTTTACCAAGTGCTTGTCAACTCAGAAGTTTTTATTTTACAGGAACATGCTTGGATTTGTGAAAGTTGATTTCAGTTTGATTTCGAACATCCTTGGTTTTTGCTTGAAAGTTTGTGACAACAGTTATTCAAAACCAATTTCATGTTTGTCAAGCAGGAACTGCGTTTTGTGCGGAGAACGTTTGATTTCGTTTGATTTCGTTTGTTTTGGAAGAAGAACTGCAAGTTTCAGGAGATCAGAGATCATTTCGTCATGTGAAAGCTGTGTTTGCTCAAGAAACCTTGACAATAGCGGCTGGCATTGGAAAAATTTAACTGTAGAATAAGCCACTGGCTACCATTCCCTAATTGTAGAAGCCCATGGAGTTAGTGCATCTCTGTGTTTTGGATGTTGGGACATATTTCCACAAAGGTGCCCCTCACATAACCAGTAGACTGTTTCCTTAGTCCATGGGCCTTGGCCGAAACCAGCAATCCTCTGAGTGTGCTGCTTACTTAACGCATAAAGGGCTGCTCTAAGGGAGTGAACTTTCCATTTCACGCAGACTTTGAGTCCTGATCATTGTCAAGTAGCTGGGGTCCTGCTTAGTCCTTCAAGGTGACAAGCAGATAAACTATTCTGCAATCAATTGGTTGAGCTTCGCAACCAAAGAAACGGAAACATGCAATGGTAGATTAATGGCAAGATGCTGGCCGGAGCTATGTCGGATATTTCTGCTTGCAGACAATACTTTCTCTCTGGTGTACTAAACAAGGCTTATACTTAAGCCTGGTCTGTATATAAAACTTACTCACGTCCTCCTCTCTCTTTGCTCCTTACACGCCCTCTCCGCGCTCTGCCCTTGGCAACCGAGCCAAGCTGTGCTATGTGTACTATGCAGATCCCAAAACAAATCCCAAACCTCACAAATCTGCAAACCAAACCAACAGTCAAACAAATTTATTTTTAACTTGTTTTGTGCCACTCAATTTCGATGAGGAAGGTTTCAATGAAACTTCAAATCTTCATATGTCAATTGTTCCTGACAATCTGTTTCACGTCTGAACCTGGTAGTCCTGTTGAACTTCCAGTAAACTCTTGTGAAAATCTGAACGTTGACAAATTGAATTGTTTCAATGTGATAGTTCCTGGTTCAAGGGATAGGAGGGTGGGTTCCAACAAAAAATTGGAACTTAGCAGAAATTGTAGGATCGGGGGCAATGCCATGAACTTTCGTGGGAAACCTCAGACCAAAGGTAAGACTTTGATAGCTGCATTGAAAGCTGAGAGAGCGCAACAGTCATCTGGTGCTATTTTCATTTTCTTCACTGGATTTTTGACTGGGGCTTGCGTCATTCTGTGGCTATTACTGTGTTGACCTTTCGAGATCTTTTTCTGCTTCCAATGGACAGTGATGAACCAGGGAATCCCTCTCCTCGAGTTTTGAGAGGCTTTCGTAAGAGATGGACATCAGAGGATGCTAGTGCAGTTGACGGTTCAGACGTTTTGTCAGTGCATGAGCTTGGCAATGGTGCATCTTTACAGGACGACATTTTTGGACATACAACTGACAATTTGGATGGTTTTTCAAATGATGGCAGTTGGAACAAGATACCAGAGGATGAGATGCAATTTTATGAGCCTGAATCCCCTGTTGACTGGGCCGCTGAATCGTCAGGTAGACCGAAGGTCTTCGACCCGAGACGTGTGGAGCCAGCCTGGATCAACTGCGCAGTGGAGACGACGGCCAAGAGGCAGAAGATGCAGAGACCTAAGCTACCTTGGGAAGTGGGTCCTTTCAGTCAAGTCTTTAGGACAAGTGACATGTGGGAAGGTACATTTTTGTCAAACCATGCAGACGTTTTTGTGTCTACTGCAATTGGCTGTGCAGATGTCCTGAACTCAGAGTTAGTGGCAGAACCTCATGCTGGTGCAGTGATACAACAATTTGAGCCACCAGTGCGGCCGCTGAACATCAGAAGGATCAGACACGAACTGCCTGATGAAGACATTAGGCGTGTAGCAATTTGCAAACTCAGGGACCTCCTCCTGCAGGACCCAATGGCTACGCAGTTGGGGGTCAGTGTGGACAGTCAGCTACGTTTTGGGGTTTTTTCTTCAACAGCCGAACAGTCCATTCGTGATTGTTTTCGAATGAAAGCAAGTTCAACGCTTCAGAAGAGAGCAGGGTCCTTGTGGCGTTTGGCAAAGGTCCTGAAGAGTGCAGGTCATTTGAATCCCCTCCGACTGAAGGAGGAACAACTGTATGAGGCTTTGTGCAAGATGCGTGAAGAAGGAGCCGGGCCAACTTCAGCCCAGCACATGATAGAAGCCCTGTTCTTTTTGGATGCTACGGCAAAACTCCTGTTGGTGGATTTACGATCGGTTGTGTCGGGCCGTTGCCGTGGAGTGGCGAAGGACATGTATCTGACCAAGAATCCACTTGAGCAGAAACACCCACTGCTGTTGGTGCATGTGCAACACTTGGAGACCCTTTTTCACTCCCTGCCTGACACCATGAAATGTGTGTTGGGCCAACTCCTTTTCTGTGTACACGCCTGCTGCCGTTGGAAAGACTCTCAGCGCCTGAAGGATTTGTCAGTGGAGACAGGTCATGGAGAGACGCTCATCCATGCAGAAGCTTTGAGGTCGAAGACGGCGACCAGTGCTGAGGCAAGAACGAGATTCCTGCCCTACGTTGCAATGGGGACTGGAGTGTCAGGAGTGGACTGGGGGTCAGGTTGGATTGCAGCCCGTCAAGCCCAGGGATTGGACTTTGGAGAGTTTGTGCTTCCAAGTTTTTCGGAGCGATCATCATGCTGGACAACGAATCCCATGAGCGCTTCGGAAGCCACCTTTTGGCTGAGAGAGTTTTTGGACGGAGCAGTGAAGCCTGGTGCCGAGCTTAACTATGGGTCACACAGTTGCAAAACTACAGTGTTGACTTGGGCAGGGCGTTGTCTCAGAGTCCCATTCACTCCAACTGACCGGCGTCTTCTAGGCCATCACTTGGAAGCATCCATGAAGTCCATACTCACATACAGCAGAGAGAGTTATGTCACCCTGTACTCAAAGGTATTGCAGATGTTTCGTTTGATTCGTGAGCAGTCATTTGACCCTGACCTGCCAGCGATCGATCGAGTGGTCCAGCTCTCAGAAGAGCCCTTGGAAGAAGGTCACAGCGAAGTTGCAGAACAGTCCAATGAACATGAGGTTGTGTCAGATTCAGAGTCAAGTGTTGCATCTGAATGCGGCACAGCCGGAGTCCAGATGTTCTGCGATGAGAGGGGCGGTGCTGAGCTTACTTCCCTCTTCCCTGACTTTGCAGGGGTTCCTGAGAGCAGCTTAATGGTTCACCGTGTTTCTGGTTTGATTCATGTCATCAATGAGGATGGCTATCTGTTGTGCGGTAGGCAACCGTCACTTAATTTCAAGGAATATGGTCAGATGTTAGGTGACCGTTCACTTTGCGAAGGGTGCAGCCAGTGCAAGAAAGCTTTCCTGGCCCGTGGATCCTAGTGCTGACCTGAGTCCGAACTTGATGAGAAAAACGGGTATATCCGAAGCCCGCTGTCTGCATCAAACTTGTTTGGAACAACTCTGAACTAGGATCCATGACACGGCATGATGCACATGGAATGACACTCATGAAGATTTTTGGATATCATTTGAACCGTGACTTGTGTGCATCCAGAATCCTTGTTGTCAAGCAGCAGAAATCTTGTGCGTCTGCATCTTGACAAATCTCAAGGAGGTGGTAGGAATCTAACCTCCCAACAAAGGGCGGCACAAAAGGTCATTGATTTCTCAATCTTAGGACACGTTTAGCATGCTGACATGATCTCGACAGAAACTTTGATGCAAACTCACCAGCCTTTTTAAGCATGTTGTGGATTGGACGCATCATTCACTTAGTTTGCAAAACGCTGCCTGTCAGGAAGGTTGCCGTGTGCGTCAACTGTCATACATGTCAGATTTTTCGTTTGCAGTTCTGAGTTTTCGAGATTTTTCACAATTTGTTGCAGCAGGTTTGCATTGACCTTTGTGACATGCATTTTCATTGCACTGCTTTCCTTTGCGTTTTCTTTTTGCAGCCATGTCCTCAACACTGGATTCGGAAGCTGCTTTCTCAGCTCGTGCTGAGCAGATAGGAATTGAACAGTGGGTGATTGACAAGTTCAAAGCCAAAAGGTTTGCCACCTTTGGTAAGTTGGCCTTTGCCTTCACATATGCACCTCAATCAGCTGACGACACACCACTGAAAAATTTTGTTGCAAGCGTTTTGGAAGAGGAGGCCGGGGAAGATCAATTGGCTTCAATTAGAAGACTGTTCTTTGAAGCGCACACAATGGCGCTGACTGACGTTCGACATCGATCAGAAGCTACGCCCGATCCGGCGCAAGCAACAAGGAAGCTTCCGACAGCAGAGCGGGTGGCCCGTCAGAAGGCCCAGCAGGCCAGGTTGGGGGGGCTGGTGTTCAACCCCAACACCATCCCTGCCAACCACTTGGTTGACCTCTTCGTGGACATGGTGGAGACGGGGATTTTATCCTACATCAAAGCTGAGCATTGCTGCAGTCGTGCACAAGAAGTTGAAGCAGTGAAGCGCGACCCAGCAGTGTCGACAGACGCTGCAGGAATGCTCAAGCTAGGAGCTAAGCTGGCTGATCCAACTTGTGAAACGAACTCTGAGCTGAAGCTGAGAGCGGCTTGGCAGCGGAGAAACCTGGCTATGGATTTGGCAGGCTTGGCGTCGTTCAACGTCATGGAGTCTTGGGTCCAGCACCTTTTTCAACAGCTGCTCAAGGACCAGCCCAAGGGATTTGCAAAGGTGTCGCTGCAACAAGTTTTGGATTGTGACAAACAGCTTTTCATCCAGGCCTCGCACGAGACTATGGGTAAGCTGTCCAGTGGCCCTGGTGAAGACAAGCCTTTGGACATTGTCATTGAGAAGCTCAAGGAGTCAAGTGAGATACTGCAGTATCTGTCTCCATTGCCTGCAGCGCGCAGTCATGATGCGCCGCACCAGCCTTCGAATAGGCCGACAAAAGTGCAGAAGACTGACAAAGGAGGCAAAGGACCTGGCAAAGGTGCTCCAAATGCCAGCTCTCCTCCTGGCAAGCTTCAGTTGCCAGAAGGTTGTGTGTCGCATGACGCAGACAACAAACCACTTTGCTTTGCCTTTCAGAATGGGAAGTGCAAGTTCAAAGGGCCACCGGGAAAGAGATGTGCTCGTGGATTTCATAAATGCTACAAGCGTGGTTGCTTTCGGCACAAGCCGTATTACTTATGCAACCACACAGACTGAATACGGGTGGAGGAAGTTTCACAGAATTCGAACATGCCAATTTGTGTGGAAATTTTTGCTGGCCGTGGGACGCTCTCAAGAGCAGCCATTCAAGCTGGATTCACAGTTTTGAGCATCGACCACGATGCGAGTGCAGCAACAGTACCGATGGTCCTCCTCGACCTCACCACCAAAACAGGCGAGGCAATTTTGTGGGACATTTTGTCCTCAAACAATGTACTTGGCGTGCACATGGGCTTGCCGTGCGGAACCGCAAGCCTGGCAAGAGAAAGGCCAGTTGCAGCCTCTCTCAGGGCGTTGGGGGTGCCAAATCCTCCCCCCCTTAGATCTGCTCAACACCCTTTGGGTTTACCCAACCTCGGCAGTTTCCATCAAGCCAAAGTTGATGCTGCAAATCAGCTCTACCGCTTGGGGGTAGAGATTTTGGTCTATTGCCACCGCCGTGGCATAGTGGTTAGCATTGAAAACCCAGCCACCAGCTGGATATGGGCTGCATTGGTGAGAATTTCCTTGGAGCATTCAGACGAAGCTGCGCGGGTTTCAACAGACTTGAGCGCGTGGAATTTCATGCCTGCTGCCATGGTTCAACACGCCGAAAGCACACGGCTTGGTTGGGTACAGACAAAGTGTTTTCTCAGCTGGCAGCAGTTTGCAACTATGACCACCCGCACGACGCTTGGGGGGTCCGATGGACTGCAAATGGATGGGTGTTTGATACATCAACAGAGGCTGCTTACCCGGTCCTTTTGGCCCAAAGGGTTGTCAGTTGCCTCATCCAAGAGGCCAAAGCTAGACAAATCAGCTTGGACAGACCCCTGCGGCTTCACGATGCAGCCACCGCAGTGCAGGGGAAGCAATCAAAGCGACACAAGCCGCTGATTCCGGAGTTCCACCACTTTGCCAAACAACCTGCAGGAGCTGTCTTGCAATCTGGGTCCAAGCTCCTTGCTCCTCATTTAGGGGGTGACTTGCGGGAGGAGCCATGTCAGAACAGTGCAGATGGTGCAAGCTTGAGCAACGACAGTGAGAAATTTGACAAGGTGGGCTTCTACCACAACCCCAAACAGTTTGTGAGTCTTGCAATGGGGGTCCAACACCCGATGGACGCGACAGAACACCTGGAGGCTGTCACCAGGTATGCACTTGAGTTTAACCTGCAATACCCCCCTCAAGTTGTGATGCTTGAAAGGAAGAAAAATCTGCTTCAGGCACGCCTCCTAGCAAAACAGTGTGAACAACAAGAGAAGCAGCTGCATGAGAACTTGCCGCCCAGCCTTCAGAAAGTTTTGCGTGGCAAGCAGCTTTTGGTTTGGAAGAAGTTGCTGGAGCGATACGAGTATGATGACATGCAAGTTTATGACTTCATGGCTTCGGGAGTCAAGCTGACTGGCATGCATGACACGCCAGCATGCTACCCTGAGCAGCTCCGGCCTGCGACCCTGACACAAGGGGACTTGGAAGCTTCAGCAATTTGGAGGAGGAAAGCAATTGTAGGCAGAAAGTTCCTGCAGAAGGACCCCTTGCATGCGGCCCACCTTGAAGAGACGGCTGCCGAGGAACTGGACCTTGGCTTTCTTGAGGGCCCTTTTCAGTCGGAGGCTGAAGTGTCGGCCTACTTTGGACACAGCCACTGGATGGTAGTCAGGCGTTTTGTTTTGGTGCAAGGATCGGAGATGAAGTTGCGACCCATCGACGACTGCTTGGAGTCACAATTAAACCAGGCATACACCTCCACTTCATACCTCAAACTTCAAGACCTGGACTATGTCACCAGTCTAGCGCTTCGCATTGCCGAGGCTGTGTCGGAGAACCGCCAGAAGCACGGCTCTGGAAGGTGGCTGGGAAAGTGTCTCGACCTGAGCAAAGCCTACAAGCAGATGGGCATCGATCCAGAACAACGTCACCTGGCTGTGATCTTTTTCACGAAAGCCGACGGGCAACCAGTTTTCTATGTGGCCAATGCCCTCATGTTTGGAGCAACAGCTGCAGTTTATGCTTTCAACCGAGTTTCGCGGAGCCTGTGGTTTTTGTTGAACCGTATGCTAGCAATCCCTTGCGGAGTTTTCTATGATGACTTTCCTCTTTTTACACCGGAGGAGTTGGCACAAGATACAGATGCTTGCGCCAGTGAGTTACTGGATCTGCTGGGCTGGCGCCATGCGCGTACAGGGCCAAAGGGAAAACCTTTTGAGCGAAAGTTTCAAGTGTTGGGGTGCACCCTGGACCTCACTAATGTGGCCCAAGGTGTTTTGGTGGCTGAGAACAAGCCTGGCAGGCTTGACCGCCTCTTGACGCAGCTTGAAAGCATCAAAGCCGCCAACTCCATTTCTTTGCACGAAGCACAGGTTCTCCATGGCTTGATGCGCTATGCCTGCGGGTTTTTCTCAGGGCGCCACCTCCACCAAGTCTGTGCTGAGGTGTTGGCATTGTGTTCCAGTTCAACAAAGCGGAGCAACAGAGGGATTGGCGACTTCTGTGACTATGCTTCCTCAGCCCTGCGAGATTGTCGACCCAGGACAATCACTGCCAGTTGCGAAAAGAGGCCTTTCTTGATTTTCACTGACGGCTCCTGGGAAGGTGGCCATGCTGGAATTGGAGCTGTGGCCATTGATACAGCCTCTGGTGAAAAGTTTGTTTGGGCTGGGCAAGTACCCCAGGTGCTGCTGGAGCGCTGGCAATGCCTGGTAGGCGAACAGCTGATCTGCCAGATCGAACTTTATGCAATGGTGGTGATCAGATGGATGCTGGCTGATCGTTTGAAAGATCGCAGGACGATATGGTGGGTGGACAACGATGCTGCAAGGTATGCCACGATCAAGGGCAATAGCCCCAGTGCAGTGATGCGTTGCCTGGTACGCCAGTTCTACCATTTCGAAACCTTTGCGCCGACTTACAGCTGGGTGGAACGAATTCCTAGCTACTCAAACCCTGCAGACGCTCCATCTAGGGGCTGCCCAGAAGAAACCATGATGCTCTTGCAAGTGGGGGAGTGCAAGCCTTTTGATCATCCAGCAGAGCTGATCGACAAACTCCTCCTCCTTTAGCTGGTCAATGTGTAAAGGGGAAAATGAACCCGACCAGCTGGCGTACAAACCCATGTGCGTAGCCAGAATGGTTAGATGTTTGTGAGAGATGCTTGAAAAGAACCAGAACTTTTTCCTGCAGTGTCCAGTACGATCCATACGTCGTTTGACACGCACGAACTCCAAACCCCTGACAGCGCTCGACGCAAGCTTGAGGAAAAAATGATTTCCACCGAGTCCAGCATTCATTCATTTCTGTCATTTCAGTTGCTGAGATTTTTCCGTGCAAATTGTTTGAATGTTTTCTGACGTCGTTTCTCATGTGGCATGGTTTTCAGAGTTTGACTGCGGATTTTTGGTTTCTTTGTTTGGGGGTTTTTATGTTTGGGTCTGCGTAACATGGAGCGTTTTTGTGCGGCGCAATAAGGAGCGTATGTTTGAGAGGCAGTTTAATAGGACACCTAGGTAAGTATATATACAGACTTTAGTACCAGGCAGGAGAAGGATATTTCTGCTTGCAGACAATACTTTCTCTCTGGTGTACTAAACAAGGCTTATACTTAAGCCTGGTCTGTATATAAAACTTACTCACGTCCTCCTCTCTCTTTGCTCCTTACACGCCCTCTCCGCGCTCTGCCCTTGGCAACCGAGCCAAGCTGTGCTATGTGTACTATGCAGATCCCAAAACAAATCCCAAACCTCACAAATCTGCAAACCAAACCAACAGTCAAACAATTTTTTTTAACTTGTTTTGTGCCACTCAATTTCGATGAGGAAGGTTTCAATGAAACTTCAAATCTTCATATGTCAATTGTTCCTGACAATCTGTTTCACGTCTGAACCTGGTAGTCCTGTTGAACTTCCAGTAAACTCTTGTGAAAATCTGAACGTTGACAAATTGAATTGTTTCAATGTGATAGTTCCTGGTTCAAGGGATAGGAGGGTGGGTTCCAACAAAAAATTGGAACTTAGCAGAAATTGTCCCTCCCAACCCACCCAATTTCTCACACTCCCGGGGGAAAATGAACCCGACCAGCTGGCGTACAAACCCATGTGCGTAGCCAGAATGGTTAGATGTTTGTGAGAGATGCTTGAAAAGAACCAGAACTTTTTCCTGCAGTGTCCAGTACGATCCATACGTCGTTTGACACGCACGAACTCCAAACCCCTGACAGCGCTCGACGCAAGCTTGAGGAAAAAATGATTTCCACCGAGTCCAGCATTCATTCATTTCTGTCATTTCAGTTGCTGAGATTTTTCCGTGCAAATTGTTTGAATGTTTTCTGACGTCGTTTCTCATGTGGCATGGTTTTCAGAGTTTGACTGCGGATTTTTGGTTTCTTTGTTTGGGGGTTTTTATGTTTGGGTCTGCGTAACATGGAGCGTTTTTGTGCGGCGCAATAAGGAGCGTATGTTTGAGAGGCAGTTTAATAGGACACCTAGGTAAGTATATATACAGACTTTAGTACCAGGCAGGAGAAACTGGTATTCAGGGAGCACCAGTCATTGCAACAGCTTTTGTCAGCTTGTCTGAGTGTTCATCAACTTCTGCAATCTTACTGAGTAATTATTTTGTAGCTCAGTATTTGCAAGAGGCCCGCAATCAAGAAAAATCCAACTGGATATGCCCGATACTTGGTAAGAACATTGAGACCATGCGGTAAAAAGCAATTTTTGAGCTGCTTACTTGGCGCACCTGGAAACAAGCTATTGCAAATCAATGCCTGATGCTCAGGTGAAACTTCGTCCAGGACACAAGCGCTAGGACTTGCTGGCCAAAAGGAGAATCAAGCTCCAAGTAGATCCACTTAGACTCACTGGTCGATATCTCCGATCAGCTCATGCAGCTCCTCATTCCACAAAGTAATATTGAAGCTACTTATGTCTGATGCAGACATCTTCCCATAATCCAATTTCACCACTGAAGGCTCAATGAAAGTCAGGTCGCTCCAATGCCAAGTTGCACCCACAAGGGTCCAAACTTCCACAGTTACAGACCATTTTCTCCTGGACGCTTACTGCTGGTATGGAAGTCATCACGGGAGGGCCTACACCCCAGTTCCTGTGGAAGTTTGTACCTTTGTGGGGTGCATTTTTTTTTCCGTCCAACGCCGTATGGCTTCCGCCAGGTCGTTCAACACGTTGCATATTAGATTAATTAATTAATTCACGCAGGGGCCGAAGCTGTAGTGGCCGCAAAACTGGTAGAGGACCGATACATAGTCCTATTCCCTTGTCACGTTCATCAGAGAACAAGAAACGAAGCACAGAGAACCGAAAGCAACAACAACACCAAAAACAAAACCAAACAAAAACAACCCACACAAAACACAGAAAACCACACAACCCCAAAGCAGTGACATGACAGGTACCAGTTGGGTGAAAAAGATCAGTTGAGAAAGAGGTGATAGCTTAGTATCAACTCGGCGCATGCAGATGACAACTTATGTGTCATGCTGAGCAGCCCCATTAACAAAAGCAACCGCAAAAACCACAAAATCACTATGGGCCATTCAAAGGGTGCAGAAGCAACAAAGCCCAATGCGGAAACCAGGGATCCCCCCAGCCAGGATCCCCGAGATCACAGAGAGCAGCCTTCATGGCATAACAGGTACCTTTGTGGGGTGCAACTTGGCATTGGTGCGACCTGACTTTCATTGAGTCTTCAGTAGTGAAACTGGACTATGGGAAGGTGTCTTAAGTAGTTTCGGTATTCCTCTGCGGTACACGGAGCTGCAAGAGATGATTTGAGATATCGACCGAGTCTGAGTGAATCTACACGGAGCTCAAGCTACTTTGAATACAGTTTGAAGCTTTATTTAGCTTTGAGACAGTGGACGAATGCTTCCAGAAGCATTCGCTATACAGTTGAGTCGGGATGATGTGGTTTCATCGATCTCGGAGATTTCTTGACTCCTTGTAGGAGTGTGAATCTGACGGAGATGGTTTTGGAACCTCCGTTTCGATTCTTGACGTTGCTTCAAACATCTGAGATGTTTGTGAAGTCCTTTGACTACCTCTTACGAGGATGTGTGATATTTCAGCGTTGTAAGGACAATGCCCATGCATAGTATTCGATATCTAGATATGTGATCTGGAAGTCTGATACTCCAGCATTGAAAGGACAATGCCTACGGAGAGTAGTCAACCACTGGGTATTTGACCTGGAAGTCTGCTTTGTGACCTTTGTCTTTGTGACTTATTGCTGACGTTTGGTTATTTGTGGTGAGCGAACTACTTTAGCGCTATGACTACTGATGACTGGATATTAGCTGAGAAGTCGAGCAGAACATTCTGCTCTCCACGGTGGTTTGGAGCTATGAGAAGATATCTCTGTGTGAAGAACTGTTTTGGAGATGGAACAGGAGGTTCCATGTTGTTCTGTATTGCAAGAGAACTTTGTAAAGGAATTTGAATGGATCATTTCGTTCTTGAATAGCCGTGTGACTAGTCTAGACGTTTTGGTAGTTGGTAGTAAATCGATGGCAATCCTCATCCTGGCCTTGATTGAAATCGATGCTACTGACAGCCTCAACATATTATTCATCTGTAACGAGAACTCCGGTACTAGATTTGCTGACCTTCTCCTATGGCTCGACCCCCCGTCGGGGGTGTTTGGGCGCATAAGTAGGCTAGTGGGAGACCAAGAACGTAACAAAAGTAGTTACTTCCACACGAAATTCGACATACACCCGAGAGAAAGAAGGCAAATGCTGAATAAGTGTCAGTTAATTTCAGCCACCGGAGGAACGGTAGCCCAGGATTTTACCATGCAATGGTCCACAATGGGTGGCTTTATGCAAGAGCTCTCCCTCCTGGTCATTGATGAAGGCCAGCAATAATGGTACTGACCGAGAAATTGCAGTCATCAGCCTGCTGAGACAGCAACCCCTAGTCTTGTGGACAGGAGACTCTGAGCAGACACCCGGCGGCATTGACCGTGCAGCCCGCAACGCGAAACGATCACGACAGCTCCTGTTGGCCAAGAAGCATGGGCCGCGAAGCGACCGCAATTATTATATGCCAGCTAACCTTGCCGATGCAATGATCCGACTGCTGGACGGTTCGGCCAATGAAGGTTTAGCGGCTCTTAGTTAAATCCTCAAACGAGGCCAGCCCACTTTAGGTCAGCTATGGACAAGTCATCTCTCGCCGCAGGATGCGGAAGACCTCAGGGCAGCTAGCACTGTTCTTCCAGGCCTGAGAGCCCAATTTGAAGCCGCCCAGCCAAATATGCAACGGCACTCCCGATTTGTAGACTCAGAACTGCTGGAAGGTACCACTATTAATTTTCCACGGTCCCTCGTGCGCCTCGCCTGGATCTTGCAGCATGCCGCTACCCTCCTACCCATGGCTGGAGACATACAAGCAGTTTTAAACTCCCAGACCGCCGGAGTGAGTGACATCCATGCTTGGGGGTTAATGCTTCCCTCCAGCTCTAGGGTTAGTCCTGTGACATACCATGCAGTGGTTGCAGTTAGATATCCTGATCTCTGCAGGCAGATCAATGGCCTATGGGAACTGGGAAGTTTTGCCTCGGGAGGACTCCCCGACAAGCCACCAGGGTTCCAATTAGTGCTTTGGGATACTAATGCTAGGATTAACGGGCTGGTAGCGACAGACCTGGAGACTCTTGTGTCAGAGGTACTCACCCCTTTCCCCCACAATGCCGGTTTTGCCGATGGGCTTTTCGTAATGACCACTGCAACCGACCACAAGAACAATTTGAACCGTTCGGTGCTGAAGAAAGATTACACCCGCACCCTACGCGTAGAAACAATAGCCAATTCGGCAGGAGGAACAGCACAGGTATCAATCGTAGCTCAGCCCAGTATTGGATTTTTAAACACCAAATACTACTCCAATGGCTCCCCTAGAGAAGATACCGAAGACTGCCTTGGCAGAATCACTGTCGGACTCACCCGGTCCAAATCGTTAACCCTGCTTGTCTCCCCGCTAGACATGATGGGGCTCATGGGCATGGCGCAGGTGATTGCGACAATTGCATATGGCATCCGGGGCCTCCGGAGAGGAGAAACGACATGGGGGTGGCCTGACTTTGATCCTGACCCAGCTCAAGAGAATCTGGCACAGTTAAGCCGGTGGTCACTGAATTCAGCACCAACCTGGGAGTTCCCTCCCCTTGCAATTGCCAACCAATACTACGATCAGCAAGCCGACGAAGTGAAGCGAGCGAGATACCGTCTAATATTGGTGCGCGGGTCAGACCTTCGCTGGCTAAACAGGGAGCGCCTCCAAGAAGTCAAAACAGGCTTAGCAACTCAACATAAGTGGCTCCCTGAGCAGACTCTCCCTTTCTCTGAAGTCGTCCTATATGCCTACGCTGCTGATCGCACACCCTTTCCTACCTACGTGTGCCTGCCCTCAGGACTGTACAAAGCCCGCACCGGGCAAGTAGTAGCGCAGACGGGCCCAGAACAGGAGATCCTGTCCTTGCCTGGCATATACTTCTTTGATGGATGGCGATTACACCCTACGTTGCCGATCCCAGACCACTTGCCACGCGCAAAAGAGGCGCCAGTCCAAGGTACCGCTCTAACTGCACCTGCACCTGGTACGGAACCCAAAGGGTCGCCTGAAGAAGAAGCGAGAGACATCCTGGCAGTAGCTGCCAAGAATCAGCCCGAAGATGGGCCAAACACAAGAAGAGCAGCTGTCCGCGCATGCAAGTACTTAAGAGCTATGGTCAACCAATATGAGACCACCATCCAAGCCGTGCATATAGCCGCCCGCACCCATACGCAAAAAAGCAAGGGCACGGTAGGACCAGCAGTTGACTATCGCCCGCAAGGAGAAGCCCTCCCAGTCATCTCCGCAGACCTGACCTCCGAATTACTGCATTGCTTGTCCACGCTCCCAGACCCATGGCCCCTGGCCAAGATCACCATAGACATGGAGAAGCCGAGCCAGTGGGTCTCAAAGTTGTGCAGACTCTACTTCGCTGATGAGTATGCCAAGCGAACGGTTGGACTGCCCTCACGTAGGCATGTCCCGGACATTGCGGGTGCACTTCGAGCAGTCCAAGCCATCCTCCCCAAACTCGAAGTCAAAATGATTGAATTTTTAGCTGAATGGATGGTCACTCTTTTAATGCCAGCATCGCACGTATTGGAAGTGAGGGCACCTCACCTTTCCTTTATGATGCTCAAGGAATACTGGTTTAGAGAGCTGTACCTAGGCCTGAAAGTCACAGCATCCTTCGACCGCTCCGAATCATACACCAGAGTGATCGATGGTCAGGTAAGATGTATCACGCCTGAAGTTAAGCCGCAGAATTTGCAGGTCATTTGGAATGTGCAGTTTATCACAGTTTTCGTGCCGGCATGGATGATCCCACCCGTCTACCATAGCCTGCGCAGAGAAAGCATCAAAACCGCCAGCTCTGCAAGTCCCATAGGTGTCCAGTCGGTCCGCCCCACCTGGTTTGAAGACACAACACCCAAGGATAACGCATCCCAACCACCTCAAGACCCTCCAAAAGAACAGCCCCAGCCACTACATGGGCTAAAGTTAGTTATCAAAGAAGAGGTGTTGCCGACGAATGACCAACCAGAATTCCCATCGCTCGAACTGTTGGCTGCCAGAGGCCTTTTAGCACCTGACACGTGGAAGTGCAAACGTGCGCAAGTTAGCCTCAAAGCAACTATTGATGTCCCTATGTTGGGTACAATCATAGAGCAAAATGGTGATGGACTCTTGGAAGACTCCCACATGCCCGTGGGATGGCCACTCCACATTGATGGTGCTGTCAGACAATGTTGTATTCACCGAGCCGCTAGCCTGCAAGAATTAGACGATATGCTCAGAGAATATGACATGAAAAGGGATTCAGTTGAAATCAACCATGACGCGCCTCAGGTCCCATCATGCAGTGTGGAACCGATGTTATATGGAACCGAAACCAGGATGCACACTGGAACAACTATGGACTGACTCCGAGCCTGCCATAAGCAAGAAAACGACCACGATATGAAGTCCAAACAAATGACGTCTTGCGTGCAGTAGCGGCCATTCAGCATCTATCATCCCCCACGCCACCCGATAGCCCCTTCCTAAGAGCGTTAGGGACAACAGCTGCTCTCAAAGCCCCACCACAAACTGACACCCTAGCGCAAAGAGCCCTGGAGGAATGGGAACGCACTTTGTGTGAAAACAAGGCAGTGGCAATCCTCGCAGAGGGGCAAGCTGGCCGTCCAACCATAATCCATAAAGATGGTGGCGAAATGCTCATTGCCATTGTCCTAGACAGGCCACTAGCGGAAGCGAAAGAATTAGTTGATGACCCTGCAGCATTCACTCGCGAAATGACGCGGATCCTGCGCGAAAAACAAACCCACCCACTCATCGCCCAAATGATGAGACCAACGGAGAGCAGTGATCCACCCCCCGCCAATGCCGCAGCCAGTGGCGCTAGTAGCAGTGGAGAACCTCGCACCACCTCACACGTGCAATTCCAGTAAGCCACTCGAGGTAACGTAGAGTACCCAAGTTTCCCATACATGCATTCAGCCTGTAACTTGACCTAGGTTGAGCGGCGTTGTCACCATGGGGTACTCATGGTTGACTACTGCCCGCTGCGACTACCTTTGCTGTCAGCATGCCAGAGCCAGTATGGGACGGGAGGCGGTGGGGGGGCGGTTATAATAATCCTTTTCAGGGTTTTTAACTTGGTTTGTTCGTGTTGTTCTACCTTAATTGTTGCATGGTAGTGTAGTGCGATGTCAAAGTACATCTAGCCATGGTGCCCGTCGCCGTTTGACCTTCGATCAACCAATCTTTCGACCGGCCAAATGACTTTCACCACACCTCCCCATGCCCTTTCTCGGCCAAGGTTGCAACACGGTGAGCGTTAACTGAATGCCCTGAGGCTTTACGTCTACCGAAAAACCTGTAGACAGCTTAGTCCATTGGGATGGAACGACCGACTCCTATCAAAGACGCCGCTGTCCATCGTCTTGCAAAGTCCATTACTCAACTGACCCTCTGCCAGGTCACTACCAGCGAAGTCGATGATGCCACTAAACTTCTAGAGAAGGCCCGACAGAAGCTTCAAGGCATCCAAAACATCCCATCCCAGAGGGTCATTGACCTTGAGGCGGCTATACGCCAACTCCGTCAGATTGGCTGTATCTTGGATAGTTGTACAATATCTGCCAGTTACGAAGTAACCCAGGCGCAAAAAGCCATACTGCAGCTTCACCATACAGCCAGGGGAGCCAGCACATCATCAGAAGAACTCAATGCACAGATATCCCCACGCACTGATGACGAGTACAATCTCCCATACCATGAAGACGAATTGCAAGAGCACTGGTGCCTACCGCAACCGCAATTTTGATGCAGTATGATGATTGGAAAAGCAGTTCTGAGCGGACTCTGAGTGTGCCCTGAGTGCCGTAGCCTCGCTGTCATTTTCACCTTAGATCATGTTTCACTCTCCTGTTTCACTGCGGTAGTTTTTCTCACCACTTTCGTTGCGACCCGGCTTTGTCGGTGTTTGCTTCAAAGTGTCAGAGTGAATGTCATGCCGTGAAGGCTGCTCTTTGTGATCTCGGGGATCCTGGCTGGGGGGATCCCTGGTTTCCGCATTGAGCTTTGTTGCTTCCTGCACCCTCTGAAGTGGCCCATGGTGATTTTGTGGTTGGTCCTGTTGTTGTTTTGTTTTATGGGCCTGCGTCAACATGGCACATAAGTTGTCATCTGCATGCGCCGAGATGATACTAAGCTATCACCTCTTGCCTCAATAGATCTTTTTCACCCATAAACTGGAACTGTCACGTCACTGCTTTGTGGTTGTGTGGTTGTTTGCCTTTTGTGTGTGTTGTTTTTGTTTGGTTTTGTTTTTGGTGTTGTTGTTGCTTTCGGTTCTTTGTGCTTCGTTTCTTGTTCTCTGATGAACGTGACAAGGGAATAGGACTATGTATCGGTCCTCTACCAGTTTACTATTGCGGCCACTACAGCTTCGGCCCCTGCGTGAATTAATTAATTAATCCCATATGCAACATGCTTGGAAACATGTTGAACGACCTGGCGGAAGCCATACGGCGTTGGACGGTAAAAAAATCTAGACGTTTTGGTAGAGACTAGTAACACCGGCTAGCTGGTTATTTGCGTTTGGACTTTTTTTTCCGTCCAACGCCGTATGGCTTCCGCCAGGTCGTTCAACATGTTTCCAAGCATGTTGCATATGGGATTAATAAATTAATTCACGCAGGGGCTGGTTATTTGCGTTTGGACGAGAACCAGTTTGACTTGAGAACTTTTGGAAATGTTTCTGACTTTTTGTGACTAGGTGATTTGTATATCATAGCAGTTTGGAATTGTTTCAGCAACCTTTGAGGAAAGGTTGTGGATTGGAAACCTGGAATCGAGTTTCCCAGTTGAGACATCGGCTCAAGGGAGTGGTGTCAAATGTTCCGAAGCGAACTGAACTGCAGTGTCACCTAGGGCACTTGAAACAGTAGCCACACTGGAACTTCTTTCCTTTGTTTGTGGGCTGTGGCCGTGTGCCTGCCCTGGTTCCTGTTGACCTGTTCCGTTGTGTGTGGCGTCTGGAGAGAAAAGGAGGAGTCTGACGTGCACTTAGGAGTCAGGGTGGAACTAGTTCCTTTAGCTTGACATTGCAGAGAAGTAATTAACCGCGGGACTGCAACCACAGTAGGTGTTTGCGTCTGGCGCAGTGAGATAACGAAAGCGTTGATTTGGGTACACGAGAGGTGTACTTGGGTTTACGTTTTTCACATGGTAGCGGAGCCCTGAAAAGGGCTACCCACACCATCTTCCGCTGACCCTTGTTTGTGACAAGATGCTTAGGACGTCATCTAAGGTGAGATTGGGATCTTGGATATTGGAGCTCCGTGGTCTGCACGCAGACGTAGAGATGAGCTCGTACTAAGGTGCACCTGTTTCACAGGAGGTGATGATCTGAAAGTATAAGGTCACTAGGGAGTGTGAAGTTGGTTGGAGTCTGTTTGGTTCAGGTGAATTTGAGACTCTGTTTCTTGGTTGTATTGACTTCTACAGGTCATGAGGATCGTGGATCTATCAGTTTTAAGTGACCATCCGTTTGCAAGTCAAACAAGAATCGGCAGGGTGTGTGTGCTTGGTAGGCTGGACAGAGGTGGGCCCATGTAGACTGTCGACAGTGGTACCTGTAGAAGTGCATGCAAGATTAGTCAACCCTGGGAAGGACACTTGTGACTTGGATGGAGGAGTTGAGTTTTTTGTTTGGTTTGTGATGACAGTGGATTCTGTTGAAGCAAGCTTCATTTTCACCTTGTGTAGGTGCGTAGTTTTGGAAAGCGTCCATGTGGTCTTGGCAGTATTCTGGTAGGAGTCTGTGTCATGGCGTGACGTATTGCTAGCGTAGGGTCACTATTGCAGGGCTGCGCTGGAGTATCTGGAGATGTATGCATGGATGGAATGTTCCTGGATGTAGGAGATTCGTTTCGGCAGTATGAAGTGACAGTAGGTAACTTGCTGCAACCTTGCAATTGGAACACACTAAGGTAAGGACGAGAAGAACTGATTTGCATAATCTGGTAGAGCGACTGGTTGCCAGGTTGGACACTGGACACTGAGGTAATGGATCAGAGTGCAAAGGCTGGGAACTGAGGATGTTAGGTACATGGTTCTTGCAAGCGGTTGAGGCATGTCTTGGATCTTGAACTCAGTTGGTCTATAGAGGGGGAGTGATAAGAAAAGGCGTATCAGGTGACTGGAATGAATAGGTAAAGATCGCTTTCTGAGTTGTCGTTTCAGTGTCACACAATCTGAAGGTAGATTTGTTTTTGTTTGAGCCCAATACGCATGAAGACTTTATGTTTTGGAGTGCACTGTGGATGATTGAAAGTGGGTAACATGCCTGTCACTGATAGTGCCAGGTATTGCTCAAGAGGTTCAAAGGTAGATCAGTTTGCCATGTCTACCCGCAAAGACCTGAAAGGTTTTTTGAAAGAAGGGCCAACCTCCGGTGGAACTGGAACGTCTCACTCCAAGGAAGGCCAATACAAGAAGGCTGTACAGTTGGCTCGCCCAAAGAGTAAGAGGGCTCCTGCGAAGTTGAGGG
Organism: Cladocopium goreaui; assembly: GCA_947184155.2. Taxonomy (NCBI): domain Eukaryota; class Dinophyceae; order Suessiales; family Symbiodiniaceae; genus Cladocopium; species Cladocopium goreaui. The sequence goes on along the minus strand of CAMXCT020001596.1, from coordinate 117,762 downwards.
ATAAGTTCTGGAATTGTCAGCTTATCTCCACCAGGAATCGGCAGGCACCTCTATCCACCAGGAATCGGCAGGCACCTCTCTCCACTAGGAACCGTCGGGCACCTCTCATTGATGCTGCCACGGCGCCTACTCCTGTTGTGATAGATGCAGATGAAGATGTGGCAAGCATCAAGAGGGAACAGCCTCCGGTAGATGCGGCGAGGCTTGCAAGTGAATGTGGAGAAAGAGTACTGAATTCTGGGGACGATGTGCAGAGTGCCCTTCCGTATGATTCAGACAGCGAGCTGACAGATGTGGACGACATGCCAGAGACTACTTTGGAAGAAGAACTACTCAAAGAAGTTAGTCTGAGTGTTACTGATGAGCCTTAGCTTGTTTGTTTGAGAGGAGACGCCAGTGGAAGTAGCCTTAGGGCTTTGCGGTTGGTTGCCTGGACAGAAATGAACAAATGAGTTTTGTTTTGCTGCGAGAGTGAAACGGTGATCATATGTGACCTAGAGGCGTAGAAGGTCGTTGGCTGGAAAAGGAGAAGCTGAAAGCGACACAGAGAAAGCCACTAGGTCGGTTGTTGTGATGTTTTCACTCGCACGATGCTTGATAGTTTGTTTTGAATGTATGAGTTGTGGTTAGATAGCCTGCTTGTGTTTCCGCAGCCGTTTTCTAGCTGTTTCGTGTCAAGAGCATTTGAGACCGCTGCACTGTGTGTGTTTTCGAACATGGAGTCACTTAAGCTCTGGATTGCTTTAGAGCCCAAGCAGCTGGAAGAGTTGAACAAGGGGAATGAGGTTTTTCCAGATGGATACTCCGGTCGCTTTGGTCTGCGTTTGGGGCCTGCGGAAGCGGTGAATCGTGCTCAATACTTTATGGATTGGACGCCTGATGGATTGAAAGGTGAGTACCATCAGAAAGACTATGCAGTGATGGAGATGGAGATCTCAGCGCTTGGCTACCTTCAAAAGGTTGAGGGCGGAATCTTGGAGAAGACAAAGCCCACCGAGTATCGCTGGCATGGGCCTGTGAAGCATGAAGAGCGGGATAGCCAAGGGCGCATGTTGTACCGCATTAGTGAGATGGCCGTCAAGTTCATTTGAATAGTCAGGGTCCAGGTCCAGAAGTTGGGCAGACCATGGAGTATTAGGTATGGTTTTTGAAACTCCAGTTTGAAATGCAGAAGAGAAAGAAGAAAGAGTGTCTTCAGCAGCTTCAGCAGCATATGAGTCTGCGTTGCTCATGTGACGGACGAACAGTTTGTTTGTTTTTTGTTGGATTTGCTGTAGTGAAACTGTGAGTTTTGACGTGTGGAGTTGTCATGTTGAACTGGAAGGTGACTGTAGATTGGTAGGTCGTTGGTTTGGAAGAACTGTAAGCGGCAGAGTTCACAGTCAAGAGATCAGCATGGACAGAAATTTGCAGTGAGTGTTAATCCACATGGAAAAGCAATTGAGCTGCATGTTTGCATCGATGTCGCGAAGCCATTTTCTTTGCTGAGTCTGGGAAGTAATCTCGGTTTGAACTCAATGGAGGATAGCATTCGTCTGTGGATAGCTCTCGCCCCACCACAGATGGAGGAGCTGCGGACGCATCATAGAGTCCAGCCAGACATCTATACCTCCAGGATAGATTTGAGTGCGACACATGCGCCCGTTGGGCGTGCCACAGATGCTCAATGGTGTCACACTTACAACTACTTCGATTACAGCTTCCTCCAGGTAGAAATTACTGCTCTGGGTTACTTTCGAAAGATGGAGGCAAATGTACTGGAGAAGATTCAACCTGGTGAGTTTCGTTGGTATGGATTTCTTGTTCCAGAAGAACGTGATGAGCAGGGAAGATTGCTTTATCAGATCATCGACCCCATGGTTGCTAATGAGCCGGTTCACGAGCGTCCTGCTAGGAACTGAGGAATGAGCAAGCTGTAGATTATTGTACTTTAGGTTTTGCTTGAGCCGTGCCAGCTGTGGCAAGTTGGTGAAGGTTCCCCTTTTGGATGCCTGTGGCCGATGAAAGAATGCTTTGGTAGTCGATGCTAACATGTTGCAAGATGAGAAGATGTAATCGTGTGGAATTGTCAACTTAAACGAAACAAACGAAACGAACGAAACGTGAAACCCAAACAAGTTTGTGTGTGTTTAGTGCGCCTTGTTTCTTATTTGCAATTGAGATTTGCTGTCAGTGTGTCGTTTGGTGGGTGCAGCTTTGTGAAGATGACTTGTCAAAGGGTTCTCGCGAAACCACGGAGACATGTTTTCTTCCAGAATACCTGCATGCATGTCAATGAGAGACAGTGAATCTGCACTGCATATCGTAGGGAGCGCACGGTAAACCTGAATTCATGGTGGTCCTTCATGGATTGAGGACTGATTTTTGTACAGGGGTTTGGTCAATTTCCATGATTTGAGGACGAACACAGACCTTTATTGCATGTTGAAACATATGTGTCAATGGTTCGCAAAATTCCAGTATGTTGGAGACATCTGGCATTTTGGGAAACATCTTCGTCAGTTAGTTACATTGTTGAGTTTATGCAACATGGTGATTGGCTTGTCTGTTTGGTGTTTGAGACATTGAGATCATAGGGCATGAGGCTCCATTGTCAGCCGGGATTGTCCAGTAGAGTGCTGCAAGCTCTTAGAACGCGCCTAGAACGCACGCTGAAAATGGCCGAGGAAGGACGAGCCCGTTCCAGGTCCCGAGGACGTGAGGCAGCTGAATCTGAGACCCCAGATATGCCAGAGGGGGCCCCAGGTGTGCCTGAGGAAGCCCTGGGCATGACAGAGGGAAACACAGGTATGACTGAGGGAGCTCCAGATATGTCAGAGGGAGCCCCGGGTGTACCAGAGAGAGTTCCGGATGAGATGACTGCCGTGCCACCACCAGCGTCTAGTGGTATGGAGATCTTGGAACTCGCTCAGAAGCTCTCGGAGTGTACCACGAAGATCGGCAAAGTGATTGAGGATCTGGGTCTTACCTTTGATGAATTCAACAATGGAAGATTGGAGTTGCAAAAGGGATTCCAAGAGCTCAGTACATAGATCAAAAGTACCAACCATTGTATCACCACGATGACAGCAGGAGTGGCATTTCAAGCTGGAGAAGTCACCAAGCTTCTCAAAGCCTTTGATCGGTGGGCTAACACTGGTCGTTGGGCTCTAGCTGGCACTCAGTCGGTGGAGACCAACATACAGGGAGTCCAAGGTGAGGTTGAGAAGCAAGCTCAGAAGTTGGAGACCAACCTCAAAGAGGGCTTTGAAAGCATTGGAGGGTATCTTCAAGAGGTGGTGAGACTCCTGGGGGAACGTCCAGTTACAATGGGCGAAAGTGGGGCACCGCTGACGCCGGGAATGTTAGGTGCACATGGAGCGGGCGGGATTTCCAATACGGGTGAATCGATGTCAGTACCACCTGTTCATGTCCCAACAGCTCCACCTGCTCCAGCAGTTCCACCTGCTCCAGCAGTTCCACCTGCCCCAGCGGTTCCACCACGTGCGGCAGAGCCAGTGTCACTCTTTATGGCGTTTTGTCCGGAACAGCCGAATGGGCCGAGACCAAATGCTCCTCTTCCGATCCCAACACCGTGCCAGCGTGTGGGCATCGTTACCAGAGATGCGGGAACGGGGGTGCAGAGGACATTGTCACCGACGCCATACCGTTCTGAACAAATCAGCGGAATCACCAGCATCTGGGCTCCCCAGGGATTGGGGATGATTCGTGATGGGAATTCCCAGTTCAGGAGGATTTATTGAAAATGTGGAGGTTCGGGACATTGGATACTGAGAGTTGAGAGAGGCCCGATCGCTCTTTTTGGGTGGAACCCATGATGTGCACTATCCTTTGAAGTTTCTTTGCCACCTGTGCGGTAGAGAGAATAGTTGGTGAGTGGTATTACCACCTTTGGCCAGCTCGAGGTTCACTCTATACAGCACGTATTCGTTGCCGTCACTTCAGACTTTTGTGCCCAGCAGAAAAGGAGAGAGGGAAAGCGGATCTTGAAAGGGGGCGAGGGGTTGTATTAGTGCAACCTGGAAGAAACTTGCATCATGGAGTTGAGTTGTATCCTGGAAGGATCAACTCACACTTTGTGGTGAGAGTGGATGTGAGGTACATACATGAGACACACGTTGTACATGAGCATGTTTTTGGATTCATTGTGAGTTTGTGTTTTCTGATTGTTTCTGTTGTTAATGGTGGTCTGTGTATATCTGCCGCCATTTTTTCCAGATGATGACATGGCCAGATCCGATTCTTGAATGAAAGAAGAATCAAAGAGGATCCAGGCTAAATGTCTGATGGAAACACATGAAAATCTTTTGTTTGGTCAAAGTTTTTTTTGTGGCTGTTTGCCTATAGAAGTCAGTGGATTGGACATCCCTGACTTAAGGTACCTGTCAATGTTGTTGGAAGTGTACTCTTGACGTTTCTAGATATGTTGATGTCAGTGGAATGGATTTCCCTGATGTTGTTAATATGTTTGTAAGTAGAATGGTCGTAAGTTGCTTTGGTTGTTTTTTGCTTGTTTACTCAATATGCGATAGATCAGCCTTTATGCTGATCGGAATTCATTTTGGTGATGGTTTCGGATAGGTGGATTTTACCTCAAAAGGGGGCAAGGTCTGTTTTATTTTTGGAAATATGTCCTGAGCTTAGCGCGCCTAGCACTTGGCTTGTCAGAAGCTGGGTCTGCGTGGTGCCGCAAGGCTATGAGCTTAATTTTAGTTCCACGAAAAGTGGATTCTATCTGAGTATTCTGGACTGATGACAGTTTCGCTTGTCTGACACGCCTATCTTCCAATGGAAGACGTGGATTAGCTGAAACAGTCGGCCTTTGTTTTTGTGTTGACTCCGACAGTGCTTCGTCTGTCTTCGTCTTGGATCTCGTGTGTGTGTTGTTGGTGTTTTGTTTTGTTTCCGTCTGTTCTAGGGAACCACAAAAAAGCACTGTAGTTGATCGTGAATTGACGCCATGGTCTCTTTGATCAGTCGATGGATTTTGACCTGGTGATGTTGACTGGTTAAGGATAGATGGGAACTGTGCCCATGTAGACGTCTATGGAGTATTGCTGAAATCAGCGTTGGCGATGTTTGTGGATATGGATGGGCTGTTTATTTACGATGAGCGAAGTGTTGGAGGAACAACCGTCTATTTCTTTGAGGATCAGGTGATTTCTCAGAGACAGTTATATGTTTTTGGAAACTTCGAATGTTTCAGAGGAGTTTAGATTTCATTTTCCGTTGAGGTGCTTGGAGCATCGAAGTCTCCTGGCGAATACGACGTATTCTACGAGTTTGACCTTGAAGGTATGGCGAAGTTCATACTGGATATGCATCTGAGTATGTATAGAGAGAAATGAATGTCATGTCGAAAGGGGGTGTGGAAGTTTGTACCCTTGTGGGGTGCAACTTGGCATTGGTGCGACCTGACTTTCATTGAGTCTTCAGTAGTGAAACTGGCCTATGGGAAGGTGTCTACAACAGGCTTAAGTAGTTTCGGTATTCCTCTGCGGTACACGGAGCTGCAAGAGATGATTTGAGATATCGACCTGTGAGTCTGAGTGAATCTACACGGAGCTCAAGCTACTTTGAATACAGTTTGAAGCTTTATTTAGCTTTGAGACAGTGGACGAATGCTTCCAGAAGCATTCGCTATACAGTTGAGTCGGGATGATGTGGTTTCATCGATCTCGGAGATTTCTTGACTCCTTGTAGGAGTGTGAATCTGACGGAGATGGTTTTGGAACCTCCGTTTCGATTCTTGACGTTGCTTCAAACATCTGAGATGTTTGTGAAGTCCTTTGACTACCTCTTGCGAGTATGTGTGATATTTCAGCGTTGTAAGGACAATGCCTACGCATAGTATTCGACATCTAGGTATGTGATCTGGAAGTCTGATACTCCGGCATTGAAAGGACAATGCCTACGTATAGTAGTCAACCTCTGGGTATTTGACCTGGAAGTCTGCTTTGTGACCTTTGTCTTTGTGACTTATTGCTGACGTTTGGTTATTGTGTTTAGCGAACTACTTTAGCGCTATGACTACTGATGACTGGATATTAGCTGAGAAGTCGAGCAGAACATTCTGCTCTCCACGGTGGTTTGGAGCTATGAGAAGATATCTCTGTGTGAAGAACTGTTTTGGAGATGGAACAGGAGGTTCCATGTTGTTCTGTATTGCAAGAGAACTTTGTAAAGGAATTTGAATGGATCATTTCGTTCTTGAATAGCCGTGTGACTAGTCTAGACGTTTGGTAGAGACTAGTAACACCGGCTAGCTGGTTATTTGCGTTTGGACGAGAACCAGTTTGACTTGAGAACTTTTGGAAATGTTTCTGACTTTTTGTGACTAGGTGATTTGTATATCATAGCAGTTTGGAATTGTTTCAGCAACCTTTGAGGAAAGGTTGTGGATTGGAAACCTGGAATCGAGTTTCCCAGTTGAGACATCGGCTCAAGGGAGTGGTGTCAAATGTTCCGAAGCGAACTGAACTGCAGTGTCACCTAGGGCACTTGAAACAGTAGCCACACTGGAACTTCTTTCCTTTGTTTGTGGGCTGTGGCCGTGTGCCTGCCCTGGTTCCTGTTGACCTGTTCCGTTGTGTGTGGCGTCTGGAGAGAAAAGGAGGAGTCTGACGTGCACTTAGGAGTCCGGGTGGAACAAGTTCCTTTAGCTTGACATTGCAGAGAAGTAATTAACCGCGGGACTGCAACCACAGTAGGTGTTTGCGTCTGGCGCAGTGAGATAACGAAAGCGTTGATTTGGGTACACGAGAGGTGTACTTGGGTTTACGTTTTTCACAGTTCCATCTACCCTCAACTTTCCATTCGGCCGATGGTTCCCAGCGGACGACATACAGGTTGGTTTTGCATCCTACACCTAGAGGACCTTTCCATGAACGATCTTTCAGCTGTACGATGCAAATCTATTGCACTGCATTTCATGGTTCGACCTGTTTTTTCAAAGAAGAAAAGGTAAACTGCAGGATGAACCTTCAAGGATGAACTCGAAGCACCCTGGCTTAGACAAGCAAGCATAGTCGAATTGGTCCTACTAGAGCACTCGTCGCATTGGGGAATCATCGGGTGCTCTGACACTTAGCATCAAATCACTTCGTGTCAACGTTGGACAATGATGGAATCATGGCCCATCCAACGCACCAAAGACAAGCTCGGCTGGAACCACGACCGGCTTTGGATTTGATCCCCGACAGTGCAATTACTGGAATCAAAAAGGAGATTAATAATGAGTCCGAGTGTGATGCACTGCGTTCTCGTTTTCGAAGCGTCGGCGACTACTTTATCTTTGTAGTAAGTTTCATTTATGTAAATAGTACATTTACATAAATCTACTCGCTTCGATATCACAACGATACGACATATAATTCAATTTGGAATTATATGGATATCAATTTAACATTTGAAACTTCCACCACCAGTGTTGGATTAGTCTCAAGCGATTCTAGTTTTGGGGAGAAATAAGATGTCACTCTTTTGAAAAAAGATGAAAGCCTTATTTCTCCAAACAAAAATTTGTGAAGTATCACAAATAAGGATCAACAAGAATCCTCTCTGTTTGGTGGTAAATAACATTTGTTAAAGGTTGAATCATCCAACCAAACATAGTGACGCAAACAGTTTGACGTTCAATTTCCTATTTCAATTTTAATATTTTCGATGTGGCATTCAATAATTCAATTGGAAACAAACCACATCCTTCACACGCCACGTCATTTATAATGCTGTGGCTTTTCCCAATCAAGTGGTGGGAGCGCGGGGAGTCCCTTTTAAATAAGGGCCCGTTTCTCACTCCCACCCAAAAATTGGAAATCAAGCTCAGCTGGAACCACGACCGGCTTTGGATTTGACCCCCGACAGTGCAATTACTGGAATCAAAAAGGACATTAATAATAAGTCCGAGTGTGATGCACTGCGTTCTCGTTTTCGAAGCGTCGGCGACTACTTTATCTTTGTAGTAAGTTTCATTTATGTAAATAGTACATTTACATAAATCTACTCGCTTCGATATCACAACGATACGACATATAATTCAATTTGGAATTATATGGATATCAATTTAACATTTGAAACTTCCACCACCAGTGTTGGATTAGTCTCAAGCGATCCTGGTTTTGGGGAGAAAAAAATTCAAATGCTGGTGAAAAAGCGTCTTTTGCTTGAGCACATCCCTGGACTTCAAAACCCGAGTGACGGTTTGACCAAGTCATTCAAGACTAGGGATATGCTGATTAACCTCGAGAAAGAGGTAGGTTTGGTGCCAGGACTCGACACCAATGGCTTGTCATGGATCCGTACTTTTCAGCGTAGGCTGCAGTTGCTAGCCGAAGAAGGGGAGATGTCTGGAATCGCAGGTGACCGCCTGGAATCCAGTTTGCTCCTACTGAAGGGCTTTGTACCTTCCTACAGTTGTCATTTGCACTGTTCTTTTGTTGCGAATCGGCGGATGTGGACCTTGAGTACTGTGAAAATATGACATCTGTGAGGAGATGTCCGACATCTGTGGTGAGATGAATCCATTTGGTCTTTTCTGCATTGGAAGAAGTGAATTTGTTTTTCATCTTGATGATGAGCTCAACCGTGATGGTTGACATCGTATTTGCACGTTTCATGTTTTGCACGTTTTATTGGAGATGACGAAACCCAACAACGATATACTTTTCGTCTTCTTTGGGTACTTTGATTGCACGGAGAACATCGTGAGGATTTGAATTTGTATAGTGACATGGAAAATCAAACCATTTTCCATATGTTTTGCTTTAGTTTTGCCGGCAGAATCATCGCAGAATGATCGCAGAAGTACACGAAGGAATCGTGAGAAGATCGTAGAATTCATTTTGTGACTTCGGAAGAAGGAACTTTGTTTGACATTGATCGGAGAAGTTTAGGTTGTTTTGTCTCTCAATGATGATAGCGAGAGCAACATTCTGAAAGGCATTCAGAACTGGAGTGGCTAACAGATCTGAGGGAGACATCATGAATCATGTTTTGGTGCTTGAAATGTTTCAACGTTTTTCAAACACTCAAACTTATTTAAACAAACAAACCATGTCTTGATGTAAAGACTTTTTGTGAGGACATGTGTTTTTGATCGCTTTTGTGAAGTTAGCAGAAAGATGCTGACTGGCGACTCCGCATCATTTTTGTGTCAAGGCGTGACACACCAACAAGAACCATAGCGACATGAGCAAGATATGTTTCTGTGCTTGTGTGTAAAAGTGGCTGAGCTCTGGGAGTGGTTGACTTGGTTGCGTGGACGGTCTTAGTGAGTTAAGGACGACGTCCTGGACGCTGACCCAAGTAGGTTTCGAAGGTTGCGGTACCTTCTGCATGGTAGCGGAGCTGCCTGCTTGCAGCTCGTAGAGGCGTAGTAGGAATGGATCCAGGTAGTGTGAGCCAAGGTGTGCAAGGTTGTCCTAGTCCTGGTATGGCTGAAAGAGGTGAAGGAAATGGTGGTTGTAACCGTGGAGACGGATTGCCACCTGCCACCAGAAATGGTGGTTGTAACCGTAGTGACGGATTGCCGCCAGTGCCTAGAACGCCTAGTCAGCAAGGTAGTGGATCTGGGATGGATGGACAAACACCTGAAGCAAGTAACATGCCCCAGCAGCAGCCACAGCAACAACAAGCAAATGTGTCACAGAGCGTACAGGGATTTGCGAGCACGACAAACCTGGATGCAGGTGGTCAAGGAGGTCCGGTGCAGGGATGTCAACAAGGAAATGTCCCCGGAATGCAAGGACAGGGACCAGCATGGTTTGGTGCGCAATGGATTCCCCAACAACAAACGTTTATGCAACAGAATTCGCAAGCGCGTGTGCCAAGTTATGGTTGTGCGAGTATGCCTGGTGGACCAAGGTCTGGAGACTTTCCAAACTTAGGAGTGAACCCAATGAGTTGCCAAGGAAACATGCCGAGTGGCCCGGTTGGAGCGAGCTTGGGAGGTTTGACACCTCAGGCGGCGCAGATCCAAGAGGTCATGGCCATGTTAGGTAGCATGAGTGAGGGACAGCTACAGACAGTGCAGCAGCATATGCAAGATCGTTTTGTAACTATGCAACAGAGAAGAGGGGTTCCAGAAGTGTTTGGTGATGGTCTTGGTAGGGCAGCTGATTCGTCGTTTGTGACTCCGCAGCCATTTGATGTTTTGTCTGGTTTTGGTGTTCAACAATCAAATCATGGAAATTCACAGCAATTGGATGTCTTCGCCAAAAGCGAAAAATGGTTGACACCGGCACCAACACCAGTAGGAACTTGGAAGACAAGAGAAGAAGAGGGGTTAGGTTGGGCTGGCTATTTGGATGAGTTGTCATCCTGGGCAGCTGGTGGAAGCTTAGAGTTTTCTGTAGAGATCCAGCATAGTAGCCGTTGGCCCGGTCCTATCAGATGGAGTGCTCTCAGTGGAGCACAACAGGCAAGGTCTCGAAGGCTTATGTCCATCTTAAAAGCTGCGTTTCACGACAACCCCAGGTGTGTGGCGTTGGTGAACGCCTTCAGTGGGGGTGTGGCATTACACGGAGTAGGATCTAGTGACAGAGTGACAGTAGCAGTAAACCAACAAGCAAACGGGTTTGAACTGCTTAGGCAACTTACTCTTGAATTTTCTCTGAGGTCAAGATCCGAAGCGCTCTCACTAAGGACGCAGATTGCAGGGAGATCCTTTGTCCTGGCGGCGACACAGACATCGCCGAGTTCCTTGGTTAGTGATACTATCAGAAGAATTGACTATGAAGCTGCAAGGTTCTCAAGGTTGCTAGGAACTCTCCCTATGCAGGTGGATACCACAGGACTGAAGCTGGCAGATTCTGACATGCTAGTTGTTCTGTTGAAAAGCCTGCCTGAAACAGTGAAGAACTACTCCACCACAGCGGCGCAGACAATTACGAGTCCTACAGGAACGCTGCGATGCGGTGGGAAGAGCAACAGCGCCTGTTTAGCGATTTTGAGACAACAGGCCACAGCAAGAGATTGAGTTCCCTGGAGGGGAATGTAGAACATCATTCTCTTGATGCCGAACTTGTAGATGCGGTGGAAGGCAGATGCGGGAAGTGTGGCAGTCGGAAACACACTGCAGCAGCTTGTACCACAGACATGAGCAGGATCCGGTGCTTTAGATGCGGTAAGACCGGACACATCAGCTTCAATTGCCCTGAGAACAGAGAAGGTAAGGGAATTGTAAGATCTGACACTTGGGACAGGAAAGGTTCCAAAGGAAAAGGCTCTAAAGGTAGCAAAGGAAAAGGAAAGAAAGGCAAGTTGAATGAAGTTTCAGAGGATTGGACCGACTGGACTGCTGAGAGTTGGGACGATGATGACTATTGGTGGCATGACCAATGGCCGGAGAGCTGTGATGGTCAATGGGGAGTTTCGCAGACATGGTGGGACGATGGTTCTGGATGGTATTGCGACGGGTATGGGTATACCTGGCAACAGGGACCAGTCCAAAGTGCGGAACCGAGTGCAAGCCACGACAATAGGTCTGATGTCCAAAAGACTGGCAGTGTCGGCAGCATGATCATAAATCCTTTGTTGTTTGACATGACATGTGAAACCACTGGAGGTCTTAGGTTTGTGCATGAGCATGAGTTTGCTGACATGGAAACCGAGAATAGGCTTGTGGTTGATTGCAAAGAGTTTGAAAATGAACTGACTGACACGGGTTGTGTGCTGGCAAGGAGTTGCGACAGCTGTACTCGTGAGTCAGAAGAAGAAGAAGAAGTTGAACTGGCTGACATGGGTTGTGTGCTGGCAAGAGGTTGCGACAGCTGTACTCATGAGTCAGAAAGGAAAGATGAACTGGCTGACATGGGTTGTGTGCTGGCAAGAGGTTGCGACAGCTGTACTCGTGAGTCAGAAGTAGTGAGAAGTGAACCGGCTGACATGGGTTGTGTGCTGGCAAAGAGTTGCGACGGCTGTACTCATGAGCCATGGTTTTGTGGTTTGAAGTTTGGAGATGAAGTTGGACTTGGTGATAGTTCCAACTTAGAAACACGTTTTGTTAATGATCCCAGCCGAGACTTGTGTGCCACTGTATCGATGAAAGTCGTTTTGGGGCGTGCACATGACTGGTTTGATGACCACAGTGAGGTTTCGGTTGAACAACAGATTGAACCTTATTTTGAGTTTTTGCGACCTCTGCTTTCACAGGTCGCTGACAACACCGATGCTTCTTGGTGGCTTCTTGACTCTGGTGCATCCACAAGTGTTTTGGCTGAGTCGAACTTGTCAGCCTTCAGGTCAGTGCTGCAGGACAGTGAGGGGTTAGGTGGCTACAAAGCTGCCAATGGATCCTCAGTCAATATGTCAGGCACTGCTGAGATTGGAGTACAGATGCACATGTCAGCACATCAGGTGATGATTGGTGTTGGAAGAAAGCACGTTTGAATGTTTTGGTGGGTTCCATCCGGCACAACATTTTGTCAATCACTTCATTGGCAGATTCGGGATGGAGATTCACACAAGGTCCAAAAGGTTTTGATTTGTTTCATGAGAAGCTTGGAATGCATTGTCTCGACGTTGCTTATTTTGCCAATTGTCCTTGGGTTCGTTTGTATCCAGATGTTGGTAGTAGTAGTGCATACAGGTCTGACTTGACTGTGAGTGATACTCGTGACTTTTCTGTTGCAGCTGTGTCTGGAGGAGACGACAATGAACTGGCACGTCACCGGAGACAGGGACATATTCCATTCAATCCGAATTGCTTGGAGTGTGCCAAGGGTCGTTCCGTTTTTCAGCACAGAAGAGACAAAGGTGACAGGAAAGAGGTTTCAATTCAGGCCGATTTTGCATTCCTCAAGACATCAGGCGAGATCGCCGCAGACGAACTCCCAGGTTCGGTGAAGATCCTTGTGTTAATCGGGATGATGTCGAGGTGCATTGGCTATGTGGTGGTTGGAGAAGATGTCGAAGCAGCCAGGAGACAGATTGTTGTATGGCTTCAACATTTTGGGTTGACTTCGAAGGCAGTCTCCATTGATGTCCACACCGATAGCGAGAGGGCCGTGGGAGAGATCATTGGAAATTCCACTGGTCGATACACGTTCGCTATCCGCAGAGCCGCGCCACAACAACATCGATCAATTGGGTCGGCTGAGCGAGCAGTTAGGGAATTAAAAGAATCCTTTTCTGTACTAAGAGCTGATCTGAATGCACAAGGGTTGGATGTCATGTTTTCACATGAGAATTTGGTTGACGTTTTGACGTATTTGGCTTTGTGCAACAACCATTTTTCAACATCGAGAGGTTCAGACAGAAGTCCATTGGAAATGGTTTCAGGAAGGAAGTTATCCAAACCAGTTTCGACTTTGTTTGGTGCTCAGGTTTTGGCAGAGATTCCTGATTCAATTCGGCAGCATTCACCACTTTCCACAAGAAATGTTGAATGTACTTTCATTCACATGGGATTGGAACGAGGTCCAGTTGTGCAGGGTCTCATTCGTGTGGATGGCAAAGCTGAGTTGATGCGTTTTGTAGCTAGGAACATCAGGGCTATTTCACATTTGAGATGGGATTTGAATTCGGGACAGGGTGTTTTGACTCAATTTGACACTGGGACTGTAGGCAGTAGACCCCAAATTGTGAATGACAGTGGAACTGCACCAGCTGATATGAGTCAGCTACCTCCTGAAGAGTTGCGAAGGTTGAAAGGTCAGAGTTTGCCGGCACCTTCACAGCCCAAACTTGTCTTGCCAGAGTCCAGCAGTGTGAGGAAGAAATCTGGTGAGTTGCGTTTGGCGCCAGCAGTGCCATTGGCAAGATCGAACGTTGTCGTGACTCCACAGGAAGTTCCAGTAGAGCCGTCTCGAGTTTCTGTCACTCCATCTCCTACGTCACCAGCAGATACTGCAGATGTAGCTATTGGTAGTCCTGAGAGTTCTGAAAGAACTTCACCTGACGTATCACGTTTTGAACCGACTCGTCGATGTCCAGCATGTGAGAGTGGCATGGAAGCACCTGGTATTAGGCACAACAAGGAATGTAGGAAGCGTTTTGCTGAGTTTGAGGAACAACGGAGAAAAGAAAGGCGTGTTGAACCTGCACTCTCTCAGGAGAGCCCTGTAGTTGTACCCCAGGTTCAGGTACCAGTAGAAGAGGTCGATGATGAAGAAGTGGTACCAACACCTGAGTCCGCTCGGCGACAGCCGGAAACACAGGTTGAGTACACTAGAAGGTTTAAAAGGAAAGCTGAAACCGACCGAGAACAGTTGGAAAGAGAGATCCGTGAAGATTCTGAGGAACTGCTTCAAACAAACATGGATTTTGATTGGTTTTGGGTTGGTAGTGGTGAACCTGTGTTGGTTGCGAGTTTGGGTACACTTGAAGGTCCAGCGTCTTTTGCTCCGGCAACATCTCCAGAAATGTTTTCTGGTTCTCTTGATTCTGTTTGTTTCAATCGAGGCAATGAGCATGATTTTGTGAAGATGCGTCTTGGAGGTCAGGATGTCTTGGTTTGGAAACCGGACAGTATCATAGATGACCAGAGTTTGCAAGAGCTTGATTTGGAACAAGGTTTCAAAGGTATGCAAGAGGAGGTTAGGAACTTGGAACACTGCAAGACTGGCCGCATCATCACCCAGTCAGAACTGGACGACATGAAGAAGGCTGTTCCGAACCTTCGTTTGATCCAGTCGAGGTGGGTTGCAGCTTACAAAAGCAGTGAGAGGGTTCGAACCAGGATTGTTGCGAAGGACTTCAATCGTGGCTCCTCAGCTAGATCTTTGGGATTTAGTAGTCCTACCCCTTCGATTGAAAGTGTTCATTTGGTGCTTGCAATGGCAGCGACACGGAAGATGCTTTTGCGTGCATTGGACGTGAGTCATGCCTTCATGCATAGCCCATTGGGAACTGGTGTACATGTTGTCTTGAAAATGCCGTTGTCAATTAGTTTTCCATCAGGTGAAGCGACCTACTATTTGCTTGAAAAGGCATTGAACGGGTTACGTGATGCTTCACTGGCATGGTTGCAGCTTTTGACATTTACGGTTGAACATGTAGGCCTTTGGTCTGATTCGTTGGAACCATGTGTGTATGGTGGACAGATTGTGAAAGATGGTCATGAAATTGGATTTTGCTTGTGTGTGGTGTACGTTGATGACATTCTGTTGTTGTCGACCACTAAGGAAGCCGAAGAACATGTGGTTGCAACTTTGTCGTCTGTAGTGCCTGTGAAGACAACTGGAGAGATCGGAGAAGAGGGAGGATCCCTGACCTTTATTGGTCGTGTTATCAAGAGAGAAAGAGATTCCTCTGAGATCACTCTGGGTGTTGATCCACATTATCTTGACTCTACGTTTCTGGATTATGGTGTTACCCGTGGGTCTGAGAATGTGCCTGACATTTCGGGACATCTTGAGAAGACACTCACGGATAGCAACTTTCAGAAACCTTTGTCAGATGAAGCATACTCACGCTTCAGAAAGGCGTTGGGAAAATTGCTTTGGTTGTCACAGGTGCGTCATGACTTGAAGACATGGATGTCTGTTCTTGGGACGCAGCAAGCGAAACCGATGCACGGAACTGAACAAGCATTGAAAGCAGTTTTGAGATTCTTGTATGTTGACATGCATGCATGCTTGTGTCTACCGAGCAGAGATGAGACCATCATGAGTCAAGTTGACGATACTCAACTGAGATCAGTCCATCTCCACTCTTTCAGCGACGCTTCACATGCGCCGTATCGTTTCAACAACCGCAAAGGTGTTAGCGGTGGAGTTTTCTTTGAGAGGTCATTGGTAAGGTCTCTGAGCCGACAGCAACAAGCTTTGAGCTTGAGTTCATGTGAGGCAGAGCTCTATGGTTTGCAATCAGTGTGTCAAGAAAGTGTTGCGTTTGGAAGACTGGTTCACCGTCTTCTGTTTGCACTTCATGAGATCGATGAGCCAGAAGAAGTTGTGATTTGGTTGGAGAGTGATTCAAGCTCCGCATTGCAACTTGTGAGATCCATGGATGTGCCACGACGTTCGCGACATATTGAAATAAGATTGCATTGGTTACGAGAGCAGATGAGAGAGGGTTTGTTGAAATTGAGACACAGAAGTGGTGTTGAAAATCCAGCAGATCTTTTCACTAAATGCTTGAGTGCTAAAGCTTTCTATAAACACCGTTATGCTCTTGGGATTGTTGTTCCAGATGGTTTGACAGCTGAGTTGGCAGAACTTCGTGAGCTGAGTGTGTTGCAGCAAGTGTTGACTCAGGGTTCTTCAATTGCGATTGTGGAACTGTGCTGTTCGGAACATTCGAACTTGAGAAAGGTCTGTGAAGTTTCAAAGGTCCCATACATTGGTGTAGTTGCTAAGGTGCAGAGTTCTGGAACGTTGAGTCGTGTAGCTGTTTGCATTCGACAGTGGAAGAACTCGTCATGTCCACCTTGGGTGCATATTCATGCATCGACTCCTTGTGGAAGTGGAAGCCCGCTTCGCAATTTCAATCCGGACTCAGTCACTGAAAAGGACCAGGAATGGGATGAGATCATCAACGCGATTGGTGGTTACTTCAAACATGCAGACTCATGTTCGTTTGAGCTCCCAGAACGAAATACCATTTGGTCCCGACCTGAGACAGTGAATCTTTTGCAGAGTTTTGACATGAGGCATGAGGCTTTGGTGAGGTTGTGCAAGACTGGATGTCAGAACAAGGATGGTATTCCGATTGGAAAGACATTGAAGTTTGTTTCCAATTCAGCCTGGTTTGCATTAAATCTTCACTCCAAACTTTCTACATGCACATGCCAGACTCATGCAGAACTTTATCAAATCAACTATACTGAGACAGCGTTTTACAACCGGAAGTTGGCAAGATACATTTTGATTGCGGTCAAACATGCTTCGAAGAAGAGTTGAATTTGCGTTTAAAAGGGGGACCCTGTGACAGAGAGAGACAGAAGTTGGATCCACGTTTCGTTTCATTTTTGTTTCATTTTCTGTTTGCACGTTGTTTTCAAACAAACGTTGCCAAAGACAAACAGGAGTTTTCACCATGTTTCATTTTGTGCAGAGTTTTGTTGCGCGATGCTGTAAGATGCAGTGTGTGTGCGCAGCGCAGAACAATCTGAAAGGTTACTGATCCTATCACGACTGTGATGGCGGTTCGACACTTCGTTTCACGTTCTAGGTTGATTGCTCCTAAGAGTTTAGCCACGGTCTAATACTTTTTCACTACCGGACGCGGTTTGGTTTGCAGCCATGGCCAAGTCTGGATGGACAGATGAAGATGAGAAGGCTTTGCTTGGTCTTCTTCAGAAGAAGTGGCACAGTGAGAATTCAGGGTCAGGCTATGCAGCCGGATCCAGTATTTTGACTCCTTTGGAGAGTCAAGGAGCAATGACAGATGGAAGCAAGCGACTTCGTGAGGCTCTGGATGATGATGAATTCGATTTGATTTCTTCGGCAGCTGAACCTTTGAGTGCGCAGTTGCCTGTGATGCCTATCCCAATCTTTCCTGGGATCGCCGACAAGGTCCTTGATCAGCTTACTGCTGATTTGGTGCCTGAAGGCATGAGTTTTCGAGATTGGAGCAGAACGAAGTTTGCGTTTGGAAAGTTTGCCAATGAAGGCAAAACATACCGTGAGATATATGTCGATGATGATATGGCCGGATATTGCAAATTGAGTATGTGTCACCTGGGAAACAAGAGTACAAGTCCAATTGCAAAGGATTGGTATTCTTTTCTCTGCGCATGCAAGGTTGTGGAGGACTCTGGAAAGGTTGGAAAGCCAAAGGGTTGCTTCACTGGAACTTTAGTGCAGAGGCAGCTGGGTGATTGAGAGTATCCTCATTGGTGCAAAGGCGAGGAAAAGACTATGAGCTGGTTGTTCATTGGATGGTGGACAACGGGACAACTCGTACTATATGTATTGACCTGTCGAGTTTGAGCGATATGTGCTGAAGTCTGGATGGGTTACAGCGTATACCTATGGAATGGAGTTCATCTCAAAAGGGGGTGTGAAAATATGACATCTGTGAGGAGATGTCCGACATCTGTGGTGAGATGAATCCACTTGGTCTTTTCTGCATTGGAAGAAGTGAATTTGTTTTTCATCTTGATGATGAGCTCAACCGTGATGGTTGACATCGTATTTGCACGTTTCATGTTTTGCACGTTTTATTGGAGATGACGAAACCCAACAACGATATACTTTTCGTCTTCTTTGAGTACTTTGATTGCACGGAGAACATCGTGAGGATTTGAATTTGTATAGTGACATGGAAAATCAAACCATTTTCCATATGTTTTGCTTTAGTTTTGCCGGCAGAATCATCGCAGAATGATCGCAGAAGTACACGAAGGAATCGTGAGAAGATCGTAGAATTCATTTTGTGACTTCGGAAGAAGGAACTTTGTTTGACATTGATCGGAGAAGTGTAGTTTGTTTTGTCTCTCCATGATGATAGCGAGAGCAACATTCTGAAAGGCATTCAGAACTGGAGTTGCTAACAGATCTGAGGGAGACATCATGAATCATGTTTTGGTGCTTGAAATGTTTCAACGTTTTTCAAACACTCAAACTTATTTAAACAGACAAACCATGTCTTGATGTAAAGACTTTTTGTGAGGACATGTGTTTTTGATCGCTTTTGTGAAAGTTAGCAGAAAGATGCTGACTGGCGACTCCGCATCATTTTGTGTCAAGGCGTGACACACCAACAAGAACCATAGCGACATGAGCAAGATATGTTTCTGTGCTTGTGTGTGTAAAAGTGGCTGAGCTCTGGGAGTAGTTGACTTGGTTGCGTGGACGGTCTTAGTGAGTTAAGGACGACGTCCTGGACGCTGACCCAAGTAGGTTTCGAAGGTTGCGGTACCTTCTGCAAGTACTTCTGTTGTCCCGTCTGGATGGTTTGCTGGAGTTTTTCCGTTTTCCGTGACGGTGTCCTGTCCTTTTCCGTCTCGGTTCTTTGGTCGGTCTTTGTCATGTTCGACTGATGTGCATTGTTGGACGATGTTGATCAGTAAAGGGATTCGCTTTGGACTTTTCGCTGTCTGACTGTAATTTATGTAGTGCACATGGACGCGTACATGCTGACACTCAGGTTGCAGTTGGTGGAAGTTTTTCGTTTGCATGTTTGCCAAGACATGTTCAGGAAACGTTTTTAGGAAACGAAACCTAGGAAACGAAAACCAGTGAAACACCAGTTTTTCCAAACCTCAATGTTTTTGGTCGCTTTTTGGTTTTGGAATGCTCTTAATGCGATGCAGAAGCCGTTTAGGAACAGAAGCCGTGTAACTAGTTTTGTGAAGTTGAACCTTTGATGTGGTTTGAATTTTGTGTGATCAAGTGAGAGTTCGGAGTTTTAGTCTTGCAAAGTAAGCGCCGTCCGTTCCTCTCTGTTGGAAATGGGAAGCATGGCAGAGGCAGCGAATACTCCTGAGAAGGAGACTGAGGCAGTCGCTGTGGAAGGTATGGTATCCCTTCCTGCTTCGGCGCCTGCTTCGGTGCCGGCTGTCAACCCAAAATCGCCGGTGGAGGTGAAAGATGACCAAGGTGACAATGAAGTTGACTTGACAGTGCAAGAGCCGCCAGAGAAGCGTGCTCGCAAAACTCTTGAGGATGAATTGAGCAAGTTGATGGAACGCACCCGTGAAGGGTACGATCTGACAGCTGCCGCACTTGAGAAGGTGCAGCAGCACCTCGATATAAACCGTCAACTTGGGAAGGACCTTGCGCAGTTAGCACAAGAAGTGCATTGCGAGAAGATTGGAGCCAAGTACCAGTTGGCCCAACTCCAGCAGGTGCTCAGTTCATTTCAAAATCTGGAATGGCAGGTTGGAGGTACCAAACAGGAATCCAACACTAGCCTCAAAGCTGTCAGCAACAAAATCTTGGGAGCTGTGACAGCATCCAAAGAGGGGTTGAAGACCATCCATGCTGAGATCCGAGAAGGCAATGAAAAGTTGATTCAGGCGATCAACGATGGCTTCGGCACGTTGGCCTTTACGGCACCATCGTCATCGTCGCCTGGGAAAGAGACAGCAGGATCAGGATTCCCACCTGTGCCATCACCACCTGTAGCACCACCAGGAGCACCACCGGTGACATCCTTAGCAACAGGGACGTATGGGCTGCCAGGCTATGCTTCAAGCTATGCTGCGGCGCCACCCAATACGCCTCAGACACCTGCAAGGATGCCAACACCACCAATGGGACCGATGACAAGTGTTCCCACCGCACCGGCTGTGGTCACTGCGGCGAGGAGTGAGCAACCGCCGCAACCTATGGTCCTTATGGTGGCTGATGAATCAGGCGCACCGCGCCGAGTTGCGGTATCACCGACTCGACACTTGTCGGGAAACAATCTCTCACAGAATTATTTGAATGAGTTCGGCCTTGGCTGCGTGCACCACGCAGGTGGGTTTCACAGAAGGTTGCTCGATGGGTTCTTGCCCAAGTGAACCTGGTGTGACACAGCCAGAGGAATCGAACAATTACCTTGCTTGACAGAAGCTGCAAAGTGAGTGAGGCTAGCTCGGAGAATAGGTTAGTACAACCTCGAGGTTCACCCAGCTATAGCCAAGAGTGCAGAGCCGTGCAGCTGAGAGTCAAAAGAGAGGATTGCAAGATATTTGAACTTGGTTGCAAGTCATTTGAACGTCATTGCAAGTCTCTTGAACTTGGATGCAACAGTTGTTTTCATTTGCTTGTATTTTGTTGCTTGTTGTCACGTTTTACAGTGCAGAAGCTGTCCTAGGAACAACAGAAGCTGTCAGTTAAGAACTGCTTGCAGAAGCTGTGTAGGAAACCGTTGTCAGGGGATCCAGTTCTGTTTGCAGAAGCCGTCCAACTATCTTGCAGAAGCTGTGCATAGGTTTTGTAGGTGTTTGACAGTTGCAACAGTTTTGGATTTTCATGTCTTGTGATGTCAGTTCATGTGATGTTCATTTCACTGTTTTTGAATTTGATGTCAACTGTTTTCTTTAGTAACTAGTTGGATGTCACTTGCATGCAGTTGGACACATGTGGACTCATTGGACGATGTATGCAACAGTTTCACAGTTGTCAGGGTTTTGCAGTTCAACTTGTCGACAGTTTTTCACTGCTCTGTTTTTGGGATGTTCTTGCAACTTGTTGCACTTGATTTGAACGTGTTGTAAGTAACTTGCACTAAGGTACATCGATGATCCAATGATGGAGCTGCCAAGGGGTCATGAGAAAGATGGCAAGGCCATATGAAATACCCCTGCAGCTGAGGATCATAACATAACATGTTTGTTGTATGTTCTTGGAACTTGGTTGAAGTTGTCTTGAACTTGAAGTTGAAGTTGTCTTGAACTTGAACTGTTGTTGAACTCTTCCTGAATGTTCTGTCCTTGTGCGTTGCAGTGGTTCTCATGTTGTGGACCTTCTCCATGGATCGTTGGTCACTGTTGGTTTGGCTTTATCTTCTGAAGGGTTTGAACCCCAGTGCACAACATGTTGGATTTGGAGGGTATCCATAACTGGACGTCCAGCGCTTAGCAAAGCCAATCCAGAGTTTTAGGACTCTAGGATACCACGTGGAATGCTTAGCACTGTTGCCACTGTTCAGCGCTCAATGCATTCAGCTCAGCTACCAAGACTTTGCCATACAAAGTTGGGCTGATAACCAAGGAAGTTGTAGAGGTCTGCAACTGCCAAGTTACAGGGTTTAGAAGCCAAGGTTCCAAGAGACGTGAAACCGTTGCCAAGCATTTGGAAAAACGGGTTTGAAAAATTTGTTCCGGTTTGTTTGGATTGTGTTTGAATGATCCTAGATTGAGGGGTTTAGGTTCCCAAGACCACAGGCCACAGGCGAGAGGCGTGGATGCTTGGTACCTTTGGAGGTTTATCCCAATACCCAAAAGTCTGGCAGCCAAGATCTTGTCCAGAGGAGAGATCATTGGCACCAGTTCCCCTTACTTAGATGAGATGATGATGACAAACGTGAGACAGTTTCAAATACCAAGGTTTCCAAATGACAAACGTTTTCAAACAAAACTTTGGAGCTGAGTTCACAATTTCTGCACCAAGCTTTGCAACATGTTTCAAAGTTGTGGGTTACTCAGAAAGATGGTTATGGGGTATGGTTTGTTGGTCTCTTTTGCACCGCTGCCACTGCCCTATGATGATCACAAGATGGAGCCAAAGAGACTCGTTTCTCGAAAAACATCCATCTATCTGAGGGCACCATTGAAACACAGGACCATTTCGAGTTTTCTGTGCGCTAGTTCCTAGCTTAGTTGTTGAGCATGGATCTTAGTTGGTGATGTCTGGAACTTAGTTGTGTGGGTTCAGAACTTAGTTGCCTTACAAGCGGTATGGTAGTCTATAGGTACTTCGGTGTACAGCACTACTGTCCAAGAAGGGGTGTGAAAGTTTGGTGAGAGGATGTACAGTGTACTGGACTACCTTGAACCTACTTGAACATCTTTAAACCTATCTTGGAACAATGCATGTGCATGTGAACAGTTAGGTAACCATTTTAAGTTTGTAGGAACCGATCTGTGAACTATAGAACCCATAGGAACCTATAGGAGCCAGGTAGGAACCAATTTGGAACCAAATGGAACCAGTTTGTGCATGGAAGAGCTTGGAGATGGATTTTCGTTTGTTTTTGTGGTTTTTGGTGTTTTTGGATGTTGTTTGACCCATGTCTTAGGAACTTGATGTTGTGAACTTATTTGGTAGGAGTTTTGTAGGTTATTTGTGAGTTTGAGCTGAAGACGTTTTATTTGGAGAAGCTGGAAGCTGGAAGAACGTTTTTGAAGCTTGAGAATTCTTTTGAAGTAGTTTGAGAAGTTTGAAGACGTTTGAGTGTCACTGCGTTTTACTCTGCACGACTCTTCTAAGAAGAAGAGTGACTGAGCTGTCAAACCTGTGCGGTTTGGCTCAAGTCCGAGCTGTGAAAAAGAGCTGCCACGCCGCTCTCGTGTTTTCACAATTCTTCAAAGCGTGCATTGGCTTGGGGCTTGAGCAATCGAAATTGAAAAACAAGAGCAGCTGCAGAACTGTTCAGGTGCTTCCAGAGCGTCATCGTCTCTGCCAAATACCTGCAGTGCGTTACAGCATGGCGAAAGAGATGGGTCAGCAGCATAATCCTCTCTTCGCTCCACTCGCCCAGAGAGTGGGCAAATTGGGTATCCTCTGACCCAAGGCAAAACGAGCAAACCATGTAGGCAGACTTTGCTGCTCACGGGCGCTCCAGGCTGTCCAGCAGAGAGCAACGCTGGATCGTGCCAGCGTTACTCGCTGCAGTGCAGCCCAGTCCATGGCTCCGGCCGGCTACTCGTACAGTACCTCCCCTCAGACAAGACCGACACGACCCAGACAAGGCCACCGGACAACCCACCGAAACAAAACAAATTCAAGAGCAATCCTGGCATTCCAATGGCTGCAATGGCGTTCAAGTGCCGACCAGTTGGAAAATACTTTCTTTCATGATGCAACGGCTTTCTCTCGTTGTCACCCCAGAGTACCCAGAAAAACTCTGCTGAAGGAAATGAAATCATCGACGGCTGAATTTCTTGGTCTTCATTCACAATCACCACAGAGTATGGCAAGTTCATAGCTTCCTTGAGCTCTTGCGCACAGCTCTCGTGGACTAGACACAGCCACGATGCAAACTTCCGCAACCGACCCTTGAACAACTCTTTTTCCCTGTTGTTCCAAGATTTCCAGTTAGGCAGTGGTGCTTGGAATCCCTTGTGTCCATTGTCAACCTCTCAGACGGTCCTGTAGAGTTCTGCGCCATGTGGGTGTCTGTTGCACTGGTTGTGGAAGTCTAGGAAACACTTCTTGGTTGTAGTTCAGTTGCTGCAGTTGTCCCTGGTAACTAAGGACTCTTTGATAAGGACCCTGTGAGTCATGTTGCCACTCAGGAGGTTGCGCAGGTCACCAGGAGTAGGCCAGGAGGTTGCTACCAAATCGGCCGCCCAATTGCCCGCGAGCAGATTCTTACAGGCATTGGGAACTCCTTCGAGTTTGAATGATGCGGAAGCCGTGAAACAGGTGGATGCTGTAAGTCATGGTGAATGGAGTCAAAATATGGATGATAAGAATCATCGAGTGGAGAATCTGTAAATGGGATTGAAGCACTTTGTGCTTGAGTTTCCGACGAAGGAAAGGAGCAGCCAAATTGACAAAACTGATGCCCGCTGTCATAGCTCGAAGAAGGTTCAAGTAATAGTTCTTTCCCATAAGGTTGACTGGGGTGCCCATCATGACGGCAACTCGTTCAATCGTCTTCAGTGCTTCTGCCTTTTTTACCGTCCGACGCCTCTTGGCTTCCGCCAGGTCGTTCAACACGTTCGATTGCATGTTGCAACAAGTGAATTAACTAATTACTGCAATGACGCAGGCTATTCAATGACAGCCTCAAAAGTTGAGCTGGCGAGGACCGGCACATAGTCCAAGGAGCCGTCACAATCCCAATGCCACGCAAGAAAACGCAGGATTTTTTTTCCCTCAGGTATGGCCGATCACGCGACGTCAAAGAGAGAGAAGGTGATATCATTGTATCATCTCGCTATTGGGTATGGCAGAAAACAAAAAAGCAGAACCGAACCACAACAGCACAAAAATCGCCATACCAAGGTTGTGAGTAAAGCAACACAGCACTATGCGGAAACCAGGGCTCCCCCCAGCCAGGAGCCCCGAGATCACATAGAGCAAGCCGTTCAGTCGTCTCCAGTGCTTCTGCCGGTTGATTGGCCCACCATTCCTCTGTTTTGGCAATATTGTCAGTGAGAACCTTTCGTTTGGAACCCAAAAGGTTGAGGTCTTTCAACCATTTGTTGAAAGCTCGCACTGCCAAGGTCGGTGGCATATTTTGAGCAAGCCACGGATTCACAGTGGTGGTGGCGACAAGAAGTGAAGAAGGTTCGAAACCTGGTGTGTTGGAGGTGCTAGACTGAGAATTGCGAAGGGAGGCGGTTGGATAGGTGTTGCAGCAGGACTGGAAGCTGAAGGGCCTGTGGTGCCAGGGTTGGATGGTTCTCCTGGAGTCTCTCCAAGCTGTTGACGCAGCTGTGCAAGTTGACTTCTGAGTTGACTCAGTTCATGTTGAGTGTCAGAATCTGCTGTGCGGGTGGGAACCCAGCTGTGAATAAGGTCTGCAATCTGTTGCGCTGCATACTTGGTGTTGTTGGTCTTGTCGAGCAGTTTGCCATCTTGTCTATGAAGAGGACAGCTGCGATGTCACCTGTCGGAATCAAGTAGAGTTCACGCCCATGAGCCAGCTTGCGAAGCCAGAAGTTGTTGCCTGTTGATACAGCAGGGCTGCCACCGGCAACTTCAAAGGATCGCAGCCCTCGATGTCCAGTTTTTGCGTGAAGGCTGATGGACGAATACAACGAGGGAATGTCAAGCCGTTGATCTTCTGGTTGTCATAGTGATCTTTGTCCTCTTGCCAATGGGGATTGAGGTCAAAGCCATAGGTGCGACTATCGTCAGCAGTCGTTTGTCCCCTTGGTGACTGTGAATATTGTGGTGCCAGATTGACGAGGTTGAGTCTGCGGAATTGATGGAGTGCTGGGAGAAGCCACTTGAGTTGGAGGGCACGGCAGAGTAGGTGAACACGGTGGAGTGGTTGGTCGAGATGGAAATGGATATGCCAGAGTTGGTGGAGGTGACGAAGGAGGTGCTAGTGGGAATCGTGGATTGGACCATGTGGCAATTATCCTTTTGAGCAGTTGGGTTTTTGAAACCAATTCATGATTTAAAAAGGCCTCTGCCTGGAACCAGTGACCAGGAGGGACCCATCACCACCGTGGTGGTGGCACTGCGGCATGAGATCAACCACGCACTTGCGAGGTCTCATTTTCGAGATGCAGCTGAAATTCAACACCTGGTGTTGCTTTTGTTGGACAACCTGAATGCTGGAAACATGAGCAGAATGACATAGCGAAACATTGCTTTGAACGAGGTTGCGAACAGACTGGAATCCATAGCGCCGAGGCATGAGATCATGACTCCAGAGATTGCAAACCGACTCAGACAGAGAGCCATGGATATCAGAGATATGGTGTGGTGAACAGAAAACGGAATCTGGGCAACTCCGAATAATGCCCGGGGATCCACATGAGCACAAAACCCAAGAAGCAGAATTAGAGCTTTACTTGAAACTCAACCTCGAAAGGAGGAGTCCAAAATGTTGTGCACTGTGCTCTCATGTCACATAGGTCATGGGATGACACGCACAAATCAGAAGTGTAACAGTCATTTGCAGTCCATGTCACATGTCACATGGATCAAACTCAATGCATTTATGTTTGAGGCCCTGCGGATCAAAACAGAGTGTGTAGCTGTGCGATTTCACGTTCAGCTTTTGCGCATGCACAAATCGGGACAGTGGACTTCACGGACCAGACAGGCAGTTGGATTTTGCACAGAAAAATGTGTGATGCTCGTCAGGCCCTGGTTAAAAAACCGCGCAACCACAGTTGTTTTGTTTGCAATTTTGCATTTGTTTTGCATGGTTTTTTTCTTCAGGTGTTTCCATGTTTGCCACCTATTTTTTGTGTTCGTCCATGTTCATCTGTGGTGCAGAAGGTAAATGCAGCACCAACGTGTTTTGTATTCCAAACCTTGTTTGAGGCTGGGGTATGTTGTTTCTCCTGGATTTGGGTTTCACAGGTGAACATTTTCCGCTGGATCTTGGGATCTTAGGTTCCTTCCCTTTGTAGCAGTTTTTTTTGGTGCAAAAACCGTTCAAAATTTAAGTGCGAACTGCTTCAAACGTGACCGTGCTCACATGACCGTGCTAATGCTCGGACATTTGGATAAACACTACAGCCAAGCTGAAACTCCGGGCATTTGGAATAATGATTTTTTTTTTCACAATGTCTAGCCGCCCATTCTCTCAAAACGTTGCAGCCAAACCTCTCGGGAATACCCAAATTTCGGAAACACCCACATATGTATGTATGCATAGCATAACACAACACAACATAACCATAACATTGACATTAACAGCTACATTTAAATTACATTGCAGCAGACCAACGGGTAAGCAAACTAAGTGTCAGCATGATGTGATGAACTTTGTGAATCAACCGAGCTTTGGATCAAGTGGATCTACATGCACTGTGCAATTCAACATGTTTTCTTGTGACAATGGTCCTCATGACAATGGTCTTATTTTCATGTACAAACATGTTTCTTTGTAAAAATTTCGCAGCGGGGGGTTGTGCTATGGATGACCTCGCGCCTGATGCGCTCACCGGCCAATCATCAGGGTCTCATATGCCAGCGAAATCTCGTGAGGACGACATGGTTTCGGACTTCAACCGCCCTTTTGATGCAGTTTCAGATGGAGTCAATGATGCTTTCGATGTTGTAGATGACCCTGAATATAAAGGCTATAGATTGAGGTGGGCACAAAAACGGAAACTGAACCAAGCAGAGATGCATGCTGATGATGAATTGCCGTCACCTAGCTTGGGACTCAGCGTTGACATGATTCAGCAATGTGCTGGAGAAGAGGACCTGGTGCAGGAGTCAAATCCCCCTGCATGCACAGCGGCAGACAATAGTGCGTCAGTGACCCATTCGTTTCTGACTGGTGTCAAGTTGTCGAACATTGTTTTGCCATGGGAACAACCTTGGTTAGCACCTATCTTTGGAGACCCATTTCCGGCTCCGTCCTTGGCAATGCCTGCAAATTGGGACCCAACTTTCTTCGATCCGTCCCATGATGTGATGCCTGGGATTGAACCAGTTGTGGGGCCGATCCCAACCTTCTCCATTTCCAGATGTGTGAAGCATCGAGTGGACCGTTCATTCCTGGAAGAGCGGGCCTCTCAGACCGATCGTGCTGTGGCCAAGATTAGATGTTTCTTGGAGATCAATGCTGATGCCAGTGAGACAGGTCGTCAGCTTGCAGTCGAACTTAGTGAAGACGGACAACGTACGTTGCTGCTGTCACTGATTGGTACGAGAAGCCCAGGGACAATCATCAAGAGGATGAATGCATTGCTGCACTTTTTCAGATGGTTCTCAGTGAATTTCGATGGTGATTGCCTTCCATTTCAGGAAGCCCATGTCTGGACGTACGTGCGATACCTTCAGGACAGTAGTGCAGCGCCTACTAAGGCTATGTCTTTCATACAATCTCTTCGATTTACCCATTATGTGCTGGGGGTCCAGGGCGCTGAGCAATGTGTTCAGAGCCGTAGATTGCAAGGCTCTGCAGAGCTTCAGCTGGCTCTGAAGAAGCCTACTCGACAGGCTCGGCCGTTGACTGTCGACGAGGTGCGCCGGCTGCACAAGGCGACCCTGGACAACAGCCTGGATTTACAGGAACGCGTGCTGGCAATCCACCTGCTGCTCATGCTATACACACGCAGCAGGGTCAGTGATTTGGCTCATGTTGAGGAGGTGTCCCACGATGTGAGCCGGACATCTTCAACAGATGGAGTGCCTGGTTTCGTTCAGATCACCACGAGGTACCACAAAGCTGCGCGGTCTGCGGAGAAGAAGAGCTTGTTGCTACCCATCGTGGCGTCATCGACCTCGGTCGTTGAGGACGATTGGTTGGTGACCTGGCTGAGGCTTCGCAAGAAGGCTGGGTTGAAGGTTGCCGGAGAATTCAATGCAGCCATCCAGCCAGCCCCAAATGTGAACAAGGCAAATGAGTGGTTGGTCAGACCATTGAGTTGCAGTGAAGTCACCCTGGTACTTCGTGGACTACTTGGTTGCTCAGACCCTGACTTGACGTCGCATTCCTTAAAGGCCACATGTTTGAGCTGGGCCGCAAAGGCCGAACTTCCTCGAGACCAGAGACGACTGTTGGGCCGGCATGCATCAGCCATCCAGGACTCTGACAGTGTCTATGCAAGAGACCTTGCGTTTGCACCCGCACAGGCCTTGCAGCGGGTCATCATTCTGATTCGGGACGGCCACTTCACCCCGGACCAGAATCGTGCTGGCTACTTCAAGGATGGAAATCCGTTGGTCCCAGGGACACCGGCGCCTCACTTCCAACCGGGTACACCAGCCTTTTTGAACAGAGAGATCCTGGCGGAGCCTGTGCCTGCTGTCCAGGCCGATGGTGGTTGGGAGCAAGTTGAGGTGAAGAGCGATTACCCGGACTTGAGGCAAAGCAAGGAGCTCGAGGAGGACGAACCGGAGCTTGTGCCCAGCTCTGACTCCATTTCATCTTCGTCCAACTGTGAAGATGCAGAGTCGGATGATGAGAAGGGGAACGAAGTGAGTGATTCTGAGAAGCCGCCATCTGTACAGTCTTTCCTTCATGATGCCTTTGTAAAGAACTCCAAAACTGGCATCATCCATCGTATTCCAGACATTGGTCTGGAGGTCTCAGGATCAGTTTATGCAAATGGCGAGTTGGTGCAAGGTAAGACCACAAAGTGTGGCAGATTGGCATCTTCCGGGTACTCTATTGTAGAGGCCATACCGGATTGGACCGCCAAATGTAGAATTTGTTTCAAGGGTTGCCGAGCGCCGTGACTAATTTGCCCTGTCAAAAAGGAGTGTGTGCGTCACCTTGTCGGAGTGTCGGAATGTCCAAATCACTTTTTCACTTGCGATTGTCCGAGTGAGTTACAACATGTGACATGTCCGGTGCATTGCTGTTCTCACATTTGTTGGAATTGACGATGTGTCAGTTAGTGGAATGTCCACTCAGGCAATGTGCCTCCCAATGTGGGTATGCCCATTGTGGGTAGAGAGCAATGTGCTCGATTTGCCAATGTGGCAGCGGCAATGTGCCCATGATGTCAATGGACATCTCATCATCAATGCCGAAAGGTTCATTTGGGACCAAGCTGACCCAGTGTGGGATCACACCATGTGGTGAATCAAGTCGACCCAATGTGGGATCACCCAAAATGTTTTGAGCATGTTATGTACAATTTGTCACTGTTTTAAATTGACAATCTCTCAGGCATTTGAAATTTTTGGACAATGTCACAACATATATCTTTTCAGAACCTCCGAGCGCTCCAATGACGTCAATCCTCGATAGCTCTGCGCACTTTCAGAGGAGATGTGAGGAGATGAAGGTGTCCGACAGGGGAAAAGCCGCTCTTGTCAACGCTGGTTTTGAAACACTGGGTCAGTTGGCATTCGGCGTTGGTCAGCCAGGGATGGCCGTGCCGGAACAAGAATTCCAAAGGTTTGCTACAAACATTTTTGGTGCGATGGCCAACATGCGAGACATCGCGTCATTGAAGCGTTTGCTTTTCGAATCCCAAACCATGACAATGGCTCAGTTGAGGGAGCAGATTTCGAACCCCGAGGCGGCCTTGTCTCGGAAGATTCCTCCGATCGAAAGGGAGGCCAAGATGCGGCAACTGAAAGCCCGGCTCCCGGGCGTGGTCATCGAGAAACAGATGGAGCCGAGTCACAGCCTACTCAACTTGGTGGGGCAAATGTGGGAAAACCGCCAATTGCAATATCTTCCCATTGAAAAACTCACCAGCCGAGAACATGAAGTCCTGTTTTCAAAGACTTCCAAACAGCTGTCCATTGACTCGGACAAACTTCTTGTGAAGGAGGAGGCCAAGGTCCCAGATCAGAGTTCAACGACGGAACTTCAGGTGCTTGAGGCGCTGCGAAGACGTGGAATCGCTCTTGCATTCTGTGACATGATGTCGTGGGAAGCACATGAGCGCTACCTCCAGACGCTCTTTGGACATCTGAGGACGGAAGCTCCTGATGGCTATGTAAAGCCATCATTGCAGCAAGTTCTGAAAGCAGACCGTGACGTTTTCCTTGTCTTGATCCGCAAGGACATCAATGTGCGCCGCCGACCTGATGACATCCTCTCACTTGACACTGAGATCATGGTGGCTTTGCAGTCCTATGAAGTTGGATTCCACCTTATGCCATTGCCCAAGCAGAAGACTCAAGAAGCCAAGACGAACCCTACGTCGTATGGCCCTCAGCCGCGCAACACTGGATGGTATGACAACAAGTCTGCACCATACTCCAAAGGAGGTGGAAAAGGGAAACAGAAGGGCAAGAACAAGAAGATGTCCAACATCCTGCCTCGGGAGCTCCAGAACAAAGGGTGTGTCGGTGTTGATGAGCACAACCGGCGCATGTGCTTCAACTTCAACCTTGGAAAGTGCCAAGAGGTTGCAAATGGAGCCGAGTGCAGCAAGGGGTGGCATCTATGTATGAAGAAGGGTTGCCATGCACCCCATAGCGTGGCTGACCATGACAAGAGCAAGGGCAAGGCTTGACGGTTTCCACGCGTCGCGCAACTTCTTGAGCGCGGCGCTTCAATAGAGGATTGCTTAGTTGTAGAGATATTCGCTGGCAGCGGCCGTGTCACAGCCTGTCTAAGACAGTTGGGGATGAGAAGCTCCTTTGGGACCGACAAAGTGAGAAATAAGCAGTGCATGAGTCCTTTGATCGTGGTGGACCTCACAGAACATGAACAGTTGTTATGGGAGTGGCTCAGTAATGAATATGTGGTAGGTGTGTTTTTAGCGCCGCCTTGTGGGTCAGCATCGAGGGCAAGGCAGATACCTTTGAAGAAGCGACTCCTAAGGAGATCATATCGCTTTAATCATGCTGCCCATGGACCACGCCCTCTACGGTCAGATCGTCACCCAAACGGGCTTCCCAATCTGACTTTTTCTGAAAATTCGAGAATCACCATTGCAAACAAATTGTACCACCTTACTGCGAAAGTAGTTCAGTGGGCAAATGATGTGGGTTGCGTCTTTTGTGTTGAGAATCCTCAGTATAGCCTCTTTTGGGCCACTACATTTTGGACGAGCGTTGCACACCTTTGCATGTATACAGTTTTTCACTCATGTCAATATGGAAGTTTGAGAAAGAAAAAGACGATGCTTGCTTTCAATGCCGCCGAATTTTTGGCTATTTCTGCCCGTTGCCCTGGTCAAAATAGCCGTCACAAGCACGCCCGATGGGGACTGAACCGAGCAACCAATGGGTTCGCTACAGCTGAAGAAACTGTATATCCAATGGGATTGGCACGGATCATTGCAGTGATATTTGTTCGAATTTTTACCCAATGTGGGGTTCCAGCTACACCGGAAACCTTGGACCAACTTCATCCAGAATCTCTTCAATCGCTGCAACGAATGCGAGCTCAAGTTGGTCAACAGTCGCGAGCATCCAAGATGCCCCCATTGGTCAGGACATACAAGACCAAGTTTTTTCTGCAAGGACCCAAGTCTAAACTTCCATCTCTTCCAGTTTTCCATCGGCTGCGACAACCTTTGCAATTTTTGGATGAACCAATTCAAATGCTACCTAAAGGAGCCAAGCTACTGTCTTTGCAACACATTCCCTCTTCTGCAAAAGGGGGTGAGGGTTCCGTGAATGTGGAAGATCAGGTGGAATTTCCAACAGTGGATTCACAGACAAAGGGGGGCAATTTTTCGCAATGCAATGTTTTTCAATACAGCAATGATGATGAGCTTTGTGGAAATGTTCCAAATGTTTTCAAATTCCCTGACTCTGCGATGGACAATGAAGATGACACGCATTTGCAAATATGGGGTCTACCTTGGGGACCCGAAGAATTCTTGCGCATGGCAGTCCAGGCTGGTCATCCTGCCAGCCTGCAGTCATTTCTTCCGGAGCGGCTGTTTTTGTGCATTTCGAAAGCCATGACCATGACGTCAGCAGACAGGATGCAGCACAGGGCGCAGACTTTGAAACATTGGTTGAGACGCTCTTTGGAACTGAAGACCGAGGAGCAGAGTTTGCACGCAAAATTGCATAGCGATGTGGCTAAGGTTTTGAAAGGAAAGCGCATCCTTCTCTGGGGGGAAATGTTAGCTGCTATTGGCTATGAGGACATGGGTGTTGTTGAAGAATTTAAAACTGGGTCAAGCTTGGTGGGGGCAACTGAGATAACTGGGTTGTGGCCAAAGAAGTTCACCCCATCGAGCTTGACGACCTCAGACCTGCATGCGATGG
Organism: Cladocopium goreaui; assembly: GCA_947184155.2. Classification (NCBI taxonomy): domain Eukaryota; class Dinophyceae; order Suessiales; family Symbiodiniaceae; genus Cladocopium; species Cladocopium goreaui. Next base: position 84,883 of record CAMXCT020001596.1, on the reverse strand, counting down.
CTTCGGAGCAGAGGAAGACTATCAGCTACAAGCAGGTGGTGTTCTTCGAGGAGGACATTGCTCGAGCGGTTTGGCAACAGACTATGGACGAGGTTGCCAAGGGTGAAATTGAAGGGCCTTTCGAGCTTGGTGATGTCCCATCCCACTATCCTTTGAGTAAGCGTTTTGGCGTACGACAAGGGGGCAAAATCAGGTGTGTGGATGACTTCAGTGGGTCTGGAGTGAATGCTGCTGTGCAGTCTAGTGAGAGCCCTCGCCCTCACACGCTGGACGTTGTAGGTGGGATGGTCATGGCTGCGATGGCACAACTACGACAGGAGACGCCATGGGTGGCACGAAGCTTCGATTTGAAGATTGCGTATCGACAGTGCGCAGTCCGCCCAGACTCTCAGCCCTTCGCGTACATTGTTGTTGGTGACCCGACATCAAAGAGCTTGCGTGCCTTCAGGATGAAAGCGCTGCCATTTGGTAGCGTGAAATCAGTTCACTCTTTTCTGAGAGTAGCCCATAGCATATGTGCCATCTTGACATCAATGTTTTTGATTTTCAATACCAATTACTTCGATGACTTTGTGGTGGTGGCTGATAGATTGGAAGCATCCGGTGTTGAGCACACTATCAAGGCCACCTTTCGCATGTTGGGGTGGTTGTTCGCTGAAGATGGAGCGAAGGCTCCCCCTTTCCAGCCTACAGTCAGTGCACTTGGCGTTACAATTGATGTCTCAGATATGCATCGGGGACAAGTGACTGTGGACAACACGGAGAAACGAATCAATGAACTGAGCCAGACTATTTCACAGATTTTGGACAATGGGAAGCTGCAGAAACTGGAGGCCTTGAGATTACGTGGCAGGATGCAATTCGCTGCCGGTCAAATTTTTGTTTTTTTTTTTTTTGTTTTGTTTTTTTTTTTTTTTTTTTTGTTGTTTTTTGTATTTTTTGTTGTGTTTTTTTTGTTTAGTTTGTTTGTTTTTGTTGTGGTTGTTTTTGATGTATTTTATTTTTGTTTTGGGTTTTTTCTTTTTTTTTTCTTTTTTTTTTTTTTTTTTTTGTTGATTTTTTTTTGGATTTTGAGTTGTGTTTTTTTCGCTTTTTTGGGTTTGTGGTTTTGTTTAGTGGGGGCAGGTTTTTTGGGATGATTTGTTTTTGTTTTTGTTTTTTTTAATGATGTTTTGTTTTTTCTTTGAAGTGAGGGGGAAGAAGTGATTTGGCATTTGTGTGATTGTTTTTGATTTTTTTTTTTTTTTTGGTGTATTTTTTTAAATTTTTGGCCGCATTGCAAGGCGATGCTTGGGCCTAGTCACACAACATGCTTACGCTGCGGACAGCCCTTTGCTTTCAGATGCAGCGACAGCGTCATTGAGGAGGTTTCTCAGTCTCCTGTCCCTGAAGATACCCCGAACTTTGTCTCTTCAGTGTGACGCCACCTGGTTTCTCTTTACAGATGCATCTTTTGACCCTAATGAAGGGACACCAATTGCTGGAGTTGGTGCAGTCCTTGTTGATTCTGATGGGAGGAAGCAGCGTTTCTTCTCAGAACAAATCCCTGGTGAAATATTGAAAGAACTGAACGTTTCGGAGCGTGATAAGTTGATTTTCGAATGTGAATTCTTGTCAATTTTTCTGGCAATGTTAGTTTGGAAAGACATCTTGAAGCAATGCAAAGTGGTTATCCATACGGACAACGATGCAGTTCGAGATTGCTTCATATCATGCCATTCAAGCAGTGTCAATGTGACCCCCATTCTTGAAGCTTGCATCAACTTAGAGTTTGAGATGGCTTGGAATGCATGGATAACGAGAGTGCCCACCGAGTCCAATGTGGCGGACGACCCATCTCGTTTTCAAGTCCAACAGCTTTTGACTGAAGGTTGCAAACTTGATGTTGTTGACATCTCAGCTTGTTGGGCGTGCCTGATCGGTATGGTGAAGAGGGGAGGCGAACGACCAGCACGGCCAACCCCTTTGGAAAAAGGCACTCCTGCAATGCGAGGGTCGTCAGGTTGAGACTTAATGCAGCAGACCAACGGGTAAGCAAACTAAGTGTCAGCATGATGTGATGAACTTTGTGAATCAACCGAGCTTTGGATCAAGTGGATCTACATGCACTGTGCAATTCAACATGTTTTCTTGTGACAATGGTCCTCATGACAATGGTCTTATTTTCATGTACAAACATGTTTCTTTGTAAAAATTTCGCAGCCCGCCCTCAGCCACCCTAAATGGGGTTGGTTGGGGGCCAAACCCAAAGCCTGGCGAACGACCAGCACGGCCAACCCCTTTGGAAAAAGGCACTCCTGCAATGCGAGGGTCGTCAGGTTGAGACTTAAATACTTGTTTTTGCAGATGGCACAGCGTGAGGCATATGAAGGCCCAGCTTTTCGAATGTTTGATCACATCGAACAAATCTCTCAAGACAAACCCGACTGCAGGTTCGGGTCGATGCTAGTTATTTTTGGCTCGAAACTGCAGCAAACATCCAATACTTCGGCTTCTTTTTGAACATCATTTGGTTTCATGGCCAGTGAAGTAGCAAAGTTGACGGCTGAGGCTTTGCGAAGTCCCGACTGTGCATTCTCAGCAACGAAGGCGACAAAGGCCGCATGGGACGCAGCATCTGTGGCATCGACTGCAGCATCGGCTGGAGCAACGCTTGCAGCCCTGGCAATGCAAGCTACGGAATTGACAGTCCAGAGCTTTACTACTGCAGGCCAAGCCTTGACTGCTGTTCAATCACAAGCCATGAAAACAGTGGGGCAGGCTAGTGGAAGCGGTGGCGCTGCTGAGCTGAAGGTTATGGGTGGGGTTGTCATTATTTGTGCCGGACTATGGGATGTTGTGTGGGGTATCGAGGGCCTTGTGGCTGGGCACGGCCACCAGAACATGATGACCAAGATCAAGGAGGGCTGTGATAAACTCCTAGCTGTGCTCAAGAAGGGTTGTGATGACCAAAGAATGTCTGGCGAGGCAAAAGCGATTCAAGCAGAGGTTGAAAGCATCCGCAGCTGGATCAGGGTTCACAATGGCTCCCAGGGCGGTGCCAGGATTACAGGCGGAGTTGCTGGCATCACATCAGGGATTCTTCTGCTGTTAGCACCCGTAACTTGGGGAGCAACCCTGATCCCTGCCGCTGTGACAGGCGGCATTGCCGCCACAACCACCACAACCAGTGCGGTGGCGAAGGGCTTCGTGGATGCTGACCATGCCAAGCAGTTGGAAGAACGACTTGCAGCTTTGCAAAAGTCTTTGGACAGCATCTTCCGCAAGGAAGCCGCTGGAAATCCGAGCCTCGCGCAAGAATGTCCCAACATCTGCAAGATTAAAGCCAACCGGATGACGCTGGCCTACACCATGACCAAGGGCAAAGGCATGCCAAGGTTTGGGGATCCACCCAGAGGGGATACAGATGCAATCAAGAAGACACGCTTCCCTCGCTGGTATCGTGCTTCCCTGATCATTGATGATTGTCACCGCTGCACAACCCCGTGGTACGACAACTACGCAGGCCTGGAGAAGGAGATGGTGCAGCTGGATCGAGGCCACATTGTTCCTGCCAAGCTCGGGGGCTCCGGGAGCTTCGTCAATCTTTTTGCTCAGAACCGGAAGCAGAACCGCGGCGCTTGGAGGAGGGAAGAGGAAAAAATGGTCAATCTCATTTGCGAGGCACGCGAAGGGGCAAAGATCGAATGGAGCATTGACTTGGTTAGAGGAGAATCTCATTACTTGGTCTGTCGATTACTTCAAAGGCTTGTTCTGCTGATTCTATTATGTGCTGGGCCGCTTCTCAGAGCCTGCTGGCCGACTTGCTTCGAGTTCTACAACCAAAGTTGTGTCATGATGGACTCTTGGGTGACTCTTGGGTGACCAGTATTCAATGATTTCGATGTGTAGAAGTGTAGATAGGCACTGTTGGATGTTTCGAGCACAGCTGATTTTGCTTTATTTCCCTCCGCCACGGAGATGGGAGTTTTTTGCCAAAGAATTCACAGATCAGCTTGTCAGATTTGTTTGGCGGGTTGCCTGGATGCTTCATAGTCAGCTGCGTGCCTGCAGTTTCTTTATGGGTTGCCAGGGTTGCATGAGGTCTCCCATTCTGTGCAGGGTTCTTTCGCATTTTTCGCCTTCCAAGAAGGTTTTTGGGTGCTTCAGTAGTATCCGATGCAGCTGCAGATTATTATCGTAACTGCCTGCCTTGAAAAGGTGCTTAAACCCATTGGCAGCGAGTCCAAAATGACCAGTGGTTGCGTTTGGTTGTGACCACAGTGGCAATTAGCAGAGCTCGCTTCGTGCAAGTGCCCATGTTCCCGCGGCATTGTTGCCTGCGCAGGAGCACAGCTCTGTGCAAAACGCTTTCCGGACGGTAGTTTGGATGGTTTACAGGCTCTGCGGCAAGAGGCTCTCTACTGGAAGCCTGGAAAAAAGACATTTGCGGCAACTGGCTGTGGATTTCTGACACGAGACTGCACCTTGGAAACTACTACCAATAATACTAATAACACCCGCAACAATTCGATCTTTTGCATAAATGGAACCCATGCTCTGCAGAAGCACGAGAGATTTGTTATGCAGCTGCAGTCTTTGTGCAGAATGCAATCGCCAAATGATCCATATGCTGCAGCCACCAAAGTTCAAAGTAAACCTCGAAGTGGACGACCAGAGCATAAGCAGATTGGGGCGATTGCCAGTGCCTTGATCTTGGGAATCACTCTCCTTTTCCGCAACAAACAACTAACAAAGGTAGGCCGAGTCTTCCACATGGAGGTTCAACAGATTTCAACAGCAGGTACAGGGTCCCTGTATAGTCCTCAGAGCACCTTTGAAATGCCATGGACTTGGAGCAGGTCTGCCCCTCAGTTCTGCGTTCCTCTCCAGCGAAAGAAGGCGAGCTAAGCGCAGCTTCGAAGCACTGAGGAAGCACCACTTGAAGAGCGAGTGGGGCAGATCGAGGTGCCTGCAGATCCAGCACCCAACACCCACCAATCATCAAACATCATCAAACAACCAACTGTGATGGTGAAATGATTGATTAAACATGATGTGAAAATATGTGAAACATGACCCGAAACATGATTTGAAACACATTTTCCATGACTTTCTCCACATTCCCTGGTGCCAGATAGAGCTTCAGCGAGCTTTGGAGGAAGTCGAGGCCGTTGCGGCACCTGACAAAGCCATGGAGCAGATTTGGTAATGGATAGAACCCCCCAATAACAACCATTGGTCAATGATGACTACTGACTGACCATTAATAATCAATGGTGATTCAATGGTTATTATTGGCGGGTTGCTAACCATTAATAAATAGACAAAACTCACATAAACCAGCCATTTTTAATGATGATTTCTTGATTAGAACAATCAGCAATCCAGGCAATCCACTAATATCACCAAAGTTTCCCTTGGGACCTCGAGATCCAAGATGATCCAAGCCCGGCTCACGGCTTGAGGCATGTTCAGTCCTTGTGCTGTCGCTGGATGGCGTCAGCCTTGGAACGGCTTCAGGCTCCGCAGGCCAGCAGATGCTGGACATGTCTTGACGACCTGGTTGGTACTGACGGTACTGGCTACTTTCGCCATTTTTTCAACCTTCGTTTAACTTCGTCTCAAGAAATCCAAGCAGACTTTAGAAATCCTGCTGAGGTACCTACTTAGCAGCTACCTAGCAGCTATTGTAGCAGATCCGATCCACATCAAAGATTGGCTCCTCAAACAAGGAGGCCGACGCCTGGAGACCGACTCGGAAGAGACCCTGCGGTTGAAGGCGCAGGGTGCCATGGCAGTTCAATGAACCTCTCCGGAACTCTCCAATGAAACCAGGAAATCCCTTCGACTTGCTGGATAATATGCTAACCCTACAGGTGTGCAGCTTTTTTTCAATGACTGTCTCTTCAACAGTGGTGCTGACTATCGTGAGTTCCTGGTGCTTTCCTGATATTTTGTTTCCCAGGCCCGCATCGATGTGTTGGAAGAAGCCTGGGCCCTTCGAAGTACCACAGTGGGACAGAGGGCCGAGGAGCGGACCATGATGGCCAGGGGTCTCTCATGTTACGCTGCACGGAATCCAAAACAGAGCTGGCAAGGAGTCCATTGCGCGAGTTGAGGAGGAGGCGCCTGAGCAGTTTATGTTTAAACTTTGAACTGATCAGCTTCGCAAAGATTGAACAAATCTGAGGTGAAGAAGATTTGGAGGGAGTTGTTGTCAAAGGAACGCCGTGAGCTGAATTACAATCATATTTTCACTTTATGAGTTTACAATTTGGATGTCCCATTCTTTTGACAAATTTGATTCTTTTCATTTCTTTTCCACTTTTTTGGCGTCCAAGGCAACCCATCCAAAGAGTCTGGACACGTCGAGGCCGTAGCGGTAGCCATCGATCCCCAGAGATCCAATGGGGATTGCTAAGCGGCTAAGCAGCTTAGCGTTTCGAATCTAGAAAAATATGATAAACATCATTAGACAACATTAAACAACATTAAACATCTACAGAAGATTGGAACATTGATATCATTGATATCATTGATATCATTGATATCATTGATATCCAATTACTGAATATCCCATTCATATCCATAGAATGGCAAAACCCCGGCAGGCAAGGCTCATTGAAGACCTGAAGCAACGGCTTGAAAAGACCCAAAGCCAGGTCGGCTGATCCCGGCTGATCCCGAAATGGGGTCAAAATCAAAACCCATGGGAATGTTCACATCAAAAATCATCAAAATAGCTGGTTCTTATGGATGGAAATGGATGTTCCATCCTCCTAAAAGATGTTTTGTACTTACATGTACTTACCATACTGTAGCTGAATGTAGCTGTTGACCCATCCGGATCATCCGCATGTCAAGAACTTGACAAGGGATGGTGCTTCTTGATGGACGATTTGCTCGCACTAGGGGGGCAGAGATTTTTGTGTGTTTCTGGAAGGTGGCTGAGTTGAACGCGCTCAAACCTGAAGATGTGGACTCCTTGATGAAAAAGATGATTGATGAGGTGTGCTCATGTGAGCACTTGGAAATGATGTCCAGCAGTTGTCGTGAAAGGTATACTTAAATCAAGAAATGTAACATTTGACATACTTAAATCAAGATAGAGCTGTGACCTCGTGAGATAGTATGCTGTATGTTGCAGAATCACTGGACATGAAGGAATCATTTGGAAATATTTGGAACCAACGTTTTTTTTTTGAAGCTCACGTCGTGTGTTCCCTTGGAGGTCGGTCATTCTGTGAAGCTCTTGGGGGACCGATGCTCGAAGCTGGAGGTCCAAGCTGAACTTGGTGACCAGCAAGATATGGAGACATGGATCAATAGCTATGAAAATAGCATTTTTAGTGGGACGAACATCCATAAATCCCAGCTATTTTGATGTGAACAAAAAAGGGGTACTATTGGTTTTGACACACTGCCATATGGAGACATGGGAATGGTACAGTGTTGTAGCATAAAAATTGGGAATGTGCAGAATGATGCGAATGTCAACCTCGCAGAGACAGCTTGTTTTTTCAGCTCAGCCAGGTGGAGCTTGCAACAATGCAGGCGACAGATGTATCCTCTCAGGCGGATCGGGAACGCACTGAACAGCTGGAGAAGATGGTGAGAGCCTCAACGCTGTCGAACCCAGACGTGTTTCTATTTCATCAAAAAAGAAACCCAGAGATGGTTTCCACATATGGGTTTGTCTGAAGATAGGGTAAGATATACCCCAAATCAACTGCTTCATTATCATATTTCCACAAATCAAACAATCACTTACCTCAAAAATTCATGGTGAATCATGGTCTACTCCATGCTCCAGTCAACATTTTCTCCATATTTTTTCATATTTTTTTCTGGAAAATTTTCTGAATCAATTCACGGTGGAACTTTCGCCATTTGGCGCGCAGCAGCAGCGGCATAGGTGGATCTATTGCTGCAGCAGCGGCGCCAGGATCTGCAGGAGAGCCAGGCCAACTTTCGAGAGGTTGAAGCCAGGCCCAAATGGGACCCGCGGAGTTCCATGGGGCGATGGGAGGAATCCTCCTGGTCAACATGAGAATATCATAAATGAATATAAATGATATATGGGGATCATCCAACTTGAAATCATCTCAATGAATCTCAACGATTTGTTATTGGTGTTTTTTTTGGGACGCCCAATTATTGGGGTGAAGTTGGAGAACTCGTCATGTTTTTGGCAGGTTGGATCGTACCAACTGTTGTCTCCATCTGTCCTGCAGGTTTCTTGATCTAGACCAGAGAGATCATGCAGAGGCGGAGATGAAAAATCGGGGGTTGTCTAAAACAATGGGTACTCAGGTACAGTTGCCTGGCTGGTACAGTATTGGTTTATCAGTTTATTATAATTTTCCCAATGAACACGGCAATTTTTTGTATAATGTTGTGGTGTTCCCCCCAGTTTGAGAGACAAAATTGAAAGATGCAACCCGATCATGTCCAGAAAAGCTGGCGCCAAGAAGCAGAGGACCGGGCTGCAACGCTGTGAGATGTGTGGTGCTGACACAAGACCACTCTGCCACAGGCCATTCGAAAGGAGATCCAAGAAGTGCGCTCAACCCACGTGCCTTCACTTTTCCAACAGCATTCCTGACATGTTTTGCAACATTTGTCGGTCTCGGTACGAGCCCAACCTGGCGTCATAGTTGTGCAGGGGCCCTTTGTTTGTTCACAGTTTATCAATTTTTTGTTTACAGATGGCACAGCGTGAGGCATATGAAGGCCATGAAAGCCATGCAAGAAGGGCTTGCAGCAGTCCGTGCAGAGGTCAAGAAGTGTGTTGCTCAGACACCGATGTGCTGATTTTGATTTGACAGAATGACCGCCACAGTTCTGTTTGAGGCTGAGCGAAGTGGTTGAAGCTGTTCAAGCCTCAAGCACACCTCGCGCAGAGGCACGGCTACAAAGTTGCAGCTGGCTGAACGTGCAGGTTGACATGGCCATATTCAGTGGCCGCAACTTCTAATCAAGGTCCTTTTTCTAGGGATTACATTCCCATTTCTGGGTTGCGAAGGGTCTGTAAGCTGTATTCTGCTAGGAATCTGGGCACCAAACTGATTGAGAGGGAAGCGACAATCTCCAAGTTGGGAACCTCATTCCGTCAAATGGTTTATATTTGTTCGTGACAGTAGAAATGCCATAAAGGGCCACAACTTCCCGCAGTTTGTAACAACTTTGTACCATGTTTCCCCCCCGGCAATTTCACCATATTTAAGATATTTAAGGCATATTCAGGCATATTTGACCATATTCCAATTTTTCGAGTCGCTGACCAGCAGCCAGGCCCAGGCCGATGGCTCCTCCCGGGAGGTCTTGGCATTGAAGGCTCAGGTCAGTGACCTCCAGGAGCAGGTGCCCGGAGTTACGAGTTACCCGAGTTACCCGCAAGTTATGGGTGGCCTTGGCGAACATGAAGGAAAACCCTGACAATTATGGGAAAACGTAGCAGCGTTGGATCTATTTGGACGGAATTGGGTCGATTAAATTTGGCTGTTTTGATATGTCTTAAATGATAAATGGGTGGTTTCGATGAGAGAAACGATGGTGGAACTGTGGAACCCAGGGGGTTTTTGGGGGATGCCACATTTTCAGATAACCCCTGATGTAGCAAGATGTTCCACCTTTAAGTGGAAACCAATCATGGGGGTTTGGGCCAAATCTCCAATTTCTGGCAACGGACCAAGGAGTTGGTTTCAAATCTTCCCCATCATTCATCATTCATCAATCTATTCTGTCTATTCTAATATTTTCCCATCATTTTCCCAGATTGACAGTGTTTTTTCATGTTTTTTATCCCCATCAAAAGCTCCATGGCACCAGGTGACCCTTCTGGTGGTGAGAGGTTTGGAAGAGCGCTTTGCCAACTTGCGCGCCGACGTCTCGCGCGAGGCCATCCCAATCGGTGTTTCTTTTCTGATTTTTGAGGCCATTGCTTCGACAATTTGGCAACGGTGAAGTTGATTTATCAATGTAGGTCACGGCAGCCGTGCGCGAGACAAAGGAGAACTGGGCAGGTCATGAGAATTTGGATGTTTGACTCAGACCTTTTTTGCACTTTTTGGATGCATTTTGTTCATTCTAACTTGCCATTCTTGTGCAGATTTTTTTTTTTGCCAGTCGCATCTCGAAGACTCTCAGCTCTTGAGGCTCGGGGCCTAGTGGTTTCATTGGTTTCTGTGGAGACTTTTTGATGTGAATTTATTCCAATTCGGAACATCCAACCTGGATCAGGTTGATGATATTGATGGTGTTTGTTGAGGTTTGTTGACGTTTGTTCCAGTTTGCTCCCATTCTCAAATTGCATGTGGCAATTAGGTGGAGTGAGATCAAAACACCCATGACAATTTGCTGGAAGGTGTTTCATTTTTTTTCATATTGTTTCATCATGCTAAGCTGCTATGTGATAATCTCACGACATCCCACGACTATATAAGGCACCCCGCTTTTTTGGGCTTCGCTATCACCGAATTGGTAAAATTGGGTAAATGGGGGAATGGTTGACTTTCTCAAATTCATCATTCATCATTTTTTCCTCAGTTCGACTATATTAGGAGTATACCAGTCAGTATACCCCATTATTTCCAGACTCGTCGTGCTTAGGCTTGGCCGGCCTCCCAAGCAGAGCTGAGCGCTGAAATGCAGTCCATGCGTTCAGAGCGACAGGAGGAGCGACCTGAGCATCAGAGGGTTCATGATTGGAATGGAACAACCACATGGTTTCCTGTAGATTTCCCTGAAACCAATCCAATGATGATGTTCATGAAGATGTTCATGGTTCCCTGCTCATGTGGTTCCATTGTTTGGATTTATTTGGATTAATATACAAAAAATTGGGCACATTTTTGGGTGGTTGAGATTTACTTATTTTACTTCCTCTAGAACCCTGGATGGTGCGATACTACAAAGGAGCAAATTATGATTCTGCTGCCGTTTAAAGATGAGTGGAGTCACCAGATGATCCAGTGCTGAACATTCTATGGCCGAGTTGCCCAAGAGTGAAGCGAGCGACGCGTAGAAAGTCGGCCGCAGCGCGCGGCAAAGAGTCAGCTCGTCACCATGGCGATGGTGCCATGGCGTGTTGCAGGTGTTTTATTGGTGATTTGCAGAGCTGTCAGGCTGTGGGGTACATCTCCAAAGTGGGGGGATAGCCAGCGAAGAAAACGGGCACTTGGTGGCGCATTTCTAGGGAAACTGGGAAACCATCCTCCTTGGGGAGTGCAGTTTCAGGCCCTCTATGATGACCCTGCTGAGGACTATATGGTGGCGCAGGTCTATGGTGAGACCATTGAGAAAGAAATGAAGCAGCCTGGACTGAATGGAACACATCAACTGAAAAGATACAACAAATAAATACATTTGAACATGTCTTGGTAATTTCAGAATGCTTTTCGTTGTTTGGATCCGTTTGAGGCACTTTAAGAGAATCCGCGAAGAGCAGCTTGCGAAGAAGAGAGCTCAAGAAGAAGCTTTGGGCATTGCTGTCTTCTTCTCAGATCAATCTAAATGACTTGCAGCGGCCACAGCAGTGCTTGGGTGCTTGAGGCCAAGAACATTTTGACCCAGCCAAAGCATAAGTCGTCCCTTGGATGAACAGTATCAACAGCACTCATGTTGATGATCAGTTGAATCGGCTCATGTCCCACTGGGTCCCACTGGGCCTGAGGTGCCAAGTCTCTCAGCAACTTGTCCAGAGAGTGCTTGGATGGGCTTGGAATGCGAAGCTGCGATGGCCATGTTTTGCTTGAATCACATATACTTCCGCCGAGGCTGGAGCAATCCTTGGGCCACTTTCCCAATCCGCATCCGCATGATGGCAAGCCACGTCACTGGGACAGCAACTGGACCAATTGAAAAACTCGGATCCGCAGATGGCGAGGCACTTGCTGACTTTTGGTGATTTGCAGGACCTGATAGGACCTGATTTGGATAATTATCTGCCACTTGGGAAGACATCTGAAGTGCCAGATCTTTGAAGTTTCTGAGGCGTGCAATCGGATCCGCAGAAGATTCTGCGCTTTGGAGTGACTGGAGAAGGCCCATTAGTTCCAACAGCTGATGCAATACAACGACATTGCAGACAAGGAAGCAGCAAAGAGCAGAGTACATTTGGGTGCGCTCTCTGAAACCAGAATGGAGTCAGAGGATAAGCCGATTCAACTTGAGTACGGTAAATTTTGGGATGACTGGGATGCGAAGTTGATTGTCCGCAGGTCAAGGTAGAGGCTCCTTGGCTGCAGACGAATCTGGATTTGTAGAGCAGTGGACGACGGGTGGGGCGCCACACAAGGTGCCTATTTGAAGTTGGAGAAGACCAAAGGAGGTCCCATTGAAAGGCGGGCCTCCGTTATCATTTCCTGGACGGAGTTGTTCAACCAAAACAAACATTCTCAATGTCAACAAAAAGAGAGATGTGCATTTCATCAGAAACCATGGGGTAATTTCATGCAATTTCATCACCTCCTGGTTCCATCTCATTTCTGGACGCTTCAACATCTTCAACATATTCAAACATGTTAAAAAACCCAACTGGTGATCGATCTAAAGGTCCTTGTAAGGAGTTTTAATTGCGAAAGCCGTGCATGTTATGTTGGAAACCCTCGCGAAAGTTTTCTTTCGAGTTCGCGAAAGTAAAATTTTATTTCGCGAAAGTTTCGCGAAAGTTGGGTATTATAATCATTATATGTAAAGGGCTGCCACCCACTGCCGCCCGGGGTCCGGCAGGAGAAGGGCACCAGAGAATGCGAGTAGCAGTAGCCAAGTTTCCAAAAGTGAGGCTTTGCGAGAGCCAAACACCAAGGCCCCTGGTCTTCGCTTTTCCTTCAGTGCACCCCCTGCTGATGGCCGGGGTCTGTGAATAGGGATATTTTCGCGAAAGTTCCGCGAAAGTTATGCGAAAGAGCGGGCGAAAGTCAAAGTGCATGTTGAAGGGGGTGGGCCAGTAAACTTTGCAAAAAAAAGTCTGTCCTGAGAAGGGATTCCGTGATGCTAGCTGCATGTTTAAAAGGCTACCAAGAAGTGATCCGAAATTCTCTGGCGTAATTTGGCAGTTGGTGAACGAATCTTCATAAGAGGTGTTGTTGGCCAACATGGGCCCCGCGAAAGATAAACATGGAGTTCGCGAAAGTTTCGCGAAAGTAAAATTTTTATTCGCGAAGAATGTCCGTTCCGGGATAAAGGAATTTTGATCAACAACCAACTGTGTTTATCGAGCATCAGAGGAATCAAGAAATGTGTGCCATGCCTGTGCTTTGGACGTTGGAGTGTAGTTGACTCTACGTGGTGCGCGTCAAAACATGGCTTGTTTTCCCATCAAAGGGGATCGTCATCATAGTCATCCCCCCGTTCATAGGGGTTAATTCCAGCAAGACAGATTACAGCAAGTGCGGAGGGCCAACATCCTTAATAGACTGATGATGTTAATACAATATACCCAGCAAAGTATTCCAGGACAATGGAGGTGAAACCTCAGTCATGGAGGTTTTATTGGGGTGCCTCCAAATCATCCCAAGTCAGACCATTCTAGGATCGAAACCCATGGTGACTTGGGGACCCCAATGGAAAATTGAAACCCTCCATCTGAATCCACCAAGATCATCCAAGATCCAAAGGTATGGCCGAGCCCTCACAACAGCACAAGAGATTGGTTGGACAGCTGGACCCGCCACGAAGCTCGGCTGGTCAGATTCCCGAAGTAGCACCAAAAACGGCAATTTTAAGGGGTATACTCAGCAAACTTTGATTTTTTTTTGGATATGTTTTTCGGACTTGAAGTTTGCAGTTCTTCGCTCTGAGATTCTCAGGAAGACCTATACTTCGTCTCCCTTTGCTCATCGACCACTGATTCAGTCACAGTCCGCAACCTGGACTTGGAATACTTGGAATGGCAGTGCAGTGGATAGCTTCGTTTCATGGTCTGCGTCTGCACGGTACATGGTCTCTGGTGGCCAGGTTCTACCGTCCCATGGGCGTAAGCTTCTCAACAGGGGCACTCTGAGCCGCGTCAGGTGTCAGCTTCAATCTACATATTTCATCATATTTCCCAAAACTGGGCTGCAAAGCAGCTGAAGTTTGTCCCAGATTTATGGATACTTCCATCAGTCTTGTATCACTTGACGCCTTCGAGGTCGTCTAATGGGAGACGCAAGTCCAAAACGACTCATTCAACAGTCAAAGGTCCAATTTGATCCAATTTGTCTCTTTCTTGTTGTCCAACTTGCTCTTCCTTCGTAAATGAGTGATCAGCTAAGCTGCACCAAAAAGGGAGGCATTTGAATGTTTTTCAGCATTTGGAAATTTTGGAAGCATGTGTGCCACAGTGTGCCTGCAACATCTGCAACTGCCGGCAACCACAGTATCCAGCCTTGCCATGCCTTGCCTCCAGGATCGAGGTCGGCTGGAGTTGTTGAGCCGGGAAGCAGAGGGTCTTGGACGCCAGGCCAAGGGGCCCTGGTGGAATGATCATCAGATTCAACACAAAAGTGCCAACTTGTGCCACCAAAACTTGGGAGGGTAAACCGGGCGAATAGTCATCCAGTCATCCATTAATAGAGTTGTAGCATGGTGGGCTGACCATACCCCATATGTTTTGACCACGTGGCTGGGTGAACTGGGTGACCAGGTGGTCCACATCCGCCGAGAGCTATCCCTTGGACCTAGACCAGAAGCCGCCGAGGCGGGAGAACTGACGACGAAAATCTTAAGTTGGAAGCCATTTGAAGATGTATAGTCCTTATAGTCACTAATAGTCCTGATGGTCCTAATAGTCCTAATAGCATCCAATAGTGGGTCCAACTCACTGGTACAATGCCCCGCTTTTTTGGCATGTTCTTGTCCTCGCAAAGTACCAGGAGCCTCCGGCACCTGTGGAAGCTTCCTCTAACGGTGGCTTGTTGGAAGGCTCGATGGCAAGCACAACAGCTGGATAGTGAAGTTTCTTAGTTTCTTCGCAGCGATGAGTTTCTGGAGGTCTCTTCTCGGAGACTCCAAAGGCAGCGAAAGGTACGATTCGCAGTGCTGCGAAGATGGCATCCATGGCCACTTCGCGGTCGCCACGTCGGGACGCCTAGGATAGACTTGGCAAAGCCTTTGCTGGACTTGCGACATGTGAGTATGCATCAATGATCATCAATGTAAATTTAAAGCGCTTACGCGCGACAGCCGGCCAGGGGCCCAACTATGTTGGCCCATCTCTTGGCTATGTTGGCCTAGGTTGGCTGAGCTTGGAGCTATGTTGGCCCAGCTTGGGGCTATGTTGGCCCATCTTGAGACCTATGTTGGCTCATGTCGCCCCATGTGGAGACAAAAGATTCGAAAAATGGGAACCGCAAAAAACACTGTAAAATGCAGGATATTTTGATGGTCGGCGGGCTATGTTGGCCCATCTTGGGGCTATGTTGGCCTATCTTGAGGGCAATGTGGGCCCATCTTGGGGCTATGTTGGCCCATCTTGGGGCTATGTTGGCCCATCTTGGGGCTATGGTGCCCCATCTTGGGGGCTATGTTGGCCCATCTTGAGGCCTATGTTGGCCCATGTTGACCCACCTTGAGCCACAATATCCAAAAAAGGCGAAAAAATGGGAAGCACAAAACACCGTAAAACGCGGGGGTTTTTGGCGGGGGGGAGAGGTCGGCGGCAGGGGCGGCGGCCCCTCTCTCCTACGGAGAGGAGAGAAACGCCTACGGCAATGCCACGGCCACGGGGCCCCTGGCCGGATTTAAGCGCTTACGCGCGACAGCCGGCCAGGGGCCCAACTATGTCGGCCCATTGTGTGGCTATGTTGGCCTATGTTGGCGTATGTTGGCCTATCTTGCGGGCAATGTGGGCCCATCTTGTGGCTATGTTGGCCCATGTTGGCCTCATGTTGACCCATGTTGAGCCAGAAGATCCGAAAAATTGGGAACAGCAAAAAAACACTGTAAAACGCAGGATATTTTGATGGTCGGCGGCCTATCTTGGGGCTATGTGGGCCCATCTTGGGGCTATGTTGGCCTAGCGTGAGGGCAATGTCGGCCCATCTTGGGGCTATGTTGGCCCATCTTGGGGCTAGGTTGGCCCATCTTGGGGCTAGGTTGGCCCATCTTGGGGCTATGTTGGCCCATCTTGGGGGCTATGTTGGCCCATCTTGGGGCTATGTTGGCCCAGCTTGAGGCCTATGTTGGCCCATGTTGGCCCATCTTGAGCCACAAGATCCGGAAACGGCGAAAAAATGCGACGAGCACAAAACACCGTAAAACGCGGGACTTTTTGGCGGCCGGGGGTGTCGGCGGCTGGGGCGGCGGCCCCTCTCTCCTATGGAGAGGAGAGAACTGCCGTACGGCAAGGACACGGCCAGGGGGCCCCTGGCCGGATTTTAAGGGCTGACGCCCCTCGTCGGCTCCGCCGGATTTCTCGACCCTCCATTTCATCGCAGTGTGGGCTTGAAAGCTTTTGGATGGGGACCTGCTTCAGAAATATAGTCCTTATGTTGTTTGAAAAAAGTTCATCGAATAGGAACTTTGTTGGAAATAAAATAGACGGCTTTTTTGGGGAGCAAGTGAGTTCCCGAAAGCTCCTGCCAAGGGTTTTTCCCGAAGAACTGCTGCCAATTTCAACTTGTTACTTCGTGTAAAGGCGCCTCTGTGCAAAGACTTCTCTGTGTAAAAGCTTTTGTGTGTAAAAGTTTCTGTGTGTAAAAACCACTTTGTGTAAAGACTTCTTTGTGTAAAAGCTTCTGTGTGTGAAAGCTTCTCTGTGTGAAACGTCTGTGTAAAGATTTCACTGTGTGTAAAAGCTTCCGTGTGTAAAAACTTTCTGTGTAAAGTGTAAAGGCTTCTCTGTGTAAAAGCTTCTGTGTGTAAACGCGTCTGTGTGTGAAAGCTATATATCTGTGTAGAGACTTCTTTGTGTAACAGCTTCTGTGTGTAAAGGCTCCTAGACGTTTGTGTGCAAAAGCTCCTTAGAGTAAAGACTTCTCTGTGTAAAACCTTCTGTGTGTAAAAAGCTCCTTTGTGTAAAGACTTCTCTGTGTAAAAGCCCCTGTGTGTGTAAATGCTTTTGTGTGTAAAAGCTCCTCTGTGTAAAGGCTTCTCTGTGTAAAAGCTTCTGTGTGCAAACGCGTCTGTGTGTAAAAACTCAATCTGTCAGGCCTTCTTCGTGTAAAAAGTTCTGTGTGAAAAAGCTCCTAGACGTTTGTGTGCAAAAGCTCCTTAGAGTAAAGACTTCTCTGTGTAAAACCTTCTGTGTGTAATAAGCTCCTTTGTGTAAGGACTTCTCTGTGTAAAAGCCCCTGCGTGTGTAAAAGCTTGCTGTGTGCAAATGCTTTTGTGTGTAAAAGCTCCTCTGGGTGAAGGCTTCTCTGTGTAAAAGCTTCTGTGTGCAAACGCGTCTGTGTGTAAAAACTCTCTCTGTCAGGCCTTCTTCGTGTAAAAAGTTCTGTGTGAAAAAGCTCCTAGACGTTTGTGTGCAAAAGCTCCTTGGAGTAAATACTTCTCTGTGTAAAACCTTCTGTGTGTAAAAAGCTCCTTTGTGTAAAGACTTCTCCGTGTAAAAGCCCCTGTGTGTGTAAAAGCTTGCTGTGTGTAAATGCTTTTGTGTGTAAAAGCTCCTCTGTGTAAAGGCTTCTCTGTGTAAAAGCTTCTATGTGCAAACGCGTCTGTGTGTAAAAACTCTCTCTGTCAGGCCTTTTTCGTGTAAAAAGTTCTGTGTGAAAAAGCTCCTAGACGTTTGTGTGCAAAAGCTCCTTAGAGTAAAGACTTCTCTGTGTAAAACCTTCTGTGTGTAAAAAGCTCCTTTGTGTAAGGACTTCTCTGTGTAAAAGCCCCTGTGTGTGTAAAAGCTTGCTGTGTGTAAATGCTTTTGTGTGTAAAAGCTCCTTTGTGTGAAGGCTTCTCTGTGTAAAAGCTTCTGTGTGCAAACGCGTCTGTGTGTAAAAAGCCTTCTGTGTAAAGACTTCTTTGTGTAACAGCTTCTGTGTGTAAAGGCTCCTAGATGTTTGTGTGCAAAAGCTCCTTAGAGTAAAGACTTCTCTGTGTAAAACCTTCTGTGTGTAAAAAGCTCCTTTGTGTAAAGACTTCTCTGTGTAAAAGCCCCTGTATGTGTAAAAGCTTCTGTGCGACTCCTCCATCCAGCTTTCTTTCGGGTCACGCTGTCGTCCAGTTTCAATCTGCAACATTGTTTCTTGTGGAAGAATGCAAAGAACAGGTGAAAGCATCGCAGGTTAAAAAATTGAACATAAACAGGGCACAGAGTGCTGTAATTTACAACATTTTGCGCTGTCAGATGGCAAGAACCCGCGTAAATACCACAGTTTTAGTCCCCGAAAGTGGCTAAACCACTGTTATTTGCAGGGTTTCGTTCACGTCACGATCTTCGATTTTTTGAAAAACGCGTAAATACCAGCGTTTTTTGCGTTCATCAATGCAAAAAATCGGTTCAGAAAGGGAAGAAAATGCTGTAATTTACAGGGGTTTGGCGCCGCCACGGGCAAAAAACTGCGTAAATACCAGCGTTTCGGCGTCCAACAGTGGCCAAAACCCCGCTATTTACAGTGTTTCGTGCCTTCCACGTTTTCTTGAAATTGCAAAAACATTGTGAATACCATCAGTTTTTGCGATCAACCCGCCAAAAATGCTGTAATTTACAGTGTTTTTTTGCTTGGCTTTCAAAAACAGTGGTATTTGCGGTGTTTTGTGCATCTTGGGTCCAAAAAGTATTGGTATTTACAGCATTTTCTGCGTTTTTGCAAGGCTCCCGCAAAAGACGTTAAAACGCAAAAATGCTGTAATTTACAGCATTTTGTGACTTTCGAAAAGCGAAAAATCGTCCGAAAAATGTGTCAAAACGGCGCTTTTTTCCGATTTTAGGTACCCTCAAAACGGGGGGGGGGGGAATGCTCTTGGAGACGCTTATGAGCGACCCGGATTCCCGGCCAAAAAGCTCTCCCCCACCCTCCTGAAGGATTTTTGGTGTTTTTCGGGGCCCGGCGTCGGAGGGTCGGCGGCTTGGGGCGCGCCTCACCTTAGAGCTCTAGTCGCTCTGGGACGCTCGTAGGGCAAGCCACTCGTGGGGAGCCGGCGGAGCCGAATTTTTGGGCTGACGCCCCTCGTCGGCTCCGCCGGACCACTCGGCCCTCCATTTCATCGCAGTGTGGGCGTGAAAGTTACTGAATGAGGACCTGCTTCAGAAATATATTCCTTAGGTTTTTTGGAACATATTTGTTGGAATAGACGTTTTTTGGGGAGCAAGTGAGTTCCCGAAAGCTCCTGCGAAGGGTTTTTCCTAAAGAACTGCTGCCGATTTCAACTTGTTACTTCGTGTAAAGGCGCCTCTGTGCAAAGACTTCTCTGTGTAAAAGCTTTTGTGTGTAAAAGTAAAAACCACTTTGTGTAAAGACTTTTTTGTGTAAAAGCTTCTCTGTGTGAAAGCACGTCTTTGTAAAGATTTCTCTGTGTGTAAAAGCTTCCGTGTATAAAAACTCTCTGTGTAAAGGCTACTTCTCTGTGTAAAAGTTTCTGTGTGTAAACGCGTCTGTGTGTTAAAGCTCTCTGTGTAAAGACTTCTTTGTGTAACAGCTTTTGTGTGTAAAAGCTCCAAGACGTTTGTGTGAAAAAGCTCCTCAGAGGAAAGACTTCTCTGTGTAAAACCTTCTGTGTGTAAAAAGCTACTCTGTGTAAATGTGTAAAAGCCCCTGCGTGTGTAAAAGCTTGCTGTGTGTAAACGCTTTGGTGTGTAAACGCTCCTCTGTGTAAAGGCTTCTCTGTGTAAAAGCTTCTGTGTGCAAACGCGTCTGTGTGTAAAAAGCCCTCTGTGTAAGACTTCTTCGTGTAAAAACTTCTGTGAGTTAAAGCTCCTAGACGTTTGTCTGCAAAAGCACCTTAGAGTAAAGACTTCTCTGTGTAAAACCTTCTGTATGTAAAAAGCTCCTTTGTGTAAAGACTTCTCTGTGTAAAAGCCCTGTGTGTGTGGGTAAAAGCTTCTGTGCGTCTCCTCCCTCCAGCTTTCTTTCGGGTCACGCTGTCGTCCAGTTTCAATCTGCAACGTTGTTTCTTGTGGAAGAGTGCAAAATAATGCAAAGAACATGTGAAAGCATCGCGCGTTTAAAAATTGAACATTAAACAGCGCACAAAGTGCTGTAATTTACAGCATATTGCGCTGTCAGCTGGCAAGAACCCGCGTAAATACCACAGTTTTAGTCCCCCAAAGTGGCTAAAACACTGTTATTTACAGTGTTTCGTTCACGTCACGATCTTCGATTTTTTGGGAAACGCGTAAATACCAGCGTTTTTTGCGTTCATCAAGGCAAAACATCGGTTCAAAAAGTGCAAAAAATGCTGTAATTTACAGGGGTTTGGCGCCGTCACGGGCAAAAAACTGTGTAAATACCAGCGTTTCAGCGCCCAAAAGTGGCCAAAACACCGCTATTTACAGTGTTTCGTGCCTTCCACGTTTTCTTGAAATTGCAAAAACAGTGTAAATACCAGCATTTTTTGCGATCAACTTGCCAAAAATGCTGTAATTTACAGTGTTTTTTTGCTTTGCTTGCAAAAACACTGGTATTTGCGGTGTTTTATGCATCTCGAGTCCAAAAAGTATTGGTATTTACAGCATTTTCTGCGTTTTTGCATGGCTCCCGCAACAGAGCAAAAATGCTGTAATTTACAGCATTTTGTGACTTTCGAAAAGTTGAAAATCGTCCGAAAAATGTCTCAAAACGGCGCTTTTTTCCGATTTTAGGTACCCTCCAAACGGGGGGGGGGAATGCTCTTGAAGACGCTGATGAGCGACCCGGATTCCGGCCAAAAAGCTCTCCCCCACCCTCCTGAAGGATTTTTGGTGTTTTTCGGGGCCCGGCGTCGGAGGGTCGGCGGCTTGGGGCGCGCCTCACCTTAGAGCTCTAGTCGCTCTGGGACGCTCGTAGGGCAAGCCACTCGTGGGGAGCCGGCGGAGCCGAATTTAAGGGCTGCCGCCCCTGCCGACGACCCCGGAAGACCTGAAAGAATTCCTAAAGCAAACCCTGCATGAAATTCGACAGAAACCTTAAAGAAACTCGAAAGAAAACTTTTAAGAGATGTAAATCTTTAAGAAACGCGAAACCCGAGTGAATCCCAGAGAAGCTCGGCATGAAATTCTAATTCTTTTGTTTTATTCTCTTCTGTTTGGATCCTAAATGAAATGAACCCTAAAGAAACCAGAAATTGACCTAAAGAAACCATTTGAATGAAACTTTAAATGCATCCTAAAGAGACCCTAGACGACACTCTAATAAGGTTTGAAGGAAATACTAAATGGAACCCAGACATAACGCTTGGACATTCTTACCATGGTTTTGTCCGCGCACAGGTCATGGCCAGACCAAGACCAACGAAAAAGAAAGTACAAATGAGGTTGCAAGCCCCAAAGAAATGGAGCAAAAGCCACCAGCAGAAAAGATTTATGTGTACTCATGCCCTTTTTGCCAAAAATCTGTTACTACGTCAATTGCTTCCGGACATGTCAACCACCGACGCGTGTGTGGGAGACAATTTCGCGTGCAGGATAGCATTCTTCGGCCGACGCTGCCGACAACGCACTTTTCGCACACATGCCCTACTTGTGGAACCTGCGTCCAGGGCACCAAAGAATTTGGGCGAATCCAATGCAAACACAAACAATCTAATGGCCGCGTGTGCTCCCGAACGCAATGGCATGCAAAGTAACGACAAACGACCAGTTCCAGCTGTCTTGTCGGTTTCAAATCCCAGCATAACTTTCTCCTGCCGCTGCTGCCGCGGATGCTGCCGCAGAGCTTCTAATTTACTGGTGTTACTCGTCCTTCTGCTGGCAGTCAAATAAGTTTGAATTTGTGGCCTCCGGCGGCTCGGAAGAAAACAGCTTCGAAAAAAGTACCTCTCGGCAACAAAACACTATGGCTCTGAATGACGAGCTAGTTCCAAAAGCACGCCAAAAATTCTAGACAAACAGCCTTGTTCGAGAGATTCTGTCGCCTGCAGCTGCTTGCAGGACTGGTGGCGGCTGCTGCTGCTGCGGATGCCGGTCAACCAGCTTCGAAAAAAGCAGTTCCCGGCAACAAAACACTATGGCTCTGAAAGACGAGCAAGTTCCAGAACCACGCCAAAAAACTCCCTAACCGGTCGTCTGAAATTCTATAGAAAATTCTATAGAAAAACAGCATTTGTCGAGAGATTCTGTTGCCTGCAGCTACTCGCAGGAAAATAGCTTCGAAAAAAGCACCTGCCGGCAGCTCCCGGCAGCAAAAAGCCATGGCTCTAAAGGACGAGCAAGTTTTAGAACCACGCTAAAAAACTGCCTAACGTGTCGTCTGAAATCCTGGAAAAACAGCTTTTTTCGAGAGAGTCTGTCGCCTGCAGCTGCTCGCAGGTGGCGGCTGCTGCTGCTGATGCCGGTACAATAGCTTCGAAAAAAGCAGCTCCCGGCAGCAAAACACCATGGCTCCGAAGGACGAGCAAGTTCCAGAACCACGCCAAAAAACCCCCCAAACGTGTCGTCTGAAATGCTAGAAAAATGTGCTAGAAAAACAGCAAAAAAACAGCATAGAAACAGCATAGAAAAACAGCATTTGTCGATTGTCGAGAGATTCTATCGCCTACGGCTGCTCGCACGACTGGTGGCGGCGGTTGCTGCTGCTGATGCCAGTAAACCAGCTTCGAAAAAAGCAGCTCCCGGCAGCAAAACACCATGGCTCTGAAGGACGAGCAAGGTCCAGAACCACGCCAAAAAACTCCCTAACGTGTCGTCTGAAATCCTAGAAAAACAGCACATTGTCGAGAGATTGTCAAGAGATTCTGTTGCCTGCGGCTGCTCGCAGAACTGGTGGCGGCGGCTGCTGCTGCTGATGCCGGTAAAACAGCTTCGAAAAAAGCAGCTCCCGGCAGCAAAACACCATGGCTCGGAAGGACGAGCAAGGTCCAAAACCACGCGAAAAAACTCCCTAACGTGTCGTCTGGAAATCTAGAAAAATCTAGAAAATCTAGAAAAACAGCATTTGTCGAGAGATTCTGTTGCCTGCGGCTGCTGCTGCTGATGCCGGTAAAACAGCTTCGAAAAAAGCAGCCCCCGGCAGCAAAACACAATGGCTCTGAAGGACGAGCAAGGTCGAAAGATTCTGTTGCCTGCGTTGCCTGCGGCTGCTCGCAGAACTGGTGGCGGCGGCTGCTGCTGCTGATGCCGGTAAAACAGCTTCGAAAAAAGCAGCTCCCGGCAGCAAAACACCATGGCTCGGAAGGACGAGCAAGGTCCAAAACCACGCGAAAAAACTCCCTAACGTGGCGTCTGGAAATCTAGAAAAACAGCATTTGTCGACAGATTCTGTTGCCTGCGGCTGCTCGCAGAACTGGTGGCGGCGGCTGCTGCTGCTGATGCCGGTAAAACAGCTTCGAAAAAAGCAGCTCCCGGCAGCAAAACACCATGGCTCTGAAGGACGAGCAAGGTCCAAAACCACGCGAAAAAACTCCCTAACGTGTCGTCTGAAATCCTAGAAAAAAAGCATTTGTCGATTGTCGAGAGAGATTGTCGAGAGAGAGATTGTCGAGAGATTCTGTCGCCTGCGGCTGCTCGCAGGACTGGTGGCGGCGGCTGCTGCTGCTGAACTATGGCTCTGAATGACGAGCTAGTTCCAAAACCACGCCAAAAATTCTAGACAAACAGCCTTGTTCGAGAGATTCTGTCGCCTGCAGCTGCTCGCAGGACTGGTGGCGGCTGCTGCTGCTGCGGATGCCGGTCAACCAGCTTCGAAAAAAGCAGTTCCCCGCAACAAAACACTATGGCTCTGAAAGACGAGCAAGTTCCAGAACCACGCCAAAAAACTCCCTAACCGGTCGTCTGAAATTCTATAGAAAATTCTATAGAAAAACAGCATTTGTCGAGAGATTCTGTTGCCTGCAGCTACTCGCAGGAAAAAAAAGCAGCTCCCGGCAGCAAAACACCATGGCTCGGAAGGACGAGCAAGGTCCAAAACCACGCGAAAAAACTCCCTAACGTGTCGTCTGGAAATCTAGAAAAATCTGGAAAATCTAGAAAAACAGCATTTGTCGAGAGATTCTGTTGCCTGCGGCTGCTGCTGCTGATGCCGGTAAAACAGCTTCGAAAAAAGCAGCCCCCGGCAGCAAAACACCATGGCTCTGAAGGACGAGCAAGGTCGAACGATTCTGTTGCCTGCGGCTGCTCGCAGAACTGGTGGCGGCGGCTGCTGCTGCTGATGCCGGTAAAACAGCTTCGAAAAAAGCAACTCCCGGCAGCAAAACACCATGGCTCGGAAGGACGAGCAAGGTCCAAAACCACGCGAAAAAACTCCCTAACGTGTCGTCTGGAAATCTAGAAAAACAGCATTTGTCGACAGATTCTGTTGCCTGCAGCTGCTCGCAGAACTGGTGGCGGCGGCTGCTGCTGCTGATGCCGGTAAAACAGCTTCGAAAAAAGCAGCTCCCGGCAGCAAAACACCATGGCTCTGAAGGACGAGCAAGGTCCAGGACCACGCCAAAAAACTCCCTAACGTGTCGTCTGAAATCCTAGAAAAAAAGCATTTGTCGATTGTCGAGAGAGATTGTCGAGAGAGAGATTGTCGAGAGATTCTGTCGCCTGCGGCTGCTCGCAGGACTGGTGGCGGCGGCTGCTGCTGCTGCTGATGCCGGTCAAACAGCTTCGAAAAAAGCAGCTCCCGGCAGCAAAACAGAACCCGCGGTGGAGCATGTATCGCGTTTGTCAAAACAGCTTCGAAAAAAGTACCTCTCGGCAACAAAACACTATGGCTCTGAATGACGAGCTAGTTCCAAAACCACGCCAAAAATTCTAGACAAACAGCCTTGTTCGAGAGATTCTGTCGCCTGCAGCTGCTCGCAGGACTGGTGGCGGCTGCTGCTGCTGCGGATGCCGGTCAACCAGCTTCGAAAAAAGCAGTTCCCGGCAACAAAACACTATGGCTCTGAAAGACGAGCAAGTTCCAGAACCACGCCAAAAAACTCCCTAACCGGTCGTCTGAAATTCTATAGAAAATTCTATAGAAAAACAGCATTTGTCGAGAGATTCTGTTGCCTGCAGCTACTCGCAGGAAAATAGCTTCGAAAAAAGCACCTGCCGGCAGCTCCCGGCAGCAAAAAACCATGGCTCTAAAGGACGAGCAAGTTTTAGAACCACGCTAAAAAACTGCCTAACGTGTCGTCTGAAATCCTGGAAAAACAGCTTTTTTCGAGAGAGTCTGTCGCCTGCAGCTGCTCGCAGGTGGCGGCTGCTGCTGCTGATGCCGGTACAATAGCTTCGAAAAAAGCAGCTCCCGGCAGCAAAACACCATGGCTCCGAAGGACGAGCAAGTTCCAGAACCACGCCAAAAAACCCCCCAAACGTGTCGTCTGAAATGCTAGAAAAAATGTGCTAGAAAAACAGCAAAAAAACAGCATAGAAACAGCATAGAAAAACAGCATTTGTCGATTGTCGAGAGATTCTGTCGCCTACGGCTGCTCGCACGACTGGTGGCGGCGGCTGCTGCTGCTGATGCCAGTAAACCAGCTTCGAAAAAAGCAGCTCCCGGCAGCAAAACACCATGGCTCTGAAGGACGAGCAAGGTCCAGAACCACGCCAAAAAACTCCCTAACGTGTTGTCTGGAAATCTAGAAAAACAGCATTTGTCGACAGATTCTGTTGCCTGCGGCTGCTCGCAGAACTGGTGGCGGCGGCTGCTGCTGCTGATGCCGGTAAAACAGCTTCGAAAAAAGCAGCTCCCGGCAGCAAAACACCATGGCTCGGAAGGACGAGCAAGGTCCAAAACCACGCGAAAAAACTCCCTAACGTGTCGTCTGGAAATCTAGAAAAATCTAGAAAATCTAGAAAAACAGCATTTGTCGAGAGATTCTGTTGCCTGCGGCTGCTGCTGCTGATGCCGGTAAAACAGCTTCGAAAAAAGCAGCTCCCGGCAGCAAAACACCATGGCTGCTGCTGCTGATGCCGGTAAAACAGCTTCGAAAAAAGCAGCTCCCGGCAGCAAAACACCATGGCTCTGAAGGACGAGCAAGGTCCAAAACCACGCGAAAAAACTCCCTAACGTGTCGTCTGAAATCGTAGAAAAAAAGCATTTGTCGATTGTCGAGAGAGAGATTGTCGAGAGATTCTGTCGCCTGCGGCTGCTCGCAGGACTGGTGGCGGCGGCTGCTGCTGCTGATGCCGGTCAAACAGCTTCGAAAAAAGCAGCTCCCGGCAGCAAAACAGAACCCGCGGTGGAGCATGTATCGCGTTTGTCTGTCGTGTGATGCAAAAAAGCAATGTTTTTTATGCCAGACAAACCACTCCCAGCGGCAAATCCCCATGGCAGTGAAGGATGGAAAGGTTCCGAAATTGCACCGCAAAAATGTCTAACGTAACTTCTGAAACCCATAGACAATGATGATTTTAGCTACTTTTTTCTCCTGCTGCTGAAGACGCTCCTACTGCTGCTGCTGCTGCTGCTACTGCTGCTGCTGCTGCTGCTGGTGGCTAGCTGCGACGCCTAAAAGCGAACCACTCCCAGCGGCAAATCCCTATGGGAATGAAGGACGGAAAGGTTCCGAAATTGCACCGCAAAAATGTCTAACGTAACTTCTGAAACCCATAGAAAATTAGAAAATGATGATTTTAGCTACTTTTTCTCCTGCTGCTGAAGACGCTCCTTTTCCTCACAGCGCCCTTCCAGTCAAAATGGCACTCAGACATGCAATGCCTGTTGCACGGTGCTGACACAGGCTGCTGTGCGCAAGCGTGCTGCCATATCCAGCACGTTGCGGCTCGAACCGCTCCGCAAAAGGCTGCGTCAAACTCAGATTTTGCGGGCCACCTGGGAAGCAATCGCGTTGCACCGACAAAAACATCATCCACCTGTGACTAGTGCACAGCATCACGTCGCCCCAGCCGAGGATGTCACAACAAAAGCCGAAGTGCCACAGCAACAGAAAAGTAATAGCCCAATGCAACAGTTGTATGCATACCAGTGTCCATATTGCCAGCGGCAAGTGACCAGCCATGTTGCAACAGGTCAAGTTGAAGCACCGGGACAACACTGTGGGACACGTTTTCGCGTGCACGGCAGACCCGCCAGCCTGAAACACCATGGCAGTGAAGGACGAAGAAGCCACCAACCATGAACCCAAAAAAAGGGCAGGCGGGAAGGGCAACCCGAGGAGCCCCACGTACTTCGAGGAGACTCCGGGAAGGACCCCCCACCGGTGAAACAAAAACCCCGGAGTCAGGGAATCGAGGTACGTGACCGGTGGGAGGGGGACCCAACAGAGTCCCCCGGCAAAGGGTCATGGTTTGTTGTTGTTGGTTGTTGTTTCTTGTTGTTGTTGGTTGTTGTTTCTTGTTGTTTCTTGTTATTTGTTGTTGTTTGGTGTTGTTTGTTATTGTTGTTTGTTGTTGTTTGGGTTTATCTTTGTCTTTGTGGTTGTTGTTGTTGTTGTTGTTGTTGTTGTTGTTGTTGTTGTTGTTGTTGTTGTTCTTATTCTTCTTCTTGTTGTTGTTGCTGTTGTTCTTGTTGTTGTTGTTGTTGTTCTTGTTCTGGTTTTTGTTCTTGTTCTTGTTCTTGTTGTTGTTGTTCTTGTTCTTATTCTTGTTCTTATTCTTGTTGTTGTTGTTGTTGTTGTTGTTGTTGTTGTTGTTCTTGTTCTTGTTGTTGTTGTTGTTCTTGTTGTTGTTGTTGTCGTTGTTGTTGTTGTTGTTCTTGTTCTTGTTGTTCTTGTTGTTGTTGTTCTTGTTGTTGTTGTTGTTGTTGTTGTTGTTGTTGTTCTTGTTGTTCTTGTTGTTGTTGTTCTTGCTGCCTGCTGCTGCCTGCTGCTGCCTGCTGCTCCCTGGTAGTAAAAGTAGCAGTGCAGCACCTCTTCTTCCCTTACGCGCTCCCCCTTGCATCGGCCGGGGTCAGCGAATTATTATTATTCTTTCCTGGCAGCTGTGTCATAAACTCTTTTTCCCTTACGCACTCCCCCTTGCGTCTGCCGGGGTCGGCGGATATTATCATATGTTATCTATCTCTGTATCTGTATGCATATTATATAAATTATATACTGTATATATATATATATATATTATTATATATATAATATACATATATTGATATGGATATTGATATTGATTGATATCATTCAATATCATATCAATCAATATAGGATCATCATGTCGAATCCATTTGGACCATTCAATCCACTGTGGCTGATGTGCCAGGGACCCAGCGCAAGAGGAGCGAAGAGAATCGAAGGAGCATCGATGGCCAAGTGCTACAGCAGGTGGGCTGGACTCTGCAAAACCAAGGGTCTGAGAGCTCCAGCAAGACCAGACCTGGGGAATCCTGGGGTGACCTGGTTGGTGGTTTCACATGCTATTTGGGATGATGATTCCGAGTTGACAATATTTTCAAGGTGGCTTAACCATTTCAACATACTACAATGTACTACAACCATGCGAAACAAAATGTTAGAAGCATTTTATACCACCAACCAGTCACTTGTTGAAATCTTCATCATGTTGCACAGACCGACATCTTCGAAGGAGCAAAGCACTTCCAGATCGATCACTCCTCGTGGACCTGGAAGAGGTGGGACAGACCCAGCGGGATATCCTTCCAAAAAAGATAAAAAAGGAAACACATGGGAAGAATGGTGATATAAAGATTGACTAAGATTGATTTCTGGGAAAATCAACCCATCTGATGGAAATTGATGGAATAGGGTTTTGAAAGATTTTGAGACCCCTAAAACTCCCAATTTCTTTGTTTGGGCCAAGGTTCTGGCAGCTCCATCACTACACCTGGCTTCCCTGTGGTGATAGGACCGAAGGCTGCATGCAAACCCTGTGGCTGTCTTTAAAATTCCCATGAAAGGTTGGTTATACATGGTTATTATGTTTTATCTAGGCCCATATGCCCTTGTGGAAGCTTGATGACAGTTTTCTTTTGAAGCAAACTTGTGCAGTTGGAGTGGGCCTTAACTGCGAAGGCACTTCAGGTGAGTCTGGTGCCTTGCACATGGGTGAGCCACAGTTGAACAACAACGCGTCTTGTGACTACTGTGCTGTGTTTCGAGGCAGGTAGACAAGCTCCTGGAAACAACGGAGTGCTGATCACGGGGGAACTGGAGGCTTCTCAAGTACAGCATACTTCGTGAGTCATTTTGGACTCTTGTTGGAGAGATCTCAACAAAAATAACAAAAACGGTGCAACTCAGCTGGTCTCGAGGTAGCAGGCATCTTTTGTCGCTTGAAGTTCTTCCCTGATGGCAGCCCCCTGCGCCAGACTGAAGGCTCTTGTAGTCGGAGCCTGAACCTGGAGTGTTCGTTGGATGTACTGTAGACGACGCGCTGTCACCCTCAAGGCCTCTACCTGATGTGTACCGTGCCGAATGTGAACGTTCGGTGCAAAAGCTGAGTTGTACAAACTTGCCGTCGCTTTTGGTTTTCTGGAATGACTAAAACTTTGGTGTCAGATTCTGTGCATGTGATGTCTTACTGGGCATGAATTGCCTTGAGGTTCCGGCTCTTTGCCGGCACCAAATATTCACCAGTTCTGGAGGCCCGCCGCGGGATGAAAGATGTTTGGAGGAGCAGGATGCGATGCAGCAACTTCAACATCGGACTTGAAGGTCAAGTGAGTCAAGTGGGAAATGGCAGGAAAAAGCAACACCTTATACCCTCTGGTAATTTAACATAGCTATTGAAAATCACCATTTATAGTTGATTTATCCATTAGAAATGGTGGATCTTTCAATAGCTATGTTAGTTTACCAGAGGGTAACATCTTATAACACACCATTCCCCCACATCAAGTCCCCACAACAAGCGATCGGGGTCCCGAGGCCAACACTGCTAGAGGTGGCCGCGATCAAGGAAGGTCCGGGCCTGGTCCATGTGGTCCAGTGCGGAATGACTTAGGACATCATGTGGTCCATGTGACTTATCCAAACATGGGGATTTAATATGATTTAATAGGATTTAATCCTCAAGAATGGTGTTTTTTTTTGGATATAATGGGAATACAAAGGGATCGAATCTGTATGAGTTTCCACAACGAACATAGTGACCCCTAATGAATGAAATAGTCAAGTAGATCATTTTAGATCATTTTAAGATTGAATCATATTGAATCATGAATTACGAACCAAAAGAGTCTGGACTTAACCAGGCATGACCTTTGCCTCCTTGGAGATGCATCTCGGCAGCATCAATCCCCGTAGTTCATGACTTGGTGGCATACTGCAGCGGTACCAGGTACTTAACGAAGATGGTAGTGTGGTGGTTGGCGCCGAGATTCTGGAGGTGCCGAGATTCTGTGATTTTTTTGACCCACGACCCACGAATGATTGCCAATTGCCCAGTGCTGTCACAGGTACGAAACCTGTGATCAATGATGATGATGATGATATCATGATTCTCACCGTACCCATCCGTATATTATGTGTACATACTTTCTGCGCGTTCCCAAGTGGGAGCTGGCCATTTCGAGTGTGTCTCTCCAAAATGGCCAGACTGCTTTGCGCAGTGCCGAACAAAGCACAAAGATTGCTGACAAATTATGCATTGCTGTCCGAGCTGTCCTTGGAAGCGACTCTCAAGACTCCACCATGTCAACCTCGCAATTTGAAGGCAGAACATTGAGAGATTTTGAAGAAATTCGGAACAAGGCTGCCCAAGGCTCATTCTATTGTTCCATGGTCAAAAGCGCAAGATCGGTCGGCAGCATTCTGAAGGACAGGACGATGGCCGAGATTCCTTTTACCGTAATGCACCCGTAATGCGGCCCTACCTTTAAAAGAAACTGAAGTATTCCGCGTGGAAGAACTGTCGAACTTAAACTCGCACACCAAGCTTCGCAGGCTGAAACATACCCGACCTTCCAACGGACAGAGTTCCAGCACTTCCAGACACGCAGCAATGTAACTTTCTTTCACCTGGAATCTAGAAGATCCTATTTACATCCTATTTGTTCCAATAAAGTTGGTGCATCATGTCAAGTCATTTTTCGAAAGGACAGGGCCATGCCATTGAAGCAAGGCACGACTGACCCAAGGGTGTGAGAGAGGACTAGGTTGTCACTTGTGAAGCGGCTGGCGCAAGAAGTGTAAACCTAAAATCGTTCAATTAGACAATGCGCAAGCTTTCAGTTACAGCACTCTTCCATGAAACCCGGTGCAAAGCGTGAACATCCAACTTCAAAATGCTGTTAAAATCCATATAACGGGCATGAAAATTGTGTTCCCTCAAACATTTGCAAAGACGGTACATTTGGCAATTATTATTTCCTCAGCATTTGCGTTTTCATCACCAGCTCTTGGGGCTCTTGTGTGCCCTTGGGACCAATGAGGATCACCGCAAAACCAGGTAGAACAGCCAAGACTCCATCAGGTAAACCTCTACTGCTCCTGCACAAAGGAGGCGTAGAATCGTAGAAGCAGCAAGGCCACTGTAGAAGCACGCGAAACTTGTCATCTATGGCGCCCAAAACTGCCAAAACACAGACCCGACTCTCGCAACACTTTGTTATCTTAGTTGGACCCTGCATGATCCACGTGGTCATCCTGGCAGGAGTACAAACTGCAATTAACATCAACGGAATTACCTAATGATACCTACTTGTAATGTATCTAGATTTACGAATTAACATCACGTTTACAACCAGCAAGTTCTGGCCGTTCTGTGACACTTTTTCATGCAACCGTTTTCGCTCGCACCGCAGAGTTTTCGTTGATTCCTTGCCGCAACGAAGATGGCCAGTTTCCAACGCGGCCGAAACCTCATTGCCATCCTTGGTGTTTTGGAAAATGGCAGCCGATGCAAAATCGTCACCGGCAGGTTTAATTGTGTTGGAATCTTCAGGATCTGAACATACGTCCACCAGAAACAAATTGAAACCACAAGCCCAAATCCGCGGGCCCCCAGTGGATTTCCCACGACATGGTGACATGGTTATATAAGTTATAAAACTACAACACTATACAACACTCATGTAGCAGACTCTTGAACTTTGCAATAAAGACTCTTCTGCCAGTAGAATGCAACTTGACAATGCCTGAAATTATTCCGAACGAACACCCTTTGAGAACAGGTTAGTAGGAGACTCCTGTGTGAGGATTGTGTGGAATATTCAGGCACATCACCCTTTAGATCACAACTTATAACAGCTCTTGCATCTTCATTTTCATAAAGCACCCTTCCTCCAAACCATTCTAAAACACAATCTCCAACATACTTTTGCAACACCGTTATACCACAAGACTCTGGCAGGCAAGACAGTCGTAAAAAACGTTCCGCCAACATTCTCTTGCAGGCCAAATTTTCAAGGCATGTTTTGTAGAAAGCGTTTGCGCAACACACTTTTGTAGGTAGCGCTTCCACAGATCGTGTTGACTGGAACATTCGCCCGTAACGTGGCTCTGCACTGCTAGTAAGCATTCCTTACAAACTTGCAAAATTGTAAATACTCGCAAACAAGATCAAACAAGGTCTTTTTTTAGTGAAAGCAGGAACTCCTCTGATTGGGGGGTTCTGACAATGGTTCGGGCCCTTTGACAAGGGAGGGACGATATCACGACGATGACGTAATGACGACAACATGCGGAGGACCTGACGATGATAAGCGCACAGCACAAGGGCAAACTGCAGATGGTACGATGACGATAGGCCGACGGCACAACTACGACGTCAATATTTTGTAGTGACCCGGTCAGCACTCTCGGTTCATTCAATTCTTTTTGTGGTTCACCCGATCGAGCCATAACTCCATTTGCAGTTACATGTGGTCAAAGGACCATAAGGTTCAAAAGTTGGATGGCATGCAACATGGCATGACCACCTGCACAAAGATGACACGCCATTGAACAAATGGCTCAAGATGCAAGCTCTTGAAAAGATAGAGCGCGTCAGCAGCTGAGAAGTTGCACCTGTGTGAAACCACGGGTTATGAGCCCAAAGTGACTCTACCTGGCATGGAGTTGAGCCGACGGCGAGATTCGTCCTTGCAGCGGCGTGCAGCTCAAGCGCTGGCTGATGAAGCGGCTGATGCGCAGTTGCAGCGGTTGGTGGACGACGTGGCAGCGACTGGGACTTCTGGGGCAACAGCTTTGTCCGATGTGCCTGGGAATACTGGGATGGTGCCTGGTGTTTCTGGGGGTGACTTGTTAGCTGGTTTGCAACCCATAGGTCCACCGATGTCCTTCTCTCCGGGTGATTTTCTTGAGCCAGTTAGAGGTGAAACTACTAAAGGCGAAAAGAACCTCGAGGTAAAAGGAGAAAATCCTGAAGTGAAACGTGTTGTTGTGTCTGAACCGAGTTCTGATGCCCGTAGAAGTGATGGTGCTGATGGGAATGCCTCTGGTTCCCCCCTAGATGGTAACGGTAAAGGTCAAGGAGGCCATGTTGCCACGGGAAAGGGAAACGGTGGGACCCAACAAGTTACCCAGGGTTCAAGGGGTCGGCAGGCGAAAAATGAGCCTGGCCAGCCAAGTGGGTTGGACAGGAATGTTGTTGGTGAAAACCCTCCTCAAATGTGGGTCACCGGTGATGTTGTGGGGAAAAATGAAATCTCAAAAAATGTGGTGCAACATGGTAGTGAAAAACATGTTGTTCATGGCCAAGGGGTAGAGGGATCAATGCCTAGTGGTTTGGGGGTCCAAAGCCCAGTGAACCCGTTTTGGAGTCCTGACTGCAAACGTGAAGCTCTTCGAGAAGCTTATGGGTCTGGCTATGAAGGTCAGGACCTTATGCGACTTGGTTTTAGTGCTGGGTTTCAGGATGCTTCGCAACTTGGATTTAGCGCTGGGATTCAGGAGCCACTGCAGTCAGTGTCAAACACCACCACACCACAAAAAGGGTATGTTGAAATGGATCCTGTTGAGCTCTTTAGGCTTAGGTGTTTGCGTGAAGCCGAGGAAAAGTTTCGGCAAGGTGTGCTGTCTTTGAAGTCCGAACTGAAAAGGGAAGTAGGACAAAAGATGGTTTTTGATGAGTGTTGTGAGGGTTTGGGAGTTGTTGGTGGAAAAGAGGATGGCATGAAAAATGAACTATCCCTGCAAGGGTCACAAAGTTCCTTTGTTTCGGTGCCAGAGCCTTTGGTTGAACTGTTTATCCCTAGGCCTCCACCGGGTCCACCACCACCTTCGCCTCCGAAAGTGTCTGTTGTGGGATGTGGGAATATTGTAGGGAATGTTTGCCCCCCACCTCCTGTGTTGCCACCATTTCCGCCTTCGATCGTAGGCTTCGGCCCAAGCTCAGGCGTTTGTGGTGAAAATCCCTCGGAAAATCTGAGGACTGTGGATTTGCCGAAGTTGTCAGGTGATGCAACTGCGGTTCAATATGGTGATTGGCTCAGCGTGGTTGACACGATGATGGGCGACTTGTCGTACACCAGTGAAACTTGGTGGAAAATGGTCCGTGGTGTGTCGGATCAGTGTTATCAAACATGGTTGATTTCTGGACCTCTTGAAAGGTTGAATTTGAAACCTCAAGCCACTCCTGAAATGGGAACGTTTCCAAGAACAGAGCGTCGTGCACTTTCCATGCTGTTGGCTGCAATTCCTGAAAATGTGAGGGATGAAATGATTGCTAGCCGAAAACTGACTGTTGATCAATTGCTCTTTCGGTTGTCAGTGTTGTTTCAACCTGGAGGGTCTGCTGAACGTACCAAATTATTGCACATGTTGACTGATGGAAAATGTGGTAACAGTGTGAATGAGATTCTGGAATGGCTGCGTCAATGGAGACGGAATGTTCAAAGGGCTGTAGAACTGAATGTTGTTCTCCCTGATGGTATTGTGCTGTTAGGTGCCCTTTCCAAATGCTCCGACTGCCTTAGCCAGAAATCTCCGCAAGTTGCCTACAGATTGAATTCGGTGCGCCAGCAGCTCAACCTTGACCGCCAGCCGCACACTGCCGTGATTCTTCGCTACTCCGATCCGAGCATCTTCAAGCTGAAGCTGAGGACCTGTTGCTTGGTGTTGGGGGGAAAACGGGGACATCTGTGAAAGCTGCTGCATTGGGTGTGGATAGGCCTCCAGGGTTGCCACAAAATGGGGATGATGGGAAACCCCAAACTCAGAAAAAATATCCATGTAAGTATTGGATGACCGAAAGAGGGTGCACGAGGGGTGATTCATGCAAGTTTCATCATGCTCAGTTGGATCCCAAAAGTGGTAGATGTTTCAATTGTTCGGGTGTTGGACATTCACGGACTGACTGCCCAGTGAAAAAAAGGAATTGGAACCTTAAAAACGATACCCCAAAAAAGGTTGCCAAAACCACCAAAAGTGAGGGTAAGGGGACCCCCGAAAAGGGAAAGGGTTCTGGTGTCCATGAAAGCCCTGAAAAAACCTCAAATGCTGCCTCAACGGCAGATGTGTCTCTTGGATGTGAAACGTCAAAACGTACGGATGGGAGTGAGAATGGTGGGAACCCTGAAAATGTGTCGGGGATCATCACTGATGCTTCCACCTTGTTGAAAACGTTGAAACCGTGCAGTAAAGCGGTGAAGGTGAAACGGGTTATGCCCTCTGATGGGCCGACTGGTCTCTTGGATGGTGGTGCAACAAATGCACTCCGTAGGGGAACTCCACAGGAATTGGAAGCCTCTGAAACTGTGTTGGTTGAATTGGCACATGGGTCTGTGGAACTGAAACAACACCCCCTTACGGGAACTATCCTTGCTGAAAAAGCTGTTGAACCCATTGTACCACTTCGAGGGTTGATCGAATTGGGTTTTGTCATCAAATGGAGTTCAAATGGATGTGAAATCAAACACCCCATTAGGGGGACAATCAATTGTTGGCTTCGGAATGGTTGTCCTGTTGTTTCCGAGTCAAATGCACTGGCCTTGATTCATGATGTGGAATCTATGGAAATGGCGAAAAGAATCCCTGTAGGAACTCATGAACCTACCCCTGGTAATGTTGAGGAATGGTGGAGTTCTAGGTTCCCAAATGTCCCAAAAAGAATTTGGAAATACATGAGTGGTCAAAACATGTCCTTGCAGGGTTGTCACTTGCCGTGGAACCGTGCACAAAGGCGACGTCACTCTCAGGCCAAAGCACTGGTGATCCACTTGTATGCGGGCGAATCAGCCAAGGAATGGGATCATGGATGGCCGCCTGGACTGGAGGTTGTCACCTTGGACGTTTTGAATGGCCAGAACGTTCACGATCCGGCCACTTGGGCGTATGTCTGGGAACTGGCTGGTTCTGGAAAAGTCATTGCAATCATTGGTGGGCCACCTTGTAGGTCTGTGAGTCGAATGTTGGAAAAACAGCCTGGACCACCAAGACTTAGGGGACGTGATGGGGATGATCGTTTTGGGCTACCGATGTTGACTGAAGCCCAACAACAAAAAACTGATGGAGATACTGCGATGTTTCTCAAACAGTTGGGTTTATACATGCATGCTGAAGAAAGTTGGAACCCCGAAACATGGCCGCACATGGAACATGTCAAAAACAGGGTTGGATTTTTCTTGGAATCCCCACAAGACCCGAAAACCTATCTTCCTGATGGGGCTGGTGATGAATCGGCTAGTTTTTGGGCATGGGATGAAACCCTTGCGTTTTTGGCCAAGTATGAAAATGTTGGCATGAGCCTTCTCAGTTTTGATCAAGGTGCGTTTGGTCATGTTAGGAAAAAAACCAACAACATGCATGTCAAACCTGCCCGATATGTGTGAACTTGATGGGTGCCGATCCGGTCAGAGGGAAAGGCATCTTGCTGTGCACTTGGATGAGCGACTGCAGCAGACCTCAACATGGTCCTTGTGGGCTCCTGGTCTTCGTGCTGCTCTTCGCACATCGCTACTGGTCTTGGGTGAATGGTATGGGTTGGCACCACCAAAGCTTTCCAAAAGTTTGGGGATTGAACAGTGGCGTCAACATATTGCCCAGGGTCACCAACCTTACCGAAGGGATTGTCGAACATGTGTTCTCAATATGGCGGGGGCGAAACCACATAGGCGACGGGAAAACCATGGTAGTTCTGCTTGGACTATGGCTGTTGATCTTGTTCCTTTGCCTAGGGCGCGAGACTTAGCCACCCGAAAAATGGTCAAATATGCCTTGGTTGCCACTGCTCTTGTTCCGGTTTTTGGGGATAGTGAAACCTCCAATTCCTCTGAAATCCCAAAAGACCCCAAAAATGGTGATGAAGTTGAACCCCCAAAAGAGGTTGTTGAAACTGTTGATGCTCATTGGGGGGAGGGCCTCGAAGAAAAGGAGTTTGTACTTCAGGGGGAGCCGGATGAACCATGTGATGACCCAAAAAAGGTCCCTGACGGTGATGATGATGAATATGAACCCTCAATTGCTGGGGATGAAATCGTAGCTGATCTCTCCAAAGAACCCAAAAATGTCCCTGTCGATGCTGGGGATGAATCTTTGGATCCGGATGCTCAGCTGCACAAAGAGGTCGAACAGTTGTCAGCACCTTTGAAAGTCCGACATGTTACTTTGATGGAACCAGTCATGTCAAGGGGTGTTCAACATGTTTTACCTGCCATGGATCGAATCATGACCCGAATGAAATACATGGGCGTTTGGGTGAACAGAATCCATTCAGACCGAGCGAAAGAACTGTTGTCCTCAAAATTTCGGTCTTGGGTTGCCCACCAAAACGTTATGCAGGCTTTTACAGCGGGAGATGACCCCCAAAGCAACGGCCATTGTGAGGCCGAAGTCAATCAACTGAAAAGACGTACCAGACTGTTGTTTCATACTGCATCCCAAGAAAACACTCACTGGCCACAGGCTATGAGGTATGCGGTTGAAGAACGGTTGAGAGGTCAAATGAATGCTTTGGGTTCGCCAACTCCAAAAATGTTGCCATACAACTCAAACGTTTTGGTGAAACGAAAACGATGGCACAATCGCCGTGATTTGATGCCCCGACCGTTTGTTGAGGCTAAACTGCTGTGTCCAAGCCCGGACATGAACAATGGATGGCTTGTGTTTACCACTAAGGAACGCCAAGTTTTGCATGCACGTGATGCCATTTTGCCTGATCCAGTTGGAGACCAAGTTCACTTGCAACTGGAGGAAGCAGAAGCTGGCTCCAAACCTCCTCGCCGCCTTCATGGCAAGCAGCCTATGCCTGGACATCAACCAATGCGGGTGCCTCTGCCAGAAATGCCACGGGATGACCGTGGGGGGGAGTCCTCTTTGGTTTTTGATGGTTTTGATGGTTCAAAGGGTTGTGAAAAAGCGGTTGAACATGCGCATGAAAACCCAGAAGGGGAAAAAGATGAGATCGACCGATGTTTTGAAGAACTGATGAATAAAGAATTGAAAAAATTGGGCGCCACGACCAATGAATTGGGCTCCACTACCAATGCTAAGGGGATCTTAAAACCCGAAAACCCTGAAAATGATGATGTGGGGGAATACCAAAAACGGGTTGTGGTCAAAACGGAAACCTTGGATACCCTTGAAAAGCAGTTGGGATGGATGCATGAAAATGTGGTTGATTCTCTTCATGATTTGTTGGATGTTGTCCCCTCAAATGAATATCTGGGAAACTTTTGTGGGTCACGAATCGACTGGTTGCAAACTGAACGGGAATGGTTGGAACGGGATCTCATAACCCTCAAAAAGGCCAAGGAAAATCATGTGGTTCATGTGTGTGGCATGCAACTTGAAAATGGGGAATTGGCAAGTCAGGGGGAGGTTCTTCAAACCACCACCATACCCCTAAATGATGTTCGAAAAGAACTTCCGTTGTGGAAAGAAGCCATGCTGAAGGAATATAACAGCCTGGTTCATGAAACGAAAGCCATTGAACCTCTTGATTTGTCAATGTTGGACCAAGAAAATGTTGAGTTTGCCCCTGGAAAATTGGTCACTGTTCGAAAAGCGGGTCCAAATGGGGGAAAGAAAAAGTGCCGCGCCGTAGTCTGTGGCAACATGCTCAGCAGCGACTTGGATCCAGCTCCAGGGAGTCTCTATGCTTCAGGGGCCGATGGAATTCTCATTCGGGCAACACTGGCTCACTCGGTCGAAATGGATTGGGGCATTGGATTGGCTGATGTTCGCACAGCATTCCTCCTCGCACCTCGACCGAAACCTGTGGAAACTCGGGAGGTTATTGTTGTGCCACTAAAAATCATGGTTGAAGCTCAGGTGTGTACACCCACTGAACGATGGAGGGTTCACAATGCGTTATACGGGTTTGGAACGTCACCAGCGCATTGGGCTGTCCACAGGGATAACACCATGTCGGGTTTCAAATGGGATCTTGGTGAAAAGCACTTGTACCTCCAAAAAACCCCCGAAGGGAACTTGTGGAAAATCATGCAACAGGGTTCAAATGGTTGTGTGGATGTTTGTGTTGGTCACGTTTTGGTTTATGTTGATGACATCATGGCACTTGCAAAAGATGATGTTAGGCAATCGTTTTTCGACCGCTTGCAAAAAGAATGGAAATGCAGTGATGTTGAAACGGTTGACCAAAACAATTGGGTGCGTTTCTGTGGGTTCGAACTGAAAAGGTATGGGGATGGGGTTAGCTTGATGGTTGGCCAAAAAAGCTATACCGCTGAACTGTTAAAAAGACATGATGGTGTTACCCCCAAAACATGTCCCATGCTGAAGTCCGAACATGAGGAACCCCTTGAAGAAAACCTTACCACCGAAGACATAAGGGCTGCTCAGGCGATCACGGGAGAACTCCTTTGGTTAGCAGGTAGGAGTAGACCCGACTTGTCATATGTGGTAGGTGCCATGGGTCGCCAAGTGTCAAAAAGACCAAAGTGGGTTCAAAAGGTAGGAGACCATGTCTTAGGGTTTTTGAGCACAACACAGGACACATGCCTGGGGTACCGCCCTTGCAGCAAGGATCACGGTGCTTTAGGTACTCTCCAGGTACCCCGACATGGACGTTTGCTGGAAGCCTTTGCAGACATCTCCTTCGCTCCGAATGGCGATCGAAGTCACCAAGGTATCATCATTTGCGCTGCTGGATCACCAATTCAGTGGGAAGCCTCTCGACAAGCATTTCATACCATGAGCACAGCGGAAGCTGAGTTGGTAGGTTACTGTGAAGCTGCCACTATGTTGAAATCAGTTGAGGCTCTCATGAAGGTCATTCACATGTCATGTCCAAGTGATGGTTTGGTTGACGGTTCGCATGTTGACAACAGTTTTGAAAAAGTGGTTTATGGGGATAATTCCAGCGCTTTGAGCATCCTAATGAATCCGGATGGGGGATGGAGAACAAGGCATTTACGTCTTAGGTCCTCATGTCTCCGAGAACTTTTAAGGGATGACCCTCAAAACTGGAAGGTTCGACACCAACGGGGAATCGACTTGCCTGCTGATATGTTGACCAAACCCATAGTGTTGCAAAGGGAATGGATCAAGTTTTGGCATTTGTTGGGTTTTCATGTTGACCCCGAAATCCAAAAATATGGTGAAGACAGCCCCAAAACAAAAACCAAAAACAAACCTGCCGTGCCGAGCCCTGCTTCAGGACTTGATAGCACTAAGGAAAAAACTGAGGAAACTGATGATGACCTCACCGTGAAGAAAGTCAAAGCACTGGTTTGCATTGCTGCGCTGTCTACGGCTGCTATGGCGAAGTGCTATGCAGCTGACCTGCGGCTGAAGTGCGCTAACCTGGTGCTGGAGCTGGCGAAGTGGCTTGCTGCTGTTTGGCATTCTCCACCTTCAAACGAAGGTTCGCCCAAAGAGGCCTGTTCAAATGAAGGGTGGGAGGTGGAAGAAACATCAAGAGCCATTGGCCAGAAGAAAGTCCAAAAAGCCAGGGGACACGAACCGGCTGCAACAAATCTTCCAAGGGAAAATGAACCTGGAAGATCAACCCTGAAAAATAAAACCTTGAAATGTGTGGAAGCTCCAAGGGAAAACGAACCTGGAGACAACAAACTTGGGGAGTTTTGGGAACCCTCAAATGAAGTTTGTTGGGATCACCGTGAATACCATACCCCTCAAGAGTTTTGGGATTGTAACCCTGAAGATGAATTTGGGGATTGCGTGGCGTGGCACTCTTGTGGACAGGCGCAACATGTTTTGGAGTCCGTTGGTTGTGACTCTCCAGTTGAAAAGCATGACGTCAGTTCACGGCCACTGTTGGCTGTTAAGGACCACTGCCCCACGGGCTGCCCCAGTCGTAGTTTGGTCAAACTCGCAGCCATGGCGCCAAAGATGTCCAAGCCGAAGCCTCCTGTGCCTCCGCAAGTGCTTGGGCCTCCAGCTGCTGCTGCCGCTGCGCCGCCTGCTGCTGTTGGGCCAAAACGAAAAGCTCCACCGCTGATGCTGCTGTGTGCGTCGGCTATGGGAGATGTTGCCAGTTCTGCGGGTCGTCCAAAGCAAGACCCCTACATCGGCACTTTGCCGAAGTTCCCACCTGCGAGAAGGGAGGCTGAAAAAGCCCAGAAAAAATCTGGGGGTACGGGGCTAGATGAAATGCCTCGACATGGACCTTGGTTGGATGAAAAATACCGCCAGCCGAATACAACTGGAAAAAAGGACTCTTGGTCCGTTGCAAAATGTGGGAATGAGATCTTCCTGGTGAAGGTCCACAGAGCGCCTCGAAAACAGCGCTTCCACCCACTGCACCGCTCAGCACCTGTTGAGGCGAAGTTTTTGACAGGTGAGAGGGTTACCAAGGCCTTTTTCCTGAACCCTGCTGATGATGGTCCGGGATTTTTGGTCTCTGACAGATGGGACAATCCCGTTGTCCGGTCCGAAGCAAAATGGACTGGGTACACTTTCCTCACCATGAGGAACGAAGCTTTGGAAGGTCTGAAAATACAGCTGGAACCGGCTGACACCGCTGATGGACCTCCGTGGCCTGCTGCTCCCCCTGCAAAGGAGGACGACATGGACGTGCACGTCGGTCTTCACAGTGAAATGCTGACTCCAAGGCGCCAAAGACCCCAAAGGGAACCTGGCCTGGTAATCGGCCGTTTGTACCTGGATGGATGCTTGGCTTCGAGTGGAACTGGGACTTTGTCAAGTGCTGAGTCTCAGGAAACAAGGCTGGTCCCTATGCATGACCCGACCAGCACCTACAACAAGACTTCAGGAACTACCTCGGTGGGATACAATCGTGGTGGTGGTGGCATCATTCGACGTGGTGTTGCCGCTCTGGAGCCGGCTTCTTCGAGCTCTGGATATGACCCACGACTCCCAAGGTCCTACTTGCCTCTGACAGAGGATTGGGATGTGCCGCTGGTAGAATGGGCTCTTGTCACTGATGACGAGGATGAAGAAGATGAAAACCTCAACAATGAGGAGGAAGAGCCTGTGCCTTGAGGATCTGGCTTTATGCTGCTGGAGCTCTACTGAGGGTCGGAGGCTGAGTTTTGAATGTTTTCCTGAACTGCAGTAAACTGCAGGGGGGAGTGTGGTTCACCCGATCGAGCCATAACTCCATTTGCAGTTACATGTGGTCAAAGGACCATAAGGTTCAAAAGTTGGATGGCATGCAACATGGCATGACCACCTGCACAAAGATGACACGCCATTGAACAAATGGCTCAAGATGCAAGCTCTTGAAAAGATAGAGCGCGTCAGCAGCTGAGAAGTTGCACCTGTGTGAAACCACGCTTTTAAACAACACTTGGTAGCAATTATCAAACGAAATTTTGTTGGAAAACTTCCGAGTTACGGATGATTGTCGTGATCAGCATTTCCACCATCATGTCAACCACATCACCATGTCAACCCATCATCAAATAGTTGGGAAATACAACAGTTCGGGAACGTGTGAATTCTTGGGTGAAACACTCTCGGGCGCGAAACCCTGAGTTTTTTTGAGTAGGGTGTTTCCGTGGTCGCCGAAGGAGGGTCTCTGTTTCTGCGGGTTAGGGCCTCGATCTGCAAAAATTGTTGACAACTAGACGACGGATGGTCCGAGAGCGTAGAGGAGCAGAGTCTTCTGTTGTTAGTTTGCAGACACTATATTACAAAACAATATATTAAAATATATTAAAGATGTATTATAGGCAGACGAGAAGAATAGTATCAAGACAATATATCACAAACACAAGACCATAGTTTGCATCGTAAATGTCGTACAGTTTTTTCACACACAGAACTTTTTACAAACAGACGCTTTTGCGCACAGAGACTTTTACACAGACGCTTTTACACAGACGCTTTTACACACAGGCACTTTTACACACAGAGACTTTTACACACAGACGCTTTTACACACAGACGCTTTTACACACAGACGCTTTTACAGACAGACGCTTTTACACAAACACCTTCACACGCAGAGACTTTTACACACAGACGCTTTTGCGCACAGACACTTTTACACACACACACAGACGCTTTTACTCACAGACGCCTTTACACACAGACGCTTTTACAGATACATTTTCACACGCAGAGACTTTTACACACACACACACACGCTTTTGCGTAGACACTTTTACACACAGAAACTTTTACACACAGACGCTTTTACACACAGAAACTTTTACACGCACAAACTTTTACACACAGTCACAGACGCTTTTACACACAGACGCTTTTACACACAAACACTTTCACACACAAGAG
Source organism: Cladocopium goreaui (assembly GCA_947184155.2). Classification (NCBI taxonomy): domain Eukaryota; class Dinophyceae; order Suessiales; family Symbiodiniaceae; genus Cladocopium; species Cladocopium goreaui. Next base: position 41,395 of record CAMXCT020001596.1, on the reverse strand, counting down.
ACCGGACCCGTGAAATTTTAATTTTACCCCAGTTTTTGGCGATCGAACTTCATTTCGTGCGAAAGGGTTTGCCGGACAACTTGCAAATCGCAATTTTACCTCAGTTTTTGACGATCGAACATCGTTTCGTGCGACAAGGTTGCGATTTGACGCGTGAAATCGCAATTTTACTTCAGTTTTTGGCGATCGAACCTCATGTCGTGCGAAAGGGGTGCGATTGGACGCCAGGAATCGCAATTTTACCTCAGTTTTTGGCAATCAAACGTCGTTTCGTGCAAAAGGGCTGCGGCGGACACCTACTAACCGCAATTCTAATCGAACCTCGTTTCGCGCGAAAGGGTTGCGCCGGACACCTACAAATCTACTTCAGTTTTTGGCGATCGAACCTCATTTCGTGCGAACGAACTTCATTTCGTGCGAAGGGGTTGCATTTCGTGGCGTCTCGTTGGCACCGCCCCGCGCCTTCCAGAGAGAAATAGAAAAGAGGGAGAGAGCAAGAGGGTAAGAGAGCAAAAGAGAATGTGAAGATGTGAAGATGAGAAAATGTGATGTGAAGATGAGAAGATGTGAAGATGAGAAAATGTCAAGATGTGAAGATGTGATGATGGGAAGATGTGAAGATGTGGAGATGTGAAGATGAGAAGATGTGAGGATGTGAGGGTGTGAGGATGTGAAGATGTGAGAATGAACAAATGTGAAGATGTGAGGATGTGAGGATGAAAAGATGGGAAAATATGTGAAGATGAGAAGATGTGAACTTGAGAAGATGTGAAGATGAAAAGATGTGAAGATGAAAAGTTGTCAAGACGAAAAAATGTGAAGATGAGAGGACTTGAAGATGAGAGGATGTGAGGATGAGAAAATGTTTACAGACCCCCACTATTAGAAGAACTCTGCGCTCACATGCTCCCGGGCAAAAACGGACAGGATTGTAGCGAACCCTTTTGGAAGATACGGTCGGCAAAGAGTGTGCCAGACTGTCATGGGAACTCGGTATCCTAAAAGTCGTAAAACACGTCATGCTCGGAGAAGCACGCGATCGCTCCCATTGTCAATAAACGCGGTGCAAGTGTTTGTCAAGTATGCGGGGTTTCACCCAGCCATGACAAAACGCATTAACCCCGAGCTCCCAGTGGTGGAGTAAAACTTGACCTTCTGGCTGCGGCAACCTTGTTTATTGCCAGGGGAAAATGAGGCCGCGAGGGCACTTTGCGAGGTCACCGTGTGGATCTGCCTGCAAAAGAACCACTGCCTTCGCAACGCGGCGAGAATCGAGGTAGGCGTTGCGCGGAGCATGCTACGGAAACACGTTTCATGATCCTCCTGAAAGCTTCCATGCCGCTCCGCCTCCAGAAGGCTGACTTTGCGCACATCCCAGGCGAAGAAGTTCACTTGCTTCTCGGACGTCGGCAAGACCTGATGCCCCTGCCCACCTTGCCAGGTGAACAGCGCCACTGGCTGACAGCAGTTGCAGAAGATCGCTCGCCCACGCCGCCTATCAAGCACTCGGCATCTCTCTTTTGCTCGGGCCGTGAAAACGACAGCCACACATGAAATCACGAAAACTAGCTGTGCTAGTTGAAGTTGCTTCAGGACCATCGGAAACCCTGAAACTTTCCAGTTCGATCCCTTCCCGCCTCCGCCCCCCGTCCCCCCGCCTCCCCCTCTGGCAAGCCCAAGTGCGATCCCCTCCCGAGCCCCCCCCGAGAGGAAATTTCCGGCTGGTAGAGGGTCATCATCCTCATTTTCATCTTCATCCTCACCCTCACCCTCCTCATCCTCATCCTCATCCTCATCCTCATCCTCATCCGCATCCTCATCCGCATCCGCATCCGCATCCTCATCTTCATCCTCATCCTCACCCCCATCCTCATCCTCATCCTCATCCTCATCATCATCATCATCACCACCATCATCATCATCGTCATCATCATCATCATCATCATCCTCATCATCCTCTTCGTCCCTCTCGTCGTTGATCAGCGTCCTCATCTCGTGGTCCTGCTTGGCCATACGTTTCCCGCAGGTATAGGGTCGTCCTCTTCAGCATTTCATCCTAGGACGTTATATTCACTAAACCAACCAGCAGCCCTATAAAATCATCATCGGAAACTTGCCGGCGTCCAAATGATAATAATTGTTTTCCTCCTCTTCCTCCTCCTCCTCCTCCTCATCGTCATCATCAGCATCAGCATCAGCACCCTCATCATCATCTTTATCATCATGACACATATGTTGCATTGATATCTTTATGCAGATTCGGGTTTCCATTTGGGGGTGCGTTTTTTTTCCTATTGCGTTTTCTTTTGCTTACAACACTTGGCGAGAGACGATTACTGCGTTGGGGGTTTTCGCATCCTCAGCATCCTCATCACCCTCATCACCCTCACCATCCCCATTGTCTTCATCATCCTCATCATCCTCTTCATCCTCATCGTCGTCGTCATCAAGAAATTCCTGTTACCATCACTTTCGTAATCATCAGTTGCCTTCATCGTTCTGGTCAGCAACCTCGTCAACATCAAAAAATTGGCACTGTTTGTGACTTGCGGCAACTCCAAACTAGACGACGGTTGGCCCGAGAGCGGGAAAAAAACTGTTTTTCAAACAACTCTGAGTATGGTAGTTGCAAAAAATACTCGGTGAATGGTTGGTGAATTTTATATGAGCTACGGAGGGATAAATTGTGAAAAGTAAAATTGGTTAAGAAGAGGATACATGTGACAACCCATGCATATGCACTGTGCTGCTTGGTAAAGGGCATCATATGCCACATATCTTGCAACCACACAGAGACATAGATAGAGAGAAAGGGCGAGAGAGCCAGAGAGAGAGAGAGAGAGAGAGAGAGAGAGGGAGAGAGAGAGCAGGTTCTTTTGCTGTTGGTATTGAGACACTATATTACAAAACAATATATTTTTACCTCAGTTTTGGGCGATCGAACCTCATTTCGCGTGTCAGGGTTGCGATTGACACCTCAGAATCGCAATTTTACCGCAGTTTTTGACGACCAACGTCCATTTCGTGCGAAAGGGTTGCGATGGGCCAAGTAAAATCACAATTTTACCTCAGTTTTTGACGTCCAACGTCCATTTCGTGCGAAACGGTTGCGTTTCGTGGCGCTCCGGCGGCACCGCCCCCGCCTTAAGAGAGAGATAGAAAGAAGAGCGAGAGAAGATCCGCAGATGTGAAGGTGCGAGGAAGTAGATCTGCAGATGTGAAGGCGTGAAGATGTAGATCTGCAGATGTGAAGGTTTGAAGATGTAGATCAGCAAAAGTGAAGGTGTGAAGATGTAGATCTGCAGGTGTGAGGGTGTGAAGATATAGATCTACAGATGTGAGGGTGTGAAGATGTAGATCAACAGATGTGAAGGTGTGAGGATGTAGATCTGCAGATGTGAGGGTGTGAAAATGTAGATCTGCAGATGTGAAGGTGTGATGTTGTAGATCTGCAAGTGTGAGGGTGTGAAGATGTAGATCTGCAGACGCGCATGAGGGTGTGAAGATGTAGATCAGCAGATGTGAAGGTGTGAAGATGTAGATCTGCAGATGTGAGGGTGTGAAAATGTAGATCGGCAGATGTGAGGGTGTGAAAATGTAGATCCGCAGATGTAAAGGTGTGAAGATGTAGATCAGCAGATGTGAGGGTGTGAATATTTTTAGATCAGCAGATGTGAGGGTGTGAAGATGTAGATCAGCAGATGTGAAGGTGTTAAAATTTAGATCAGCAGGTGAGAGGGTGAAAATGTATTACAACGGCTGTTTTTTTACGAAGAACCCTTCGCAGGCGCACTCGGGAAAAACAACGTGAGACCGGTGCCGCATTCCGACTTCACCTTGCTAATCGCCCTTCACAAAGCCCTGCTAGCTTTCGTACCTCCCCTGGCCTCAAATTTTAAATAAAATGGTTACAGCGCGACTAACAGCAAACAATGCAAACATGATCCCCGTTGGGGGTCCCTGGCTGAAAACCATAGCCCGAAGTTTCATGATTTTCGCCGAATGACAGGGGCGAAAAACATATCCAACTTTATATCAATATATGTTTATATGATATCTAGTGCCCCAGGTTTTAAGCCCACAAACCGATATTATCAATACAAAAAATGCCGGTGATGTTGATTTATTTTTTAAAAGAAATAATGTTGAATATATGAAAATTGAAGCAACACTTCAAGCAGTGGAACCAGCAAAACGTGGTAAACCAAACGCTTATGATAGTATCGGTAATGCTGATGTCAGTTTTAGAAGGAACACCATAGATTTTATGTAATTTAGAATTGGTAATGTCAAAGTAAACTCAAGTATATCATTACTTGCTGAAAGTGGTAAGTTTGATGTAAGTGATAGTGCCGCTCCTACTAATGTAGTATTCAAAAAAGGGCGGTGTTAATTTCCTTACATTGGATGGCACTAAAAATATGATTGATGTATCAACAGGTAGGGCGTTGTCATCTCAATATATTTATAGAGATGGTTTTTTCAATAGAAACTTTGGTGCCGATATGGTTTTTCAAGGTACAACAGATGATGTTTTAGTAGAATATATGAGATACAGAAAAACAACTGAAAATTTACAAATGTCAAAACATATCGTTATGAACCGCACTAGGTTGCATTTTAATATAGCAGGAGGTAAAGAAGTATATATAGACAATTTTTTGGAGAGCAATGTTGAAATTTTAGCATTGGTAAATAATGATACAACGGGTCAGAACAAAAAATTATGTGGTGGCAACACCATATTTGATATGTCAAACATTGAATATATATCAAGACACAGCGGTTGTTTTTGGAAAAAAATAACGGGTGAGTTCGTTGACACAAGTTCAGAAAAAGTAAAATATGATTTTAAAGACGCCGAATATAACTTTAGGACAATTGTTAAAAATATAACGCCAAAAAACCAAAAACATTTAAAATGAATGAGGAAAAAAACAAGGTATTATCAAAAATCATCTTGGTTTTGTAGCAGAGGAGGTGGAACAAAATATACGAAAAAATGTGGAAAACATCATTTTTGACGGCGATGTAAAAAAAATTAAACTATGTAAAACTAAATGGTATTCAATGGGGGTGTGTCCAACAGCAACAACGAAAAATAGAGCATTTAGAAACATCGGTTTATGAATTACAAGAAGCAATGAAAAAAATAATAAAAACGAAACCCAAGGCAAAAACAAAATCAAAACCTAAAATGTATACTATGGGAAATAAACCGGGTTCAGTTGACAACGGTTGTATTGAAAAAATGCGTAAAAAATATAAAAAAAACACGTATTAGTAGGATAGATAAAATACAAATAAAAACATTAAAACAAATGAATAGTAAAATTGACAAATTGAACACACAAAAAATGATAAAATTATGTAAAGACTACGAGTTGAAATTTGTAATTTTACTATTTTTTGATTTAAAACCATTATTTCCATATATAATGTTATTGAATGTGTATCTCGGCTTCAAACCTTTTCATAAAGATCTTATTTACATTATTTGCTTTCAACTTTACAAATAGAAATGGGTAGGGTTCTTCAGTGGCTACTCTGTATATTTCATTTATGGTTTTCTTGTCAATCAGGGCTGGGTGCTTTTGAATGATTGTGTCAAGTTCTGATTGATTTTCCAGTTTGAAGATGTAAAAACTACTTGAATTTAAACTGACTATAGGACTTAAAACATTATACTTCTGTGTGGCAGTGTTGGCTGATAATCCAAAATGTCTAGATTTTGTGTGTCAGCCGTGAAGAATTCTACTATATATCATGCATGTTTTACCTTCTGCGAAAACATCAGCTACTAACAGGCAACTATATAATTTGTTCATCTTGTTCTTCTTCTGGTATTCTATCACTTTATGCTGTGTGTCTATGATGCGTGCTAGACTTTCAGGGTCAACTCATCAAACAAATAATTAAATATTGTTCTTTTTTGTTGTCTATTATTAGTTCTTTCTCTATATATAGGATTGCTTCATCTGTGTGCGCTGTGGAACTGACAATGTATATTCTCTCAAAGCAACCCCTGTAGATTTTTAATATGGGGTTCTGAATTTATATACCTTTTCCGCCCTGTGATGCCGATACAATGATGCTTCTTGAATGGTAGTTGGTCTGCTTGTGGGTATGGGTTTTGTTTGAACTCATGCCGTTTTACATTGATAGGTTCAATCTTGGGAACATCAATTTTTTTCATAGAAATTATTTAGAAACTAATTTCTAATATTCATTGCGCATGGCATATCTTATTTTATCTTGGAAATGGGGTCGGTAGAATATGGAACAGACTGCCAGATACCTCCATAAGAAGTTAATAAAAAAATTAAAAATCAACCCTTGGGCCCTATTCTTTTTCACCCCCGACACAGTCTCTTTTTGTAATAGCAACAAGCAGTAGGAAATGTTGAAACCTTTTTGCTCTTGAAATAGTTTAATGCCAAATTTCAATCAGCACAGTTCATTTTCTTTGACACCATTTTACCGCCCCTTATGGATTTTTGTTTGCGTCCAAAAAAAATCATTTATAATTAGATAGTAATGATTTTATCATCTAATTATATAGGATGAGTGATTACGATACATATCAACACAATAGATGTTATTGAAGATAGTGTCATTGATGACACTAAATTTCCAATCGTAAGAAATACTAAACTTAAACAAATATTCAGGGTAATGCTGGAGTTTCGGAAGTTAATGATAAGTTATCTTACGTATTGTATAAATGCCACCACAGAAAAACAGTAAACACAAAATACAAAAAAACAATACATGAAAATTTTGAACGATCAGATGAACAACCCGCTGTTGTCAATCTGAATGAGGAACAAAAACTGACATCTAAAAACATTGTATTTGAATGTCCCTTGTGTAATGGCAAACTACGGATGAGAAATGAAATTGAAATCAACCCCAAGGGCATCAAATGTAAATGTTCCCCCTATAGTTTCAAAATAAGCAAGAATGATAAAACAGTGAATGTCCAAAAGGATGATGACGGTGAAATTGTTTTTGAAAGTGAACACCATAGCATCAGTTTCAGTTTCAACCGCCAGATTACACCAGAGGACAAAAATAAGGAAAACATTAACAAAATGATAAGTGATGTAATGGGGACACCACGAAGTGCTGGGGGTTCAAAGGAACCGACACCTACAAGGAAGAAAAAACAAGTGTCAATAAATGATGTGGATTAAAAACAAATTTATAGAGGGGTTTTAACACACTTTGAACTGATAAATAAACACATGTCTGAATTATTAATATATAGTAATGAGTGATTGAGATGATAAACAACTTGAAATGGCAGAGATGCTGAACAAGATAACTAGGTATAACAAGAATGTGAAGTTGTTGATGGACCTAATGAACAAGGTAATAGAAAAACTTGATATATATATATATTAGTGAAAATAAATTTGCTGAAAATAATGATGCTGATGCTGAAAAGGAAAGGATGGATAACATGTTTGAGGCTAAAAAAATCGGGAGACTTGTAGGAACTTTTGAAACCAAGCAACAGCAGTATCTGAAATTGCTGAATGAAGGCAAAAAGATATGGGCTGGGATGTTATGTCATTAGATTTGTTCTTCAACAATTTATGGAGTGTTTGTCATACTTTGATGTGGAATATTGTAAGTATGGAATGCCATACAGGAAGCGCACTAGGCTTTGGACCAATCTAGACACTTGGACACCTAGACCTCTTTGTAAAAAAAAGGTGGAAGTATGGATGGGAGCAGGCATAAAGAAACAGCAATGAAAGAAGGCTGCGCCTTGTTTAAACAAAAGGATTTGTATAGAATACTTCAGGCATTGGTTGAAAAAAATATGACTCCTGTAAATGTTGTATGTTTTAGATAGTTGCTGTGCCTACCACTGAAATACTGCGCCTTGCCACTGGTGACGGTCTCAAAGATTTTATGTTGTGTGTGTTTTGGGTTGTGGTTGAGGCGATGCCTTCAAATAAAAAACACGGGGCGGGAGGGTTTATATTATTTTTAAAAATAGGTGCCAGGCTCGAACTCTGCTTCTTCTCATCGTCCATCTGCGGACAGGGGGGTGAAGGGGGTAAGGGAGGGTGGGTTTAAAATTCATGAAACATATATCAAATAAGGTTCATAAAACATATTTATCAAATAAAGTTCTTAAATAAACATCTATCAAATCAAGTTCATAAACATAAAAAAATATGTATCAAAAAAAGAGGGGGAAACAGAAACATGAAAGTGCGAAGCACTGAACCATAGGTAATTTTGATGAATTGACCCTGGTAATCCGCCTACCCCTTGACGCATGAGCGCTTTTGGTGCCTGACATCCTGACAACAGGGGGGTGCATGAGAAAAGGGATAGATATTTATATATTATATGTGTTTGTGTGTGTATGCGGGTGTATGTTGAAATATGTGTGTGTGTATGTATGTGTGTATGTATGGATGGATGGATGTATAACTGGCGTCATTGTCATCGTCGTCATCAGTCCTCATCATCCTCATTATCATCTCATCTTCATCAATCATCATAATCACCCATCTCACTAAAAACCATTCAAAAGGCAAAAAAATCGTCTTGTAGAGCTGGTCATCAACTTGCCAAGGCTGCGGATGTTCAACAAGAAATGGGGGGTGAGTTGATACAAACAGGATAGTAGTAAAAAATGCTTTCGCACCTCTCACAACCTTCAAAATCTCCAACATCACAGGCTCAATCAATCCAGGGCATCGCACACATTTTTTGCTAGAGAGCCACCCAAATACCACCTACACCGTCGTATATGGACGAGTCTGCCAAGCAAATTTGAAGCAACAAGGGCATTTTGAGGCTCAAATAGAGGGCTTCCACAGATTTTGGGAAGGGGTTTCCTCAGATTTTGGGAAGCTGGGAAGGGGTTTCCCCAGATTTTCACACCCTTAAATTTGAGCCTCAAGCCATGACACAAGAGCCGACAACTGCTTCATCCACATTTGTGGGGGCACGGCTTTGCTTCACATAGTCCAAATGTTTGCGAAACTGGACAAGGTCTAATGTGGCGCTTCCTTGAATTGGCTGGTAGTTGGCATACTCATCCGATCACAACCCTGGACTTCGCAAATTTCAAGGCACCCAAGTTCATGTCAATCTCCACCAAATCAGGGTATAACAAGTCAAGCATCTTGTAGAGGCGCTCTTCATTGACCCCATTGCGCCCATTCATACTGGCAATCTTTTCAAGTTGCGACAACTGGTGCGTGGTGAGTTTGGAAAGCCCCAGTTTGATTACTGGGATGCCGTGTGCCTTCAGCACTCTCAATCTGTCCATGTTCTGCTCAAAATCAGTGATGTATTCTAGCACCTTTGCTGACGGATTGGTGGGCTCATCAATGTCGGTGATGTCAGCCTTCTTCAGCATATCGGACACTCTTCCAAGCACTCTTGTTTTGAGTCTGGCAATGGCTATAGGACACCACCGCGAAGAACAGGGAAAAACTTGAACTTGAGCGTGGGTCTGATGGGATGTTGTAGTTGTCCAAGCTGTCATAAAATGCCAACTGACTGCGACCTTCATGACCGGCAAAATGGATGCCAAAGTCTTTCGCCTCAATTCCCGTCTTTAGCTGAATGGTGGTGTAGAGCTCTTTAGCAAGGGCATTGGGGCGATACACATAGATGATGTCAACACTACCATCAGCCGTCGGCACCTCCAAGGTCAGCCTGTGAAGACTGGGAACCGAAGGGTCTGCGACATTGTGGTCGTAAAGCACGGTTCCATCAACCATCTCTATGAAGCCACCAAAGACATTTTTCTCTCCATCACTCTCGCTCTCTGAAGATTCAAATGCTTGTGCTGGAACCGGTTGAAGTGCCTCTGGTTGAACTGCCACTGGTTGAACTGGGACATCAGCATCAACATCAGCATCAACCAAGCCTTGCCGATACACCAAATCCACAGTGCTGTTGTGTCCAATGCCACATCCAAACACCCTCTTGTTGTTCTTGAGGATGTCGCCGTTCAAGATGAACTCATAGCTTTTGTCGGTCTTGCCTGTGGCGGGATTGACGTCCTGAACTTTGAACTGCTTGATGGTCTTTTGAGACTGGGTGATGACACTGACACACTCCCCACTCAACATCCTCAAGAAAACCGTGTTGTCAGAGGACTGAAGCTGTTTCTTGTAGTAGGCAATCTGTTCCTTGTTGGCCTTGATGGATGTGTTGTAGCGCTCGTTCTCCGCCTCAAGCTTGGCAATGGCATCCTGGAGCCATTCCACCGAAGGCTTTGTGTCAGAAGATGAAGCACTGTTGGTCATCAGCTTCTTGTTCTCATCACTCTCACTCATTCTTCTCCTTGACATTGTCAGCTTCAAGGTCCAACAGACCCTGTGAGACAATGAACACTCCCATTTTGGTCCCCACGACATCATCCTGAATGGCAATGGATGCCAAGCCCCCTGCCTTACATTTATCACACGCTTTGCGGACTGTCGGACTATCTCAACAAGCCTGAACATATCCTGCGAAGCTGTCGTCGTCACAAGGTTCAGCTCATCACTGTCTGTCAAAGTCTCAAGGCAGGTGCTATTCTCAAGGTCAGGAGGGGCGCAAGATTAAACTTTCAAAATTGTAGCATCCACCGGCACCAGGGTAATTTGACGCAAAACCTGTTTCACATCACCTACTTCATCCTTGCCATTCATCCTCAATGTGGCTCTGACCAGGAAGCTCATATTCACAATCACCCGCGTAGCTTCAGCGAAGCAAAAACCGGGAGGACCATCAAAAAAAAAAAATTATCATCAAAAAAAAATTAATTCATCAAAAAAAAATTAAATCATCAAAAAGAAATTTAAATAAAGGAAAGAAAAGGAAGGAAGGAAGGAAGGAAGGAAGGAAGGAAGGAAGGAAGGAGAGAAGGGAAGCAGGAAAGGAAGGAAGGAAGGAAGGAGAGAAGGGAAACAAGAAAGGAAGGAAGGAAGGAAGGAGAGAAGGGAAACAAGAAAGGAAGGAAGGAAGGAAAGAAGGGAAGCAGGAAAGGAAGGAAGGAAGGAAGGAAGGAAGGAAGGAAGGAAGGAAGGAGAGAAAGGAAGCAAGAAAGGAAGGAAGGAAAGAAGGGAAGCAGGAAAGGAAGGAAGGAATGAAAGAAGGGAAGCAGGAAAGGAAGGAAGGAAGGAAGGAAGGAGAGAAAGGAAGCAAGAAAGGAAGGAAGGAAAGAAGGAAGGAATGAAAGAAGGGAAGCAGGAAAGGAAGGAAGGAATGAAGGAAGGAAGGAAGGAGAGAAAGGAAGCAAGAAAGGAAGGAAGGAATGAAAGAAGGGAAGCAAGGAAAGGAAGGAAGGAAGGAAAGAAGGGAAGCAAGGAAAGGAAGGAAGGAATGAAAGAAGGGAAGCAAGGAAAGGAAGGAAGGAAAGGAAGCAGGAAAGGAAGGACGGAGGGAGGGAGGGAGGGAGGAGGGAAGGAAGGAGGGAAGGAGGGAAGGAGGGAAGGAGGGGAAGACAGGGAAAGAAAGGAAAAGAAAGGAAAAGAAAAGAAAGGAAAGAGGAAAGGAAAGAGGAAAGGAAAGAGGAAAGGAAAGAGGAAAGGAAAGAGGAAAGGAAAGAGGAAAGGAAAGAGGAAAGGAAAGAGGGAAGGAAAGAGGGAAGGAAAGAGGGAAGGAAAGAGGGAAGGAAAAGAAAGGAAGGAGGAAATGAAGGAGGAAAAGCAGGGAAGGAAGCATACAAATTGCCATTCTTTACAAATACAAGCTAGCTTTCGAATGAAAGGATGTACCTGACCAGTGGTAGACGGGCTATTTTAGGACCAAAAACGAAACCCATGTTATCGGGAGATTGTTGGAAGTTAGCAAGGAAACATTAAGGACCCCCAAAAAAATGAGGGAGGGTAATTTAATTTGTTTCTTTTTTTTTCTCCTTGGTTCCTGGTGGCTCCTATAGTTCCCTGTGTGGCTCCTGGCTTCTGTGGCTCCTTCGGCTCCTGTGTCCCTGGTGGCTCCTGGTGGCTTCGTGGCTTCTTGGCTTTTTGGCTTCTGGCTGCTTGTCTTTTAGCTTCTTTGGTACATGGCTCCTCCGGCTCCTCTGGCTTCTTCGGCTCCTTCGGCTCCTGTGGCTTTTCGCTCTTATGGCTCCTTCGGCTCCACATCTACACCTACGTCTATGTCTATATCTAAATCTCAATCAATCAATCAATCAATCAATCTTTCTTTCTATCTATCTATTTGTCTTTCTATGTATCTTACCCTATCTTACTCTATCTTACCCTATCTTACCCTATCTTTTCCTATCTTACCCTATCTTATCCTATCTTTTCCTTTTTATTCTATCTTTCCTATATTGCGAATGAATGTATCATGACCATGTGACGCTTTGCAAGGGGGAGGCGCCGCGCCCTGTTTTTTTTTTACTTGAATCCTACGTGGGTACTGCATGAGTATTGAGCATATTTATATACGCTGTCAAGGCTCACGAGAGGTATAGAGTAATCCTGTGGACACCACTCATGTGACGCTTTGCGGGGGGAGGCGCTGCCCCCTCCCGCCTTTTTATTTAACCCCCCCCCCGCGGCTTGTGACAACGCCAGAAAGGTGGATGATAAGGCCCACCTACATTGCAAATGAATGTATCATGACCATGTGACGCTTTGCGGGGGGAGGCGCTCCCCCCGCGCCCCCCTCCCGCCTTTTTATATTTGAAAGCCCCACCCGCGGCTTGTGACAACGCCAGCAAGGTGGATGATAAGGCCCACCTACATTGCGAATGAATGTGTCATGATCATGTGACCCAAGGCATTTCCAGGGGGGGAGGCCAAACATGTGGCTCTTGTTGAGTTACTTTGGTTATAGTTGAAAACACCAAACATACAAAGCGAACCAACCAAGCAACCGAGCAACCGAGCAACTGACCAGCCAACTAGCCACCCAGCCCACATGCTTGGTTTGTTTCTGTGCTGTGACAACGCCACGAAGGTGGATGATACGGCCCACCTATACTGTTCTGTTGGGGGGAGGCGCTGCGCCCTTGTTTTTGTCTTAACTTGAATCCTACGCGGGTACTGCATGAGTATTGAGCATATTTATATACGCTGTCAAGGCTCAAGAGAGGTATAGAGTAATCCTGTAGACACCACTCATGTGACGCTTTGCCGGGGGAGGCGCGTTGGTGCTTTTTTCAGGAACATGGCACTGGTGCCCGATGCATGTCCAGGAGGGAGGCCTGTATGGCTCTTGTTTTGTCAACCTTTTGTTAGTTTGGTTCGGTTGAACGCACACACACACACATCAAACGACTACAACCAAGACAGCGAAGAAGCGAACCAGCCAAGCAACCAAACAACCAACCAACCAGGCAACCAGCTAACATGCTTGGTTTGTTTCTGTGCTGTGACAACGCCACAAAGGTGGATGATACGGCCCACCTATACTGTTCTGTTGGGGGGAGGCGCTGCGCCCTTGTTTTTGTTTTAACTTGAATCCTACGTGGGTACTGCATGAGTATTGAGCATATTTATATACGCTGTCAAGGCTCAAGAGAGGTACAGAGTAATCCTGTAGACACCACTCATGTGACGCTTTGCGGGGGGAGGCGCATTGGTGTCTTTTTCAGGAACATGGCACTGGTGCCCGATGCATGTCCAGGAGGGAGGCCTGTATGGCTCTTGTTTTGTCAACCTTTTGTTAGTTTGGTTCGGTTGAACGCACACACACACACACCAAACGACTACAACCAAGACAGCGAAGAAGCGAACCAGCCAAGCAACCAAACAACCAACCAACCAGGCAACCAGCTAACATGCTTGGTTTGTTTCTGTGCTGTGACAACGCCACAAAGGTGGATGATACGGCCCACCTATACTGTTCTGTTGGGGGGAGGCGCTGCACCCTGGTTTTTGTTTTAACTTGAATCCTACGTGGGTACTGCATGAGTATTGAGCATATTTATATACGCTGTCAAGGCTCAAGGGAGGTATAGAGTAATCCTGTGGACACCACTCATGTGACGCTTTGCGGGGGGAGGCGCTGCGCCCCCCTCCCGCGCCCCCCTCCCGCCTTTTTATTTTAAAGCCATGCCCGCGGCTTGTGACAACGCCAGAAAGGTGGATGATAAGGCCCACCCACATTGCGAATGAATGTGTCATGATAAGGCCCACCTACATTGCGTCCATTCCAACATAGTAGACATACACCTTTGCAAGTCAAAATGGGAATGGCAGCTGACCATTGCTGTGTGGGGGCCTGGAACTGGTGGCCCGGTGGCCCAACGACTCAGCTGCCTTGCAAGTAGGGCTGTGTGGCTCGAACGCTAGGTCCTGGGAATTGGGTACGCTTGGTCGCTGGGCCAGGTAACTTACACGCATGGAAGTTCGATTCCCGCACGTTCTCATCTTTCTTGGCATTACCAAACCTGTCGCAGCCAACCTGCTCAGCTTCGTCTACTGTCCTCCTGCTACTTCCTCTGGGTTTTAGCGCCAGGCTTGACCTATTGGCCTCTGGCCATTTGGCTTTTGGCTCTTTGGCCTTTTTCAAGCGTACTTCATCGCGTAGCCGTGCGTTGTTGTGCAAGCTTCCGTATACAGCAGGCCCACCCACCCGTGCCTGGAAAACATGATGGAAAGAATGGTTTTTGTAGCCCATTGGATTCAATGTTGTTTGGCCCAGTGCCTCGTTATTGAACAGCTTGCGAACCAATACGTGTTCCTTGTGCGATGACTCGTACATGTCGGCGTCGACCAAGCCCACCCAACCGTCCCTCCCAAGTATATTCCTTTTTTAATATACTTTTTCTGCTAGTAATAACCGCTTTACCAATGACCCCCCCAAAAAAATTAAATCATCAAAAAATAATTTAAACATATTTTTTTGATGATGCAATGCACAGATTTCATGATGCTTGTATTTTGCGTTTGGCTTGCGCAGGCCAGGATATGAGGGAATATTTTTTTTGATGAGTTTAATTTTTTTTTGATGGGAACTTAAATTTCTTTTTGATGACTTTTATTTTTATTTTTGATAGCTGACTCATATAATAACCATATATTAACAGTATATTACCTACCAATGGTAGGTCAACCACCAACCATGGAAATTTGCCGAGCGTTTCGGGACAGCGACACGGCCCGACTTTCTGCTGACACTGCTGGGATGGTTTTTCGGGATGGTGACGGGATGGTGACACAACGGGTCAGAGTTGAAGGCGACAGCTCAATCATTTACCAAATCTTATGGTTATTATATGGTTAATGATGGTTAATAATGGTTAATAATAACCTGGTTGGTGATCCATTTGCTGGTCTACCCTCTGGTTATGTCAAAATAGCTATTGAAAATGGCCCAGTCGAAATAGTGGATTTTCCCATGAAAAGCATGGTGATTTTCCAGTTCGTTATGTAAACGTTTACCAGAGGCTACCAAATCTTCAAACATCTTCAGCAGCTGTATCGCCAATGAAGCGACGCAAAACGACACTCAGGCGCCTGCTCGCACCTTGGAGGCCGAAAGGATCACGGACATGTCAGTGACCGTTAAACGTTTTATGTAGAGAATTCATTAACTTAAAAAATCAGTAGCCTCTGGTTATGACTAAAAAGCCATGGTATAGATGGCCCAGTCGAAATAGTGAGTTTTCCCATAAATAGCATGGTGATTTTTCATAGTTATGTAAACGTTTACCAGAGGGTAAACCATAATTCCAGAGAATTTGTGAGATCTATATTTGTACTTAGTCCAATCCAAATGCCAACAGTTTGTAAGAACATTTAAGAACCATCCGACTCTTTTTTCCAACTTGCGGGTCATTTTGTAGCAGAGGATAGCATACCTAAGGCCAAGTTCGCTAAACACGAAAGGGCGATATCCCCTATTGGTGCGTTGCGACTAGGTAGCAGTGTCAAAAAGAGTTGCCCATTCGCCGCTATTAATTTTGCTCTTTCAACTAGCAAAAAAGTAAATAGAACTGGATTGAATCGGCCCAATATATCCAATTGAGGATGTTATTGGGGACATGTACCCAGTTATTGGATATCAATTCAACAACCATATGTATATATACCAAATTATACCATTATATACCTGGAAAGCCATAAAGACTCAACATTTTCTGCCACGGGTTTGGACATGTTTTTAACGTTCGTTACGTTTTTTTCCAAATACGGCCATGTCCGGCTGCAAACCCTCTACTTACAGGTCAATAGTTTTTCTGAAATCTTTGATTTGTCGGACTGGTTCCGACAGTGTGAGTGTCTCGTCTAGAGACCGTATTTGGGGCAGTGACATCTGCTTATTGTTTTTTTTTCAACATGATGTTGAAAAAAAGTAGTATTTTATGGGTACATCCAAATTTGGTGGGAACAATGGCAGTATTTGCGGCCAGATTTTGGGTACCCTATCACGACTCCCAATTTGCTCCATTTCGGGCTGAATTTCCTCTTTTGGAGACTGTCGGAGGATGTCCGCACCCGGTGCTGTCAAAGGATTTGAACAACCATTCACAATCAAAAACCAGCATAAGCAATTGAACAAAAAAAAGGTTCGTTACGGGTAAAACCCATAATGGACAAAAGACATGTCCGGGCGGTTTTCCATATATATATATATATTTATATTATATATATTATATATATATTATATATTATATATATATTATATATATATATTATATATATATATTACATTATATATATATATACATGTAATAGTCAAATAATTCCTTAAATATCCCCAGCATATCAATCCATATCCCACCAGTGTCTTTTACTCACAAGCTCGACCTTCAGACGCAGCAGCTGCGGGCCTTGGAAACCGCGACTTTGTCCACAGGGCTTTCCATGGCAGGAACGGTGTTTTATGGTGAGTTGATGGTGATTTTTTGAGGTTTTTTGATGCTGATTATATGGGAAAAATGAAATTTGTATGAATATCATTATATATTGATTGAATATTTATATGAATACACATATATCAATACATAATTATTGATTGAATATTTGAATATTGATTACATACCATTATATGAATATATATATATATATTCACATAATGATGGTAATGCTCGTAATTGGGCTACTACTTCCCCTGCTGCTATTGTTTCTTTGGGTGCGTAACATATAGCCCCGCCCTCACTTCGCCCCTTGGGATTTCTCACCCTTTGGTTGACCGGCATGATTCAAGCCTCGTTTCACTAAGGAACAAGGTTTCACTTAGGTCTCTTTGTCCTTAGCCGGTGTTCCTCATCTGGATCTGGCTTAGCTACGATGGGGGCATTTATATAGTTCGATGATTTGCCTTTAAGAAATGGTGTTGTTTTCCATAGCGCATGGAAAAAAAATCACCGGTATATCAACCATTCCCATAAGATATCCCACTACAGTATATCCCATGAAAAAACACAATTGTTGTTGATTTATTCCCAATCTTTCTTGCTTAAACCACCAGAGGGTAGACGTATTTTTCTTAAAAAGTTGGTAGTCGATGAGGCTGAAGAGCCTGATGAAATACCTCAGTTGCACATGGAATTTCCACATGATGAATATTGGAAATGGAAAGGTAAGATCATCCCCATTCATGTCCCATGAAATCCCCAACCTTTCTAAAATGTCTCATGGTTCAATCACTCGTCTAGCAATGAAACCATGCTATAGACCATATCATATGAACATCCCGCATTGGGCGTAGATCCCACATTTCAGAGAACACCGCATATCGTATTATTGTTGATATCCCATGATTTCCTCATATTTCCTCATAACATACGTTTAAATCACCGTAGTTTTCATGGTGAATTTCCTTTTATTCTGAGATAACAATCTTTTAATCAATCTTTGGTGGGATCCACTTTTTCCATACTTAAGCCACCATGTCTGATGGTGAAATCCAAATGTTAAAACCAGCATTTTTCATGGTCAAATATCTGATTTTCTCATGATGAAATCACCTTTTTTCATGGTCAACCACCACTCTTTTCATGGCGAAATCAGAGGTTTTTCCAATTTTTTCCATGTCAAATCACCTAAATCACCCATGGTTTTTCATATTTAAATGCATTAAACCACCATAAACCGCGATTTTTCCCTGGTGAAGTCCCCCAAATTTCCTTTGGCGAAGGAGCTCTGCCAGCCTTCGCCACCTGGGGCGAGGGCTCGGAACCAGGGCAGAACATCGACCCGGCAGGGAAGCCCAGCCAGCCGCGGCCCAGGGCCCATCGGTTTACACCGCCGGGGATGTCACCAGAAATGGATTGGTTGGGAAAATCTGAACCGGAAACCCATGGTTTTTACATGTTTTTACCATGAAATATAGGGCAAACATCTGTAGATTTTCCCGAAAAAAACAATCCAATGACACCAGAAATCTGAGAGGAAAACCATGGAAAAAGTGGGATTTAACCATGGATTTGACCATCGCAACTCGGGATTTTTCAGAAAATGAGTGAAACTGAGGGTGAAACTGTGGGATCCATGATCCAACCATGGTCACTGGGTCATGATGGTGTAGTATAGCGGAATCATCCCCTTTTGAAAAAGCCAACATTTTAGGTTGGTGAATTATCCATGGAATTATCCACTGGTTGGTGGTGACTGGAACCACTGGAACCATGGAATTTTGAATGACTATCCCATGACTATCCCATCATATTGGGAACTTCATGATCCCAACTGACGAACTCAGCCCATCATATTTTTCAGAGGGTAGGTCAACCACCAACCAGGTTATTAACCATCATTAACCATATAATAACCATATATTAACAGTATATTACCAACCAATGGTAGGTCAACCACCAACCAGATGAGAAACCACTGGACTTGGTCATAAGGATCAGGGTCCAGGGTCCAGGGTCATGGTGGTAGATCACTAGTTAAAGCAACGTTGGACACGAAAGCGCACGCATTAGTTTTTCAGAAGCAACGGATGATCATCATGTTTTCCACTGATACTGCATTTCTTGGGTGTGTTTTCCCTAAAAACATGATTTTTGGACACACCCAGCCGTGATTCACTGGTAAGTAATGTAATATATATATATACATATATATATATATATACATATATATATATGTAAAATCCATGTTTTGAATGGCTAAATATTATTTTGGTTGGTTAAATCCACATTTTTGATGAGGCCCAAATTTTGAAGACGCCGGCAGGATTCCACTGAGTACTACAACCGTAAGGCAGGAGCTGATTTGGTGGGTTCCAGCATCAGTCGCCATTTTTCTACCAACAAATATGGGGATATGTGTATACACATATATACTGTATATATATATAGTATATGTATATAAATATATATATATATATGTATATATATATATGTATATATATATATATGTATATATATATATATTCACATCAAAATATTGTGTGTGTATATAAGCCAGAGATTTCTTGCTGGTTTCAAGATGTTTAGAATTGATCCATGTTCCCAATTCATAGGGATAATGATTCCCGCACCAAGAATGGTGAAGAAACACCACGGGAATGGAGATGGGTTGATGGGTATATTGATGGACATTACGAGGAACGGGGACCACATCCACTGGTCAATGCGGATGTCAACCGGATGAATACACACCAGATAGGATTAAAGATAGGATTCCCTGTGAACACACATATGGAGATTTCCTGAAATGGAAGTACCCCCAAATCATCCATAGGTCCATAGATTCGGTTTTTTCCATTAAAAAAACCATCCAGCTATTAGGGTACCCTCATTTATGGAACCCCCCATATGTATTTTTTTTTACACAACATATTCGGGTTCTGTGACAGTCAGTTCCAATGACTTGATGATGTCCCAGGTTGACGTTTGGCTGAAAATCGGGGATTGACCCCTAAACAGTTCAGTTTACCCGGCCTGGTAAATGTACAAAAAGCTATTGAAAATGGCCCAGTCGAAATAGTGGATTTACCCATGAATAGCATGGTGATTTTCCATAGTTTTTTGTATGTTTACCAGAGGGAGCTATTTTTTAGCAGAATATTCTGATCATAAACATAAACATAAACCAATTTGGACGCCCAATGGGCTTCCCATTCTGAAGGACAATCCTGTGATTTTTGAGGCATCGGGTCTCCCACTTACTGTAAGGATTCAGTTCCAGTTATAATTGGATATAATATGATATAATAATAAGATCATATATATAACTTTAATATAACCATAACTCCAGGGCCATATCACATCTTACAGGGGTAAAAAAACACATGGACATAGCTATCACGAAAAACCCCAACTGCATCTCCCATTCCCCATGAAATCATTGCTTAAATCCGGTATTGTTGGATATATATATATATATATATTCCACTACATGCCCCATTACATGCCCATCATTTTTGTTGGTTCCCCTACGCAGCACAGTGGTTTCTTCGCCAGAAACGTCGTCAGGTGTTGAATGCCACCGCGATTTGCCTCACCTTCGCGGTCTTTCTCTTTGGCCTGGTCGTCAGCCAGGAACCGCGAGAGAAACGCGAGAGATGGATGGCGGGATCTGTCTCGGGGTTTTGTCTTTGAAAAATCGTGGGCCAACATGGCGTTCTTACTGTTTTTAAGTCACAGTTCTTGTTCAATGGAGTTCTTCGTGTTTTTTTTAAGGTTTTGATGTCATTGTATTGAATTGCTTTTAATGGTTGTTTAGTTGTTTACGTTCCTTTTTACTGGTTCTTAATGGTCTGGTCCTGGCTTTTAAAGCGACAAGGTGGAGCATTTCGAAAAAATATAAAGACCGACGGATGCATCAGCTATTGATTTCATCCCGGGATGCTGACAACTTGTTTGTAGTTGATTTGTGTGTGTGTGTGTTCAAGTGTTTTGGTTTAGGGTGATTTTTAACTTTCTGATTGTTTCTGTTTGCAAGGGGCGTTTCGACAACCGGCCAGAAAACACACGCCGGCCAATCAAAACTGTTGCATTGTTATTGTTCCTCAGGGGTTGGTTGATGTTTTCTATTTTCATCTACTTGCATGCGTATGGTATGGGTCAAGATTTGTGATTGTCCCCCAAAAAAACAAAGAACACCCATGGACAGACGTGTGGGTAAAACAAGAATAAACCATCCCCCAGTCATGACCATGTTTATAGGTGGTATAAACCATTCCCAGTCTTGGGTGGTTTATGATGTTTATGGCATTGTTTTTCCCAATCTTTGGACGACTTGACTTCTAGCTCCTTCCGGAGGCACGAAAGTTGGTGGAGAACAAGTGGCTCAACTGAGACCGCCGTTTCGACCTGTCTCAACTTAGGGCGTCTTTTTACAAAACATCGGTGGCGAAACCTGCGCGTCTCAAAAGGGACATCTCCGGCGATGACGTGAGGAATCCCATGCTGGGATGAGGGCACCCAAGGTTCCCCTTAAAATGGGGGGGTAGCTACCACAACGATTGGTTTACCAATCGACAAATCTTGGATTCTTGGGGTGCCTCATAATAGGGGAACCTCTTTTTTTTCGTGGAAATCATCTAGCCAAATAATATACATATACGTATGTACATAATATATTAATATGTGTATATGATATATGAATACATAATATATGAATATATAATATATGAATATATAATGTATGAATATAATATATATATATACACACACATATCAGGTCTCTTTCAATACCATTGTGCCATATTTTGGCTCTTTATTTGTGTGGTGGGCAGCTTTTTCGAGTCATATTGGATGACTGGCACTGCAGGCTTCACTGTGTCGGGATGAATCTGTAGATCCTCGAAGGTTGAAACTTCCTCAGCAAAAAAAAGAACACGTAGCGACGTAGCATGGAGTTATGGAGTGTCTAAGTTTTATAATATTGGATTATGGGAAAAATTTAACCGGAAAGCCCCATATTTGATAGTAAAAACCCATGGGTTTCCGGTTCAGATTTTCCCAACAAATCCAATCCAGTGTCTAAGTTATGTTTTTTTTTAGAGAACTGCGCTCTAAAAATGGTCTATCATGGTCTATCTATTTTCTGGGTTCCTGTGGTAATTTTCAGATTTGGTCGTGGCAATGGCCCTGGTTGATTGCCAATGTTGCCATGTGGTGCGCGCGGTTTTTTCTGCGACCCATTGCGGGCATCGCGGGCACAACAGCAGAAGCGGCCTGTCGAGGCTGGATGTCAAAGTTACATGGACAGTTTTGGTAACTTCTACGTCTACCCCAATTTGTCTGAGCTATAGATTCTCTCTTTCTTTATTTTAATCTAGGAAAATCTAATTACTGTAGATTATTTATACTATTTACATTCTTAATCATTATCATTTTTTGGTGCTGTTGTTGCTTACATTGATATTTATCGAAGGAAGTTTAGGAGTCAAACTTCCGACAATATGGACAGATGAAAAGCAGAGCAGGGCAGAGGCAGAGAGAAGAGAAAGATTAGAAGAGAGAAGAGTAGAAGAGAAAGAGTCAGAAGAAAGAAGATGCAGATGCGCGAAAAGGTAGGAAAGTCGCGAAACACTGTGTTTTTCCAATGATTTGAGGCTCCGGACGGTCGAAAAGTAGGCTCGCTAACGGAGCCAGCTGGCCAGATGAGAGATGAAAAATTGCACGCCGTTGTGGCGCGAAGCACATTTCCAAGTCAAAATGTTAAAAACACAAGGGGTTCGGACCACTTTTGGAGGTTCAGATGTCGCTTCGCTTCGCTTCGCTTCACTACACTACACTACATTACACTACACTACACTCCACTACACTACACTACACTACACTACATTACACTACCCTACACTACGTTCCACTACACTTCACTACATTACACTACACTACATTACACTACACTACACTCCACTACACTACAACTACAACTACAACTACACAACTACACTCCACTACACTCCACTACACTAAATTACACTACACTACACTACACTCCACTACACTACATTACACTACACTACATTTCACTGAATGACACTGCGCCACAGATAGACAGGTAGACAGATAGACAGATAGATAGATAGATAGATAGACAGATAGACAGCTAGACAGCTAGACAGATAGAGATAGACAGATGAAAGAGAGAGAGAGAGATATAGATAGATAGATAGATAGATAGATAGATAGATAGATAGATAGATAGATAGATAGATAGATAGATAGATAGATAGGTAATTAGATGAAAGAGAGAGAGAGATAGATAGATAGATAGATCGATAGATAGATAGATAGATAGATCGATACATAGAAGATAGATAGGTAGGTAGGTAGATAGTCAGAGAAAGAGAGAGAAAGAGAGGAGACCTCAAGCACCTTTCGGTCCATCAGTGGATTCGCTCTGCCATCCCTGATTCACAAAAACCAATCTCTCCTATAGGTTTCCTATTTTTGAAACTTCCGCCGCCGCCTTGCGCGGTGCTACTGGTAATATATATATATATGTATATTATGTGTCAGTGTATGTGTATATATATATAGAGTCCTTTGTTGCGTGTGTGTTTTACCTTTAACTTCTGTGGGAAAAGCTGGTGATTTCCATACCCATTATGGGCCGCATTATGGGATTTATCGTTGGAGAATTACTCATCTCCATCATTTCTCGGCAGATACAAAACATCATTAGTCTTAATACTGTGGATGGGCAAGCGAAATCCTGCACCAACGTGCATGGTTGAAAGCCTTTAAATTATAAGAGCGAAGGCGCAATTCCATTGAATGACTGCGTAGCTTTTTCGGATCCAGCTTTCTCGCCTCGCACTGCTTTCAGCTTCAGATACATCTCAATCCATCTCAATGCGGTGCTTGCACGTTTGACCTAACTTCAACTTCGCCGGAGAAGCCCACACAACATGCAATCCTTTGCACACCATTCAACTCAGGGGATGACTGAGCACGCCATCTCTCAGGACTTGGAGGATTTCCTGGCAACTCTGCCGAAAGAGAGGGAGCTCTATGCGCCGCTTGGTTCAATTAAATTCTTTCTGAGCCGTAGCAGATGCAAAGAAGATACAGAATTGCTGACCTGACGCGCACAAGGAAGAACCTGGCCAAAGTTGCAGCCTGTCGCCCGGAGCAGGAGCAGCTTGGCTCAACGGGCCGCCGCCAGCTGCACAACTGCTCAAAGTGCCCCACTGAGGAATGGAGACTGGTGGATTGTTTCCCCAGACGCGGCTGAGCGCCCGGAGCTCGGAGAAACAGCAACAGGACTTACCATGGCCGAGGAGGTCTGTTTAATGATGCCAAGGCGAAGGCTATCCGATGGCAGCAACCACGGCCGCTCGTGAGCTCTTGCCCATCCCAGGTGATGTGCCCGAACCCCTTGCCACATTGTTGCCCAGCTGCATTACTGTCGCCAGCCCCTCGGTTGCTGGCTGTTGCAGTGCCTGAACGGAAGCCAAGGTGCAGACAACTGCGTCCTGGCCTGACATTCTCAATGTACAGGCGCGCCGCGGGCAGTGCCCGACAGGTCGTGCAGTCCTCAATGCAATGCTTGTGTGGACAGATGTGGGCCGGGCCATTCATTGACATCACAGGTTTTGATGAGGGCGGACGACCTCCCGTCCAGGGTTTATGAAGCGCCCTGGACGGAGGAGGACACGGGGCGCCCTTTCCTGGAGAAATGGGAGCCTGAGACTCAACCAAGATGTCATGCGGTCTGCTGGACTGTGCAGAAGCTGTTTGGTGGCTGAGGCCTGGTGACTACCTCATCCACAAAGCCCCCGAGGATAATTACTTCATCAAGGCCACCGAGCATCAAGCCAACTACTGGGAACTCGGTACCTGGAAAGCAGATTTGGCAGATTTGGATAGATTTGGTGTAATTTTGCCGCGTTCAGCTCTTCTTCTTGCCGCAGTTGCATTTTTCCCAGCGCATGCCACTCTGACTTGGCACCATGCCAAGACATGCTTTTGCCGTAGGGCCTCTTCGGTTTCTCTTGGCGTGCGCTGGGGTGATTGGGTCATTCCCCGGGAAACCCCTGTTGGCTTCGAAGCCTATTTCTTGAAGTTGTTTCTTGCACCTCAGGCCTCAGCCGAAGATACGCGTGGGGTCTTGAGCGACGCACGCACCAGCATGATAAACATGGTCCATGCACATCATGGACCTGATGCGGTGAACTATACAAGAACAGGGCGCAAGGTAACTACCAACAACAACCGGAAGGAAACTGCCTGGCTTGAGGGGGTGAGGTTGGCAGGCTCACGCCGATATGCGCACGCACTTGTACCCCCGACGTGCCCCATGCACTCATTGCGCCACACGCTCCTGCACGTATTTGCATTTAATCTTTTCACCCGCCACGCATGCCACGCTCCGCACGTTTCCTTGCTTTTTGTGCACCAGCTCAGCATTCGAACGCAGTTCTGAGGTAACGACGAAGGACCGAAGAAGTACATTGCTTCCTGCTTGCCGGGGGCGGCAAAGAAGGCGGCTGTGTTGTCCAGAACTCTTGCCTGAAGACCCGCACGAGAGTTATTTCTTGCATGGGGCTTCTTGGGGCACTTGGCTGGCCCCGCATGCCAGGCAAGAACGGGATGAGCACAGGCAGAAAGTTCCTGTGACTGTTTTGATTGAACCCACTGCCTGGTGCAATATGGTGCAGTACTGCTAGTAATGTAGCATGATTTTTGTATCGCATTCTGCGGTAACTCATCACTACCCCACCGCATGTTTCCCACACGCGTGCAAGAGTTGCATCACATCTATTTCATCACAATTACATCACACCATCGGTCATTATTCACCATGCGCCCCTGGCAGTTGTATCATCATGCATGGTAAATTCGATTTTGCTGCTAGCCTCCGGACTGCAGCCGATAAGAGCAATACTCCGCGTGGCAGAAAAAAGGGCCGGGTAAGCAACAGCAATGAGTCTTGTTGACGACAGAGTGAGGTCAACAAAGGCGGTTCATCACTGTCGCAATGACAACAAAGTCAAACATGTTTCTGTTTCATGTGGCTCCAGTTGCGGACTGATTCAGCAGGTGCTCAGCAATCGGTGGTCAAATTTGACATCACCCGCTAGTAAGGACCCAGCGTGATCCTGCTTGGCCAAAAGCTTCAACTAATAGTACCCTCTAGGTGTATCATGTGACATGTGATGAGTTCAGACCGATTGGGTCACAAAATTGGTGAAGCTGACAGATCTGTTTGCGGGCATCTTCCATTCCTCCGCATCATGGACGGGGCCTTGACTTGGAGAAGGCTCCTCTTGCGTGCCCACTCGAGTTCAAAGCGCCAGGGTCGGGTTAGACTGGCGAACAAAGCCGAAATTGTTATGACTCACCCTTAGTTGCAACACTTACCTCTAGCTGGTTGACAGATGCACGTACACGTGTAATTATTGTATGTACAAGTACATGTGTTGTACCATAGTTCACCACACATACAGCAGACATGCAGACAACATACTACTTACCAAATATTCGGGATTTGTATGATGGGTAAAAGGGTGCATCTTAATAGGGCTCATCATCAGCAAGATGCATATCAGAAGGACCTGTCGGCACAGAAGTAACGCTTCATCCTTAGCACAAGCGATCCAGCTTTGTACTTGTCACAGGCTGATGCATTGGATGTCGCAGAATACCCCACAGTGGATGACGAAGACGGTGGAGGTAGCATAGCGGAATCGGATCTTGCACACTTGGTGGCACAGACAATGTATGTGGCACCGATCTATGTGCTCCCTGGCTGCACAAAGAGCCCACCAACCCAAATGCTGTTTGAGAAATGCCTGTGTGGGACATCAGTTTCGAAAGTATGAGGATGCTCAGGTTTAAAAGGGGAGCTGCCACAACGACAGCCCGACAGCCCTCTTTTTGATTCTTCTTGTTTTCTTGTTTGCAGCGTGGCGCCGAGAGGCAAATAAATCCTGTACACTTTTTCCGAAAAGCGTAGCGAGGGTTCTCGTTTCACTCTGGGGTTTGGTGGTGGAGGTGCGTTGGATTACCGTTCGCAACCGTCCGCGTGAGAGCGCCATGGCTTCTCCTGTAGCGACTCAAAACATGACTTCTGCTGACGTTCTTTGCGGCCATCGCCTTGTAAATCGCGCTTCAGGTGTGTCACGAACTGCCTCACATGTGCGTTTTGCGTGACGGGTGCACTACTTTCGCGATATCCTGCTCCAGCGTATCTCATTGTTGGTGGCAGGCGCAGCTTTTCAGACATGCCCGTTGCCATTGTCTTGACAGGCGCAGTACTTTGGAGGACTGGTCTTGACGTGCTTTCGCTATTTCCACTGGAGTGCGTGCTTCAAGAGTCAAAACTGTCAAAAACATTGGGGACAGGCTTCTGTTTCAGCCTGTCTCATTTTGCGTGGCCGGTGCACTTGAGACATGTCACTCGTCATTTTTCGTGACAGGTGACAGGTGCGGTACTTTGGAGGACTGGTCTTGACGTGTTTTTCCCAACTCTCACTGGAATGTGTGCGTGAAGACTCCAAAAATATAACAAAACCATGAGAAGATTGCATTTTTGGATTTTCATTTGTTTGTATTGGGGATAGCACTTGGCGATGCTGGTGGAATCTCTTCTGGTGTCGCTGTGCCGGTCGGGACTTTCCCAAATGAAATTGACAAGTCTGCCTCTGTTTCGTGTTTCAGCGCTATAAAGGAACCCTCAAGTCTGTCTCGCACTGCTACTCCTGATGGTGTTCCGCAGTATGAATCGTTCAAGAGGTGGCCCCCAAGAAAGCATGCAGTAAGACTTCCCAAGTTGCGTCATGAAGGAACGATATCTCAAGCAGTGTCTCTCAAGACTTGTCTCTCAAGACTTGTCCTGAAAGTTTTGTCTTGAAAGTTTTGTCTCTCAAGACTTATCTCTCAAGTCAGTTTTCTCAAGTTTTATCTCTCAAGTCTTGTCTCTCAAGAAGCGTTTCTCCAGGAGTGTCTCTCAAGTCTTGTCTCTCAAGAGGTGTCTCTGCAGGAGTCTCACTCCAGATGGGTCTCTCAAGACTTGTCTGTCAAGTGTTGTCTTGCAAGACTTGTCTCGCAAGACCTGTCTCTCAAGACTTGTCTTGCAAGTCTTGTCTCTCAAGACTTGTCTCTGAAGTCCTGTCTCTCAAACTTGTCTCTGAAGACTTGTCTCTCACGGAGTGTCTGGCAAGACTTGTCTCTCAAGACTTGTCTCACCAATAGTGTCTCTCAAGAAGCCTCTTTTTAAGACCTGTTTGCCAAGAGTGTCTCCAGACTTGTTTTTCTGAGAATTGTCTCCGCAGACTTGTCTCTCTACACTTGTCTCGCATGGGGTGTCTCTCAAATGTCCCTCAAGAAATGTCTCTCAAGAATTGTCGTTCAAGTCTTGTCATTCAAGCTTGGTCTTTCAAGTCTTGTCTCTCAAGAGGTGTCTCTCCAGGAGTCTCACTCCAGACGTGTCTCTCAAGCCTTGTCGTACAAGACTTGTCGTTGAAGACTTGTCTGTCTCTCAAGACCTGTCTCGCAGGACTTGTTTTGAACGTTTTGCCTCTCAAGACTTGTCGTACAAGACTTGTCTCTCAAGCCTTGTCTTTCAAGACTTGTCTGTGTCTCAAGGCCTGTCTCGCAAGACTTGTCTTGAAAGTCTTGCCTCTCAAGACTTGTCGTTAAAGACTTGTCTGTCAAGACTTGTCTCTGAAATCCTGTCTCTCAAACTTGTCTCTGAAGACTTGTCTCTCACGGAGTGTCTGGCAAGACTTGTCTCTCAAGACTTGTCTCTCAAGACTCATTTCTCAAGTCTTGTCACTTAAGTTTTGTCTCTCAAGACTTGTCGCTCAAGAAGTGTCTTTCCAGGAATGTCGCTTCAGACTTGTCTCTCCAGACTTGTCTCTGAAGAAGTGTTTCTCCAGGATTGTCTTTCACGTCTTGTCCCTGAGGGAATGTCTGTCCAGGAGTCTCCCAAGACCTGTTTGTCAAGATTTGTCTCTCTGAGACTTGCCACCCCAGACCTGTCTCTACACTTGTCTCGCGTGGGGCGTCTCTCAAGAAATGTCTCTCAAGATGTGTCTCTCAAGTCTTGTCTCTAAAGACTTGTCTCTCAGGGGTTGTGTGTGTGTGTGCGTGTGTGTGTCAAGACTTGTCTCTCAAGTCTTGACTTTAAAGACTTTGCGTTCAAGACTTGCCTCTGCAGTAGCATTTCTCAAGTCTTGTCTCACCAAGAGTGTCTCTCTCAAGGATTGTCTCTCCAAGAATGTCTATGTAAGGGTGTCTCTTCAGACTTGTCTCTTTGCATTTGCCTCTCTACACTTGTCTGGCATCGGGTGTCTCTCAAGAAATGTCTCGCAAGACTTGTCTCTCAAGACTTTTCTCTCCAGAAGTGGCCCTGCGACATTGTCTTCAGAAGAGTGTCTCCCAAGATTGCTTCACCATCTCGGTCCTTCCCATAGGTGTGAGCATTTGGGTTCGGCTTTTTTGGCGACTCTTTTACGAAACTCTTCTGTGACAGGGTTTCAGGCACTTCAGCCCAGCATCTCTGCAAGACACTTTTCGAAAACACCCGAAACACACCCGCAGAACACTCTTAATTACAACACTCTTACAATATTCTTGCCAGATTTGCCAGCCATTGTCAGGAAATACACTCTTCTCTACCACCGCCCTCTTGGGCGTCACTGTAGCGACACACCTGCCCGATGCTTGCTAGGACGATCTTGCAAAACTATCTTGCGCAAAAGCCTGCAGTGAAAACTGCCAGTACGGATAGACAGAGAGGCAGGCAGACGCACAGCTGGAGACACAGGGAGAGAGACGAGCAAAACAGAGCAGACAGATGAGAAGACACGGAAGAAACACTGACCAGTAGACCCGCAGATAGGTAGACACATACAGGCATAGAGGCAGGGAAGAAGACAGACAGAAGACATACAGGCGACAGACAGAAGGGCAAAAACAGATGTTACAAATACCGCAGCATAGTATAAACGGGACTGCATCAATATGCAGGCAGATGCGGAGATGAGCAGACGTACAACGGCCAAATAGGGCACATAGACCAACCGCGCCTCAAGTTGATTAAATTTTTTGGCACCCAATCAACCTGCTGATGGGCTGCTCTGTTTCCAAAAGCTTTTGGGTTTCTGGTGCTGTTTCTGGATAATCATGCTGATTTTGGTTGAGGGCTCGCGGCCCAAGGCAGAAGACGGCGACCGTGTACGGAACACTCACCACTGACGGCAAGATCCGTATCCGTCCTGAGAATGGCCGGGGGCTCAAAGGGCTTGGTGCCTGTGATTCCTACCTTTGATTTCTGTTCTGTGACTTTGGCGGCCGGGCGCGGTTTGAACCATGCCAGTCAACTCTGTAGACTATTTTGGAGGCAGCGTGAAATCATGACACAAAATGGCGAAAACAGCGATGCCAATTACATGGCATGCCCCCATGTTGACGCCGGCCTCACTTCAGCAAAACCACCAGACAATACTGCAAGGCACGGCGCTAGTAGAGTGTTCTGGTGTGGCAACTTTTGCATTTCCTTTTTTGCTTCTTGTCCATCGCGCACTGTCTTCTTTGCCCGGCAAAGCCAATTGCAGAGCGCCTGCCCCTTGCCGGGACATGTGCTTGACAGACCTGAATGGACCTGAGGTGTAACAGTCAAGGGAATGTTTTGTTTGTTTCCTTCGTCTCCTTTAGCCCGCCCTATTTCCCCACATCACCGTGTGTTTTTTGTTTTTATGTCTCCATCTCCCGCCGTTCTTCTCCTTCTCCTCTGTCGCTCCTCCGTCACACACGCACTCTCTCTCTCTCTCTCTCACCCTCTCTCACTCATTCCCTCATGCAGTCACTGTCTCACCTCACTGTCTCAATCTCTCTCTCTCTCTCTCACTCTCTCTCTCTCTCTCACTCACTCTCTCTCTCTCTCCTCCATCTCTCTCTCTCTCTCTCTGTCTGTCTCTCTCTCTCTCTCTGTTTCTCTCTTCATCTCTCCGTTTCTCTTGCTCTATCTCATCTCCTCTCTCTCTCTCTTTCCCTTTTTTCCTCTCTCCTCTTTCTCTGTCTCTCTCTCTCTCTCTCTCTCTCTCTGTCTCTCACCACTCTCTCGCGCATCTCTCACTGCCTCTCTTTTTCATGTTTTTACTTTACCAAACCTCTCTCTCTCTCTCTCAAACCTCTCTCTCTCTCTCACACCTCTCTTTCTCTCACATGTCTCTCTCTCTCTCTCACTCTCACTCTCACTCTCACTCTCACTCTCACTCTCACTCTCACACTCACTCACTCACTGACTCACTCCCTCACCCACCCACCCACCACCCACCCACCCACCCTCTCACTCACTCACTCACTCACTCACTCACTCACTCACTCACTCACTTCCTTCCCCCCCTTACACCCCATAGGAAACTTCACATGTGGGGTTATCCGGCCCTATTATTTCTGATGGTTTCTGTTTTGCCGTTTGGCTGCTGTCTTCATCTTCCGAAGCTAAGGTTGAAGCTTGATGTGTCCAGGCTTGATCGTTCTGTTATCTTCTGGCCTTGCAGACTGAGAGATTCTTTGCTTTTCCATTTTGTCCTCCATTTTGTTGCCTCTTGCCTCCTCTCCTTTGGCATTGCGTAATGGTTTGCGTGGTTTCCTGGCACCTGGATTTTGGGAACAGGTTGTTGCTTGGGAGTCCGTGTTGCTACGATTTTTGAGCAGGAATGATCCATGGCAAGTGTGGTGAGGAAGAGTACCTCGCGCCAGCCAGCTGTTACAAGCCGGTCGATACTATTTGTTTGGATCCAGGTGTGAAGGAACACACCCATGCTTTAAGACAACCCCCGATCCAACCCAAGGAGCCCTGTCGGCATCGGCTCCGCTGCTGACCAGTACCGTTGGTCGACGCTCACTGTTTTCAAAGCTGGTCTCCATGATGGCCCTGAGCGGTGCGTGTGTAGTTGACCAGACTTCAATGGGTAATCAGCAATGTGGAGCCAACCCAGGATTGCAATGAAATCGAACCAATGGGTCCTAACCACCACAAACACAACGATGCCACCATGCTTGAAATGATGGGCCATCCTGGCTTAGCTTTTAGAGTCCGTTGCCACCAATGGGACAGAACCAAAGTTGGGTGCCAAAACAATTTCCATCATCCATGACCGGGGAAAATAGTCTCAGATGGGTAAG
Organism: Cladocopium goreaui; assembly: GCA_947184155.2. Classification (NCBI taxonomy): domain Eukaryota; class Dinophyceae; order Suessiales; family Symbiodiniaceae; genus Cladocopium; species Cladocopium goreaui. The sequence continues at coordinate 9,420 of CAMXCT020001596.1, read as the reverse complement.
TTCCGGTTTTCAAGCATCATGTAATATCATGTACCAGCCAGCTTGGGTGATCATCATGTCGCAGTGTACCTTCACACGCCTTCAGTGATTCATACGGATTAAGTTATCTATAAAATGCTGGCATATTTGATTTACATCAGTGATTTACCATCTAAGGCTTGTAAGTTAATTTACCATGCACGGCATGCCAAATGACCCCGACAACCACCAGCAATGGTTCTGCAATCCCTTCCCTGGAAAGTCTTGCGGCAGCGACCGATACGGTGCTTTCCCGCACCAAGACAGTTAGCCCAAGCTTCACAGCATAGCGGGTATCCTGCGCACACATTCAGTATTATTTGAGTCCAATGGGTGCTTATTTGAGATGGTGGGTGTGATACTCATAAGCGGTAGAGCATTTTGATGGGCATCTTGCACATGCAGCTACACCGGGGTTGCAAAATTGCTGATTTCACCTGTGAAGCTGAGTAAGGTTCTTTTTGTGTACAGTTCTCATGGCATGGAACGGCAGAAGTCTTTGCAAGGTCAAGTCAATGCTGGGCGCGGAGCCGTCGAAAGCTGCTGCAGAGGGTTTGGAGGTTTTGAGGGGTTTTAAAGTTTTAAAGCGTGCCCAAAATGTGCCACGTAGCAGTTTCGAAGCCCAATAGAAAGAGCTTGTAGGGCCTAGGGAGGTAGAGGTACCCAGCTTGTGAGGCCTAGGGCCAGCTTGTGGGGCCTACGGAGGTACCATGGCAAAGCAGGCGCGGGGCCATCGAAAGCTGCTGCTAGGGCGGTACCATGGCAAAGCAGGCACGGAGTGGTGCCGTATAGAGGAGCCTGGAAAGGGGTCATGCCGCACACCTACGGTGATCCCGGGCGCCGCCCCGCCTAGGCCAAGGCTAGGCAGGGGTCAGCGGATATATAGTGTAAATATAGGGATAAACCACCTATAAACTGGTGCAGGATTTCTTCCATCCACTGTATCTCCAATGTTGTTGGTTGTTTTCAATTTTTCCCGTGTTTCTCTGTGCCTTGATGGCTTTCTCCCCAATAGGCATTACTTACTACTCGTACCGGGGCTTCAAACTAGCAACGACAACGGTATTTGTCACCGCATCAGATAGTTGGAACTTCGAACCCAACATGATTGAATTTATCCAATGTTGTAGATGTACCCTGCTGTAGCATAATTTTGGGGACCGTCAAAGATGGGACCCCGTCCAGAAAGCTTACCATTCATCACCAGCCCCCCAAGCATAATGATAAATAGCTGGTACTGTAGGATCATGGTTTCCTATAGAACTTGCTTCAAATCCACCTCAATTCTTGGCTTCATTCGTCATGCAAACCCCACAATATCATATTTGGTTTGTTAAACAGTAAAACCCTACTGTCTTAGTAGACAAATCAATGTTTTCTGCTGCTGAAATCACCATTTCCGGCTGGTTACCCGCCGTTTCCCCCGGAGGCAGCAGAGGCCATCGGCCCTCCTTACTGGCTGCTGAAATCTTGCGCTGCGCCGATGGTGCACAGGTGTTGCGTGTGGGCGCTGCAACCCAGTTGCCCTTCAGTGAAGCAGTGGCCCGTCTGGGAAATGGCTGTGGTACCTGTCAATCTAGCGGAAACCCATCAAATTCGCTGGTTAATCTAAGGGGACACCGAAATAGGTTCGTTGAGAAATAGAGGACAACCAAATTTGAGGGTTAATTTACAGTAATATAGCTAGGGAAGCCATGGTCCAAAGAAATAGATGAACTACCTAGGTTCACGGCTCATATTTCGCCGTGAGGGAAAATGGCCATTTGATGAATTCCATGCGATGCTGAAATCATTGAAATTCCATTGGGATTTTGCTTCGTTTGCGGTGACTCCTGGCAAAAACTCTTTTTTTCTCTTCTGCAAAATGCGGGTAAACTACTGTGCTGTTCACCAAAATTTGGTGAGCTGCCGCAAAAAGATCTTTGCGGACAACTGGCCCAAGTTCTCACGCCAAGCCCATGCGTAGACTTGGTGTTCGAAAAAGGGACACAGGGACTTTGTGTGTGGATCTTTCAGGACGTTAATACACCCCACCACCCCACCCCACCCCACCCCACCCCACCCCACCCCACCCCACCCCACCCCACCCCACCCCCACCCCACCCAAACCCACCCCACCCAACCCCACGTCATCAACGTAGCATCAAGAACGTCTTCCAAGTTACCTCGACATGTCTTGTCGACGTAGTATCAAGGACGTGGTCGTCAGGACGTTAATACACCCCCCACCGCACCCCACCCCACGTCATCAACGTAGCACCAAGAACGTCTTCCAAGTTACCTCGACATGTCTTGTCGACGTAGTATCAAAGACGTGGTCGTCAGAACGTTAATACACCCCACCACCCCACCCCACCCCAGCGAAACCCCTCCAATGGTCAAAAAATGCGTATTTTACCACGAATTATGCACCGTGGTCCAACTACCTATTGTGATCTTCTCATCAAAATCGTTATTTTTTTGGATCCCCCATTTTCAGACAAGCCAAATGCTTGGACATTTTGTTCTATCTATATAGATAGTTGAAAAATGGTTTGAATACTTAGGGGTGCCCTAAAACCATTGTGGTTTTAGGTGTCACGTACACTCTGTGCTACGCCAATGATGGGTTGGGGTGGGATGGGGTAAAGAATGGTGGGACTTGTGTTCGTAAGGTTTTCTCTTGCACTTGCACACGTAGTTGATGCTGCTACGCTATAAGATTTTCTCTTGCACTTACACACTCTCTTGCACTTGCACACGTAGTTGATGCTACACTGATGGATGCGAATGCTGTAAAAAAACAGCGGAACAATCCTATCGCTGTAAGCGATTCCGCGCGCGCAGTGATCCACAAAAGTCAAAGTGGACCGAACCTGGATGGGGATGAAACAAATCATTCCGCATTGCTTGAAGAATCGTCATGGCAAAGTCATCAACCCTCGCTTGTGGGACTATGTCTATACCGTCTATACCAACTTGTGTACAGACACAGAAAGACGCTCAACGAGAGACACCTGCGGTTGAAAAGAAGTTTTTTGCACTTTGCATTTTCGACATGGATGATGTCATCTATGCGAACATTGCTAAAACCATCATGGTAGTTCATAGTTACCACGTTTTTGACATCCAGATGCGTGTTACCTTGGTTCAATACCAAAACGGTGTACTTCTGGATGATGGCATGGGGTGGCCCTATTTCAGGAAGCAGCCATGTGCTGGTAAATCCAAGTGAAGCAGAATTTTGGAGGAGCATCCTAGCACGTCACAGCATGTGCTCGAGAAAGTTGGCAAACTGCTTCCCTGCCAGCTTGACCTTAGGATTTGCAATGCTTCCTGAGCCGCTTGAAGGCATGGTTGGTGTTCTGGATAGTGGTTGGTGTTCCAGATGTGGCAAAAAATGGAGACCATTTTTCAATAGGACTCCATTTACAGATCTATCTGGCTCTTCCAGCTTGTTGGCTTTAAGAGACTTACAGTAACATATGTATGAGTCATATGAGTGGTACTAGAATTGAAGCTGGAAGACCAGGATGTTTTTTGTGTTTTTTGGTTGGCTAATTCCTCCATACATATCGTATATAATGCATATGTATATATATATATATATATATTATGCATATATATATATGTATTTTTCTACAAAAAACAATAAACATATATCTATATACATAAACACAAAATCTCCGTACATGGTTCAGCTATTTGACCTTTCGCCTTTCCCCAATTGGGGGCCCCTCTGGGCTCGCTGGTTCCAGCGCTAGGAGCTCCGAAAGATGCCGATCTCAGGCGGCGACTTGCGCAGCTTTTTGAAGAAAGTGGAGGTGGAGCTATGGAAGCGGCCTGGGTCTCTGTCTTTTTGATTGGGACCCTCTGGTAAACATACAAAAAACTATGGAAAATCACCATGTTTAATGGGAAAATCCACTATTAATGGTCATTTTCAATAGCTATTTTGACATAACCAGAGGGTACTCACTACTGTGAATTCTGAATCCCAAGCACATGATGTTGTGTCTAGCTACAACTAAGCTATGTCGAATGGTCAGTTTTTTTGCACATTCATCTGCAATAGCAATCCCTACGCTTTTTAGGGGATCATCATCCGGAAAATTGCCGGGAAACTTCCCGTGATCTCCCCATCTATTGCTAGATAATTCAATGGATTGGTTTTCCAGGGAAAATCTTCACCAACATTTCTTCCAATATTTGGGGGTTCCGGGGTTTCCTGGAATTGCTTCCTTAAACCAATCCATTGAATACTGCTCATTAGATTGATGATTGGGGGACTTATTCCATTATTTATCACCAATATATGATATTCTTTTCATTTATATTATTTCCAATAAAAGTGTTGTATAATACATATATATATATGTGTGTGTCTATATATATATATATGTATATATATATATATATGCATATTACTATAGTGCTTATAACAGCCACAACTTTTGGAGGACTGGACCCCTGGAGACGCCAGGATTCGCTGCCGAAGCTGAGCCCGGAGACGGCGCATCTGGCGCTGACGATCTTTGCGGAGCTGCGATGTCGTCAGGTGCAGCTGGGCAGCTGGGGAGGGTGATACCTATTTCTGTTGAATCATAGAATGGTAATTACTATTAGTGATTCAACATCTATAGGAATATAGATATATAGTATCACAATCTATAGATTTATAATAATACCATTCAATATAATCTATTACTATTAGGTATATAGAAATAATAATAGATGATTATATAGGTAATAATACAGATAAATATTATTTCACTATAATGTCGTATGGTATATCTATAGGTAATACTAATAGTATATCTTGTAATTATTATAAATCTATAGATATATAGTATCACTATTAGTATATAGTGATTTATGTTTTTTCTATAACTATATGTGAAATATATGAAATAGTATATGGCATAGATGATACTAAATTACTATAGATGATTACCTTAACATAATTACTGGGGAGGTGATACTATATCTATTAGATATGTCTTATGTATTTTTGATCTGATTTTATGATGCAACATATGCATTTTTATGATTGAATAGATATACTAAAATGGATTAAAATGGCGATTTTCCAGTTCGCAAAGTGTTAGTCATTACCAGAGGACTACTAAAGAGGCTTGTTTTCAGGGCTCTGGTCATCAGCATCATCAGCGGTTTGCTGGAAAATCCTTTGTGATTTTCCCAGCTATAAACCTTCATGGCTAGGCCACGGGGATTTTCCAGCGATGGAGCTGATGACACCGGAGGGTTTCTTGTATCCTAAGGAAATATCTAATTATTATCCCATACATCCCCATTTATGTTCCATGATTTCCCCATCATGGCGAAAATACCATAAAATACTTATCATCATTCCCATCATTTTGCCGTTAAAACCTCCATTTATAGGGGATTTCCTCGCTGTTCCAGCCATGGAGCCAAGTTTTCACGGTGATTACCGGAGGGTATAGCCCAATTATTGACAGAAAATGTCCATATGATGTTCCAATGTACCCTCTGGTTATGTCAAAATAGCTATTGAAAATGGCCATTCATAGTGGATTTTCCCATTAAAAATTGTGATTTTCCATAGTTATGTGAACGTTTACCAGAGGGTATCCCAGAGATTATCTTCCCATACTATGTTCCCATCATATTCCAAAAAGAAATCCCATTCAAAGATGGTCAAATGGACCTACTTTCTGGTTGTATTCCCGTACTTGCCCCACAAGAAATCCCCACGACTTGTCCCATGAGAATTTTCAAGAACTAAATCCCATTGATGGTTACTATCTAGTCTTATAGATCATTACTCTGATTTTCATTGCGGGTGGACTTATCCATGACATTCCATTATGAAGTCTTATAGATCATCTCATTTTCCATGATTTTCTTATAGAATCAGCCCATGAAATCCACTACCCATGACGGATCCATGGTGCTGGTATATATGCTAACATGACTGGGGTATATTGATGGGATCCATGTTACCAGGTACCATATATATAATATACATGGATCCTATGGGCTATGGCTGGGCGCCATGCTTTTAGGGGGCCGTTTTTGCGTGGCCTCTGCTGCTGGAGCATCGCCAACAGCTGCCGGCCGCGAAGCTGGCCGAGGCGGTGTGGGCGGCCTCTGCGGTGCCCAGCCCACCCAAGGAGCCGGGCCATGGGGCAGGGGAAGGATGGAAAGGGCCATGGGGAAAATGTGGTTCTGGTGAGTTGTAAAGATAGTTATGTTTTATTTATCTATAAAACATATTTGGAATCTATAATAACTATATAATATTGTAAAGATAAGGGTTAAGATAAGGGTTATGTTTTTTTTGACAAGTGACGTTTTGAAGGTTTTAGGATGTGTTTAGGAATTTAGGATTATGAGAATCTTACAGCCACAGACTGAGTCCGGACCAAGGAATTATTTGTTCATTTTTTTCGTTTTGTTTTTAATGTTTTTTTTCCCGTTTCATATCATTCTCCGATCATGTGAAATTTTCATTTTCATGTTTTTCATTCTCCAATTATGTGAAAATGTCATTCTCATTTGTTTATCGTGTTTCCCTCATGTGCAGTTAATATTATCATGTTCATACTTGTTCCTTTTTTGCATTTGCCATCATGTACTTGTCATTCAGCATCGAAAATGAATCGAAGCAAAATCAGAAACAGAAAATATTATATACATATATCAAATGGGAAATTAAATGAAAAGTAAGAAAAAAGCGACAGCAAAACTGAGAAAAGAAAACACACACACATACCTTAGCCCACACAAAAAAGCAAAACAAAAAAGAACATGAAAACAGATATGAAAATGAAAAATGAAATGAACAAAACGATAAAAAAACGAAAATGAAAACGCACATGAAAAAGGAAATGAAAAAAGAACGAACATGAAAACGACAGAAAAAGGACACGGAAAAAACGAAAATGAAAACGCACATGAAAAAGGAAACGAAAAAAAAACGAAAATGAAAACAAAAATGAAAAAGGAAACAAAAATGAAAACACACATGAAAAAGGAAACGAAAAAACGAAAAAAAACGAAAATGAAATCGACCATGAAAAAGGAAACGAAAAAAACAACGAAAAAAAACAACAAAAAACACGGAAAAAACACGAAAATGAAAAAGGAACCGAATAAAAAAACGAAAAAAAACGAAAACAAAAACGAAAAGGGTTCGAAAAAAAGTTCTTTTTGACAATTTCCAAGGTCAATTTTGAAGGCAAAAGAGGAAAAATAGCCAAAACGAAAAACCAAAAAAAAAACGAAAAAAACGAAAAAACAAAAAAAAAACGAAAAGGATTCGAGAAAAAACTCCTTTGGACAATTTCCAAAACTTTCCAAGGTCAATTTTGAGGCCAAAGGCAAGTTAAAAAATAACCAAAAACAAAAAAAAAAAAACGAAAAAAAAAAACAAAAAAAGTTCGAGAAAAAAGTTCCCTTTTGACCCATTTCGAGCCGTCAATTTTGAAGGCAAACGAGGGAAAAATTATCCAAAACGAAAAACCAAAACGAAAAAAACACGAAAAAAACACGAAAAAAACGAAAATTTGAAAAAGGAAACAAAAAAAAACAAAAAAAAAACAAAAATGAAAACGAAAATGAAAAAAACCACGAAAAAAAACAAAAAAAAAAATGAAAAAGGACACGAAAAAAAACGAAAAAGGTTCGAGGAAAAATTCCTTTTGATAATTTCCAATGACAATTTTCAAGGCAAAGCAAGGAAAAATAACCAAAACAATACAGAAACGAAACAAAATGAAAAGAAACGAAAGGGTTCCAGAAAAAGCCCCTGGTGGCAATTCCCAAGGACCAAGGACCATTTTCGAAGCAAAGGAAAAAAAAATAAAAATGCCAAAGGGAGGAAAAACAGGAATGAAAAAAATAATGAGAAAACTTAACGGGGATTAAAGGGAATGATAATTTTCAATCCAAAAAAATGATGATCAAAATGAAAAAAACATGAAAAACATAAAAAACATGATTTCCAGTCCCTGTCTGGCTGAGATGAACATAAATTTAGGATAGATGTTGTTGGTTTTGGAGGATTTTCATGGGGAAACATGTGGAGAAATAGAGGGAAAACCATGTTTTTCAAGGGAGCAAACTGTCCATAGATTAGAAGAGGGACAGCAGTCCTTCATTTTTTGCGGTGGAAAAGCAACGAAGAATCATAGCAGAACATGTATATATAGATAAATATCAGGTTTTTTAGGTGCACGATATATCCAGAATGTTAGATGGCCATGGGGAGATGGGTTGAAGTGCCTCCGGAGGGCTCGTCCGGCGAGGGCTCTTCCGGCGGATGTGGTGATTTCACGTTGTGGGACATGACATGGTTGGACCATTGGGGTTTTGTTTTGTTTCAAAGTGGTTTGTTTTGTGGTGGGTTTTTCTTCAATCTTTTGGGTACGGAAACACAGTCGGCATCATGTTACTGCCATGGCCGCCACAAATTGGGGGTAAGTCACCATGTTCAGACAAAATTCACCGTCATTTCTGAATTTCCCATCTTTTCATGGTGGAGAGATGGCTGAATTATGCAGAATCCATATGTTTGTTGCTGAATTTGGCAGGTGCTCTAGACTCTAGTTCCTATTTTTGATGGTGAATTCACGGTTTTCAATGCTTGAAGATGCTCGAAGAACATGCTCAAATTATGAGTAATTCCTTCATTTTCCTGTATTTTTTGAATCGACGATTTCTTAAAATTTCCCATTGGTCAATCCACCATGACCGGGGAAAGGATTTCCCATAGCCATAGTCAAGGGTTTGGAGAAAAAACACCCAGATTAGGGGACGGTCAGCAATCCCCCCAAAGATGGAAAAATGATGAAAAATTGGGCTTTCCCCATAGCTGGATTGTTTGAGGGAAGATCCGACCAATGATAACTGGGTGTACCCCCAGTCCCATGGGTTTTGGACACCTCCATATGGCAGTCCCAAGATGGGATGGATGACTGGACGACCGGCAAGGACCTGTTGTATCAGGCGGTAGGTCTGGCAAGGGAGTTGACCCCACAGCTGCCGGAGCTACCCGATGAGGACGGCGCGGCGAGCCATTGGGCGGGACTAAAAACGGTGGGTTTTTGCATGTGAATACCCTCTGGTAATACAAAAAACGATGGAAAATCACCATTTTGAATGGGAAAATGAACTATAAATGGCAATGTTCAATAGCTATGTTAGTTTACTTCGGGTACTGATGCCCAAAAGGCATTTTTAGAGTCGGGAAAGTGATGGTACCAATGATATCTAATGATACTATCAGCACACTGAGAATTGAGCCTGCTAAATGGGGGAGCATTGTTTTCTCAACCATGAGATTTTGGGGTTCTTCAAACAAACCCAGCCAGGTGAAACGTGGTGAAACCCGAAAAGTGGCCTATCTGGCCAGCCTCAAACTTGCTTGCCTAGTCA